>VXBC01006474.1:257940-315852 GCA_013399945.1 Ploceus nigricollis
TCTCCCCCGGCTGCGGCGGGAGGCTTGGGAGTGCAGCTTGGTAGTGCGCGGTGGCCGGCTGACAGAGTAAAAGAAAAGCCAAGAAAGAAAAGTAGCGGGGGGAAATAGACAAAATCTCCTCAGGCTTCCCCAAAATGAAGCCCTGTGCCCGCAGACACCGGGATGCCAGCGGGGATTGCTCAGCGCGGGGTGAGCTGGACCCTCGTTCCCGGGAGCGTCCGCAGCCCCGCGGCTCGGTGCGTGACGAGCGGGACTAGCGGCACCATTCCCAAACTATGGGCTCGTGGCTCGCCGCAGGAGAAACGGTGTCGTGCCCGCGACAGCTGGAGCCGCAGAAGGAGGTCTGGCTGCCGGTCGCAGCCGCGCAGCCCCGGGAGCGGAGTTGGTGCTCCCCGAGCCTGCCAGCCCCCGCCGGCGGGGGACAGCTCCCCGCTGCCATCACCTCCGTGCGCCGCTCGCCGCCTTTCACCGGCGGAGCTGGAGCCCTTCCAGCTGGGCGGCTGCGGGGTGCAAGAAGTAAAGGTATGCAAAATCGCCCCTCTGGGAACCAGCGCTGGGCTTTCACACCGCCGAAACACCGCTCGGATTCCCGAGCGCCGGACGGACCCCGGGGCCGCCCCTCCAGCGGGTTCCTCTACTTCCCACTGCGCCAAGTAGAGCAGCCTCCAGGCTGCTTTCCTCCGGCTTGTCCGGGACGTGTGCGGGGCCCGGGAGGATTTTAGGAGAGCATTAGCTTTCCGGCCAGGCCCTCTCCCCCTCTCCGGTGTGTCCTTCAACCCAGAGGGTGCCAGGAGAAGGTCTGCAAGCACTGTGTTCATCAGTGGTGCCCAAGAGATGCTGAATCTCCATCTGTTCCCTGCCTGGCAAAGGCAGGCTGGTGAAAAAGGGCTTCAACAAGATGACAAATCCAGTGCACTCGATGCAGATTAGAGTGATTTCTAGGAAGTTCAGGTCATCACTGAGTAATTTGTTTTTCATATCACAGGTTGTACTCTGAGTTTTGGTTTTACTTTAATTTCTGTGAAACATTTCAGAAGTACACTAGAGATAAAAGTTTGCCCTTACAACTTGCTGAAATAGCTGGTGGCAGAGTGTCACTTCTGTACCTTTGCGAGGCAGCCCGTTCTCCCCAGCCTTTGGAAGGGTGCTGTGCTGGCTAGCCATGTCCTGTAGGAAAATGCATGGGGTTTCTGACAAAGACCTTCGTGTTTACTTCTGCAGAGCTGACTTCAGCAGCATTTCGTGCAGCCTAAATCTATGCAAATAGACTCAGGTCTCTCTCTTCTTGGAAAAGTAAATGATGCAAAAAATGCTCAAGGTCTGCCTCAATTCTGCCTTTTTTTTTTTTTNACTTTTTTTTTTTTTTTTTTTTTTTTTTTGTACTTTCACAGCACTTGCTTGATTTCCAGCAGGCTTTAATCAGCATTTGAAACTCTTTTAGATTTTCCTGTTTTATTAAAGCCTGGAGTTGCTTTATCCCCTGGTGTGGCACATCCAGCTGACATGACAAGGAACAAACATGCTCAGCCTCTCGGTGGGTTCAAAGAGCTGTCTCGTCCCTAAGCTGCTCTAACGGCGCTGCAGACACCTCCATCCTCTGCACCGTCTTGTTCTGCCCAACCAGCGCTCGGCGTTGACAGGGTTTGGCGGGGCCTCTTTCTGTGCTTTTCTCCAGCAATTTGCATTGCTCTGGGAGAGGTGACCCTCCTTTGCATGGCTCAGATCCCACCCGTGCCCGTGAGCCCTTTGTGGCTGGAAAAGGCAGGTGGCTGGTTTTGGCAGCATCGGAGCAAAGACCTATCTTTGCATGAGCAAGCAGCTGCAAACCTGGGTAACTGACAGAGGGGGTAAAATGGAAAAAAAAAAAAGAAATAAAAACCCCCCAACAACCACCAAACCCAAAAGCCACAAGCAGGAGTTTGGAACTGAGCTGGGATTCTTTTGTTTTCTGACTGTGCTCCTGTTCTGAAGATAAGGGACCACTCATGCATGTTTTACCTGCACACATGAATGTGAGAAATGCGTGCATTTTTTAAATGCTTCCTGACATAGGTGTGGTTCCCTTCCCTATTCTTTGCTCTCTCTCACTCTCTCTCTCCTTAAACTTTACTGCCCTAATGACAGCCTGCTGTAATCACGAGGCTCAATAAACTCAGTTGCAGTCCTGCTGAACCAGCAGTACTGTCTTGCCTCCCGGAGCACAAGACACATTTACCGGAGCCTCCCCTGCACCGCCAGCTTGTGCTCAACTATCTCGACCTACAAACCTCCTAAGTGACCCGGTGCCATCCTGCTGCATCTTGACAAACCAGCATCTTCTGGCTTCCAGGACAATGGCTTTCTGTTGTGCATACCCCAGTCAAATGTTGTGTGCTCTTTAGTACATGTTACTTGGTATCTGTTAGCAGCCTGATGGGAGGGACATGAACCTAAATTCTCCCTTGGAGTAGTTCTGTTTGCTTCAATGTATTTATTGAATGAGACATTTTGACCCATTTTGCTTTGCCGTGTCTATCAAACGGGGAGAAAAATGACTGAACATGACCACAGCCAGAAGTGACATAAAACCCCCCACACTTTTTCATCCTTGAAGAGCCAGGGGCAAAAAGTCTTTTACCTCTCAAACATGCTGTTCCCTGACTTAAGCTGTATGCATTCCTCAAAGCAAGTATTTGCTGTAAAAAACAGATATGCAGCTTCTTTGGAAATGTGCTGAAATGCACTTAGCTCAAACAATGTTTTGGGGCTGTTTCTAGAACTATCCCAGCCACACCATTTTTCATGGGCAAAATGTCAGGTGAAAAGCATCCTGCATTGAGAGCATTTGTGTGTACAGTGTGTAATTGCACACAATTAATCCAGCGGTTTCAAAGAGTGTGGGCCTTGCCGCTCTCCTAGCAGAAAACTTGCTCACTGTGAAGGATGTTGGGGTGGCCAGGATGAGAGCTGCAGCCAGATTCCTGCTGCAGTGAGCAAACCTGACTGACTTCAGTACCTACTGAAGGAATGTAATGTACATGGCCTCCTCAAAGCCCCAAATGAAACATCCAGAGAGACAGATATACAGTGCAGATAATATTTCATCCTGTACCTCACATTGCAGAATAAGTGGGTTTGTATTAGCTACCCACTTCACATAGCTTGCAGGGACAAATTGAACTCTGACTTTGAATTTCTGTGCAATAACCAGTTCAGAGCCATAATTCAATTGTTTCTACTGAGACTTCAAATTTTCATGTTGTTTTTATTCATGTTGTCTTGCCCCCATAGTAAAGTGTGAACAGCTGTGTGAGGTGAGAGGAAAGAAATTTGCTAGATACCCTGTTTCACCTCCTCGAGCAAACCTCTGGAGCCCAGAGAACTGTCTGCTGTAGCATGATGGGCCTGCAGAAAATCTCTTGTGTCCTTTCTCCACACAGACATTTGTCTCTGTCACGAGGGACACTGATTTCTCGTGGGCCCATGTCTGGATCACAGCAGCATCCACCAGAAGCCCTAGAGGGGCAAGGTGAGGGAAAGGCAACAGGACCAGTTCAGTGAGCTGTTGTTTTGCTTTGGTTTATACTTTCAGCAGGGCTTTTTCGGGTCCTGAGACATCTGCTCATCCATGAGCTTGAGATTCCAGCCTCAGAGCTGAGGGATCACACTGATGCTGGGGCTGCAGCCATGCCAGCAGGCAGCAGGAGGTGGCCCTGCCAGACTCATGTTGATGACAAGACGCCACCTCACTTTTTTCCCCCAGATTCATCAAAGATCACTATTTGTCATGTCTTTGCATTCCTACCCTGGACAGGAAGGACTGCACAGATGAGTTGTTGCAGAGGAAACACGTAGGAGTTTTGTTTGTCTGTTTGGGAGTGAGGTGCCCAGTGGCTGGGATGCCTGCAGGGATGCTGTGATGAGTTGTCTGCCCAGTGCTGTCATTCTGTTGGTGGGAGATGTGTGTTTCATAAGAGCTGTAGATGGCTCACCTTCTTTTAAACCCTTGGCTTTTGCCAGTGGGTGTAGGTGTCTTGGTGGTGCTCTTCAGTGTCTATGGCTCTAAGGTGGCTGCAGCCTTGTGATTGCTCAGGCATTTATGGCTGGAAAGCCTGAATTTTGGCACCCTAGACATCTGCTACGCAATTCTTTCCCCCAGGATCATGGTTGGGATGAATGCCCTGGGGGAAGGAAGCCCCTGGTGGAGGAGAAGGGATAAGGGAGGCTTAAACAGAGGTGAAGCAGGAGGACCCTTTCTGAAGGTATAGCTTATCCTTTTGGGATCTCAAGCTTGCTTTCTCATCGTTTTAGGAGTAAAATCTTGAATCCTCTACGCAAGAGAAGCAGAAGCACTACTTAGGGGATGTAGGGGAAAGTCTGGGCTGAGGGATGGACAACCAGGTCTGTGGTTACTCCTGAGGAGTGGCACTTTACTTTGTTGACTTCTGCTAATAACCTTCCAAGAAAGGACCAGAAGCTGACCTGCAGAGGAAGAGCACTCAGCAGGTGTATAGATCTTAGATGCAACTGAGTTGGTGACATTCAGGATCAAAATCAATTCTTCCTGCTCTGCTCATCCCCCTCCCCGGCCTGCCAGCATTGCTTATTTGTGTTCACTCCTGGACTGCAGCACCTTTGGGAAAGGCAGCAAAGCTGGGAAAGCAAGTGCAAAAACCCAGTACCACAGACCAACATACACAGGGGGACAGGAGCAGAGTGCATGGTTGCCCTTCCCCAAAACACCTCCCTGTGAGTGGAGAGAGCAAACGGTCTCACTCCATCAGTCAGGCTTGCTGTGGAATGTTCTCCCACAGGCAAATGCCTGTCACAGCAAAGTGTGGTGAGCTGTGCTGTTTCTGTCGAGTGCATTACGCAGCCATCAGGTGGCTCGAAGCTACACCATCAGTCAGTCCAGCTCTGGGGAGGAAAACTGTGCTTTCAACCCTCCTCAGAATCCTTGAGCAATGACGTGCGACCAGGACTGCTGCACTAGTGTCAGGTTCTGTATGTGACAGTGTGCATCTCTCACTGAATTTCTGGGCTAGAGCAAGTAGCTCTAGCTATTCAGTAGCTGTATCCATCCATTCTCTAATTGTTGGAGGAATTAAAATCCTTTGATAACCCCTGAACTGTGAGCATTTTGCAGCTGCATGAATAGCTTAGGGCTCGAGTAGACTGGGCAGGAAAGGCATGCTACAACTGCCAAATCCTTTACTGATTTTTTCCCCCCCTGCCTTCTCTACTGATGTTGGGTTTTCGCCTTATCTTCAAAGCCTTCCACAGCCTTGTGGGTGGCATCCTGGCGTGGATCCTTACATGCTGCCCATGGGGTCTGCTGCACTGCTTGGCGTCACCTCGCTTGCTGGCAGCTCTTGCCCTGCAGCTCCGCAGCAGCGTTAAGGGAGCAGGCAGGTGGAGGAGGCCATGGAGTCTCCTGTGTGCTCCCCCTGGTTTCTGCTGGTGACAGTGATGGAGGGGAATCCCTTGCGTATGATGAGGCCTCAGTTGCAGTGTGAGAAGAGCCTGTGTGAAGCAGGGTGCAGGATGCTTTTGCAGGAGTTTGGTGTTTCTGTTTCTGGAAATCAGTAGTGTTCACTCTGCCTTCTCAGCTTTACCAAAAAGTGTCCCAGTTTGAACAATGGCTTGTTTTCAAGGGCTTCTCTCTCATCTGTCCCTGAACATGACTTTTGCTCGACTACAAATTGAACAGGATGGATGGAAGGCTAAATTCCCACAGCTGCTGGGCCCTGAGAGGGGCTCAGTGTCTTTTCTCCCTGGAAACTGACTTCACATTCCTCAGAACATCGTGGTATAAAATGAAGAAGGTACTGGGCACTGATATCCTGAAACCACATTTTCAAATTAGGTGTCTGAGAGCAGGCTCCCCATGTCTGTAGCACTGAGGAAAGGTGTGTTTGTTCCAGGTGAGCTTGATGTCCACTGGTGACACTAGTGACAGTCTCAGTACTGGTCCCTTTCAGTTAGATATTTTCCAATGTATATATTTTAACATACAGCTTTAGGTATCAGGATTTTGGTCATTTTCTACAGTTCATCTCTCAATTAGGAAGGAAGAGGTTTTGCTGTTAACTGAGAGAAGTCAAGGATATGTGCCACTTTTTGCAGTGCAGCCTGTGATTTCCTGGCATATAATGAAAGCTGGCTCCTAAGGAAGTCTTGCAAAGGGAGAAGTGCCAAGGGAAAACTAGAAGGGACTGATGAAACAGTTAAACAGGCTGATATACAGACACCTGGGATGTGATACAGCAAATAGCAGTCTTTGGAAGGAGCCTTAGTTGTGTGCCTGGGCAGGAGCTGGGAAAGGCAGGGGCTGCCAGGTTGTGTGACTCAAAGAGCTTTACTTTTTCATTTTTAATCATTAGTCTTTTTAACAAGCTCAGTAGGACTTGTTGGTTGCTGTTCTCCCAGTGCATCCAGATGAAAAACCCAAACCTTATAACGGGGTTGCCATTGCCCTGTGACTCAAAAATTCTCAGCCCTTGAGCAGAAGTGTCATGTTTGTTCATATCCTTAGTGCAGGCACAATTATGTTGAGTTAAATTCTGCTTAAATCAATTTTACCCTGTAAATGAAAGCTATATGCAAAGCTAACTGCTTTGCAGCATGCATTTAAGCAGCTAAATAGTGTTCAAATCAATGTAAATGCATGTGTGCCGGTGATCTCTTTAGTGTGGATTTTCTAATCTAGAAGCAATGTATAAAGAAGATAAATGTTGTAGCTGTCTTTGTCTCTTTTGATTTCCTTCTCTGGCAGAGCAGTTTGTCTGTGGTCCTAGCTGAGCTGTCAGCTTGCTTTGATTTTTTTCTTACGTGTCTGCTACTGATTTAGGCAGGGAGTCAGCACCATATCTCCTCAGGGGCAAGACACCCAAGGAACACCTGTTTGGACATGAACTGGCAGTAGCCTAGGGTTTTGCAGCTCGAGGAAGGAGCTGTGCATTCAATCCTTTTTCTTTGGGTGAAAGTGGGGATGTTATATACAGTTGCCCTTCTGCCCTTCTTCAAAAAGCTGTTGAGAAACTCTGCTGGAAGATACAAGCATACATCAGAGTCACAGTCACTGCATTATATTAAAAGGTACATTTTTATCTCAGGATTTGAAGAGCAAGAAGAGTAGACTGTCAGAGCTCAGCAGCTGTGAGGCACCAGCAGAAGCCCTTGCCACCCTGAGCAGCTTAAAAACCCCACAAATTCTCTCTTCTTTCAGGAAAAGACAGCTGCCTTCCTGGCTCATTGGGGCAGCTTTCACTATCACAAGGTCTCCTCTGTCATTGAAATGTAACAATGTGTGCTCCTTTCTGGCTGGCAGTGGGGTGATGCAGGTGGGATTTGCTTTTGGTCACTGGCATCAGCAGGTACTTTGGGCAGGGCTGAGGGCTGGAGTCCAAAGCATGTTCAGAGGTCAGTCTTAAACTGGCAACAGGCACCTTTGCATGCAGCCACTGCCTCCAATGTAGTATGCCAGTGTCAAAATGAAAAATAGCTGTACTGCTTCTTGGTGGTGGCAACTTGCCCTGTCTTCTGCTTCCTTTAATAAGGTGTTGAGAGACAAGGAAAAGAATGATTTTATTAACCTGGTAAAAAGTTTAAAAAAAATTATAGCTGTTGGGATGATGTCTGCCTTGCTAATTCCATCTCTGAAAAATTAGGAGACATATTAAAAAGTAATTGCTCTGATAGAAGAAGGTTATCTGTGACGGAGGATTCTGACTGCCACATAGCCTGCAATGTACTTATTTTATTTCTTTCCACCAAAAAAAAGTTGTGGATGAGCTCTCCACCTCTGTGGCAGGATCCTCAATTTTCTTCAGTACCAAGGGAGTAGGGATGCCACTGATTTGAGGCCCCTAAACTGAAGCACCTTAAGGGGCATGAATTGTACAGGATATTTTATCTGTCGTTTTTCAAAAAATTCAACTGCTGGATGTTTTCAGGACATCTCAAATTAGGGACTCACTTTATGAGATTTTTACTTCCAGTCCTACTTTGCCTTACTCTTCCATTTGTAAATAAGAACATTAATACCCTTATCAGCAGAGGGATTTAGCAAAGATAAACAGATTTGGTTTTAATTCCTTCAGAAATCATGCCAGAAGTACAGAAAATAAACAGGAAGTATTTGGATACTTAGCACAGAAGCAAACCAGGATTTAACAGGCACCACAGAGACTCTGGGGGACAGATTACAGCTTGGAAAAACAGATATGGAAGGGCACGACTGATTTAGGAAAACTAAGCAGAGAAAATGGGGGTTAAATTTGGTGACAAATTCCAGGCAAAGCTGTTCTTCATCTGACATTTGTGAGGAAGCAAGAGGAAGATTTATTGAATGACTTTGGAGACAGATAAAGAGGAAAGAGAGGAGGGTGTCAAGAGGAGGGTTGTTACAGCCCTCCTGGTGGGAAGGGATATGTTTAGGAAGGTGCTGCACAAGCAGCTGCTGAGCAGTCACCCCCTGGCAGTGAAGGACACCTGCCCCCTGCCCACAGGTCCCCAAGAGGGGCACAGGCTCAGCATCAGCAGAACAAGCTGCTCTGGGGCCAGCAGCCCAGTGGTGCTGTCCAAGGGCAAAGTGTGCTCCACAGGGAGGTATCCTCTGGCGTTCACAGCTCTGTGAAGCTTTGGGTGGAGAAATGCAGCCAGCTGGAAAGCTTCCAGTAATATATTAGATGAGGGAGTTCAGAAGTCATCTGCAGGAATGACAGCTTATACAGCAAAGCTCTCCCCCAAGCAGAAGGGTTTGGAGTTGCTGAATTGAGATTTTGGCAGCTGTGAGGATATGGTAAGTCATCTGCTCCATGTTAAATTCTGTTAAAATGCTGAGCATCAACTGCCCTTCACATCCTCTGGAAATAAAGCAAGAAAAACCTGGGCTAATTGGCAGCAATGCACAACTATTGCCAGGACAATAATTTCTGACTGTAAGGATTGTTCTGCACTTAAAAAGGTTGCCTGGAGAAGATATTACACCAGAGGCTCAGCAGGGTAAAGGCTGTCAGGAAACATCCACACAGGCCGAGGATGGCCCAGAAACCACCTACAGTCCTTCAGAGACCCATGCTTGCATCATGTCAAGAAAATGACGGACTTTTTTTAAGAGTCTCAGGAAGAACAGTAATGTCCTGGTTGGAGACCATGCAGAAAATAAAATCTGGGTGCTTGGAGTAAGATAAATAGTGGAGAGGTGCCATTTGCTAGGCTGTCCACACTTAGGGAGTTACAGAACACATTGTCACAAGTGAAGGAGGGGGCACACTTTACATTTTACATTGCTATCTGCTAGGATGCCAGGGGGTGGACTGAACCTGGAATCAGACAAAGACAAAACAAAACACAGTAGATGAGGCCTAAAGCTAGAGAAATTCAGCCTGAAATGTGTTCATTTTTAAGAGCAAGTGGCATTTTTTTTCTTAAATTGTGGAAAAATTTAGCAGGGGAAGCGCCAGAGCCTTTCCATTAAGGGTTTGTCTAAAATACACGTCATGGTGCTTTAACTGGTTACCTAAAGGCTGTGCTGTGTGAAAAGTCAGAAAAGATGATTGTGTGGTCCAGTTTAGTCAGCAGATCACACTTTAAAGCCATTTATGCTGTTACTGTGACTAAAGCATGACATAAACCTGAAGATGTCTGCCCTGTTGCTGGAGGTCTATGCAGAGAGCAGATGCCTGGCATTCCAAAGTGAACAGATAAAATCAAGGTGTCCTATGCAAAAGAGTTGTAATGGTATTAATTTCACAGTCCTTCCAGGGCTTTTGAAACCAGGGATTGAGAGAGGAATCAAGAGAGGTGGCTGCTAGCCCCCTAGGGAGCTTGTGAAGCTCCCACATGTGTCCTGATTATCAAAGAAACTTGGCGGGCTGTTGCTGTGGGGCTCCTGTGGCTTTGACTGTTTCAACTGGCTGTGCTTCCCTGCCAGAGCTTTTCTTAATTTTCAAGCAACAAAAAAAAAGGGTGCTCCATCTGAGGGCGGCCAAGAGAGCAGCAAGTTTATGGAAAGGGCAGGACTCAAATTAATAAATGTGGGTGGGATGGAGATGGTGGGGTGCAGTTGTCTTTCACATCTAGTCACCCATGTTAATCTGTCCTAATTGCATTAGAGAGAACGAACAGGCAGCAGAGCTGATGTTTGCTGAGGCTGATGTTTGTAACAGCTCTGGGCATCTGCTGGGAGATTTCACCAGGTCAGCTGTGCTGAGGGCAAAGACGCTGATCCCAAGTGAAGGTAGACACTGCCTGTACATGTGTACATGTGTGTGTACTAGATTAGTGACAGGGATGTAAACATATGTATGCATAAATGCTCTCAGGAAAGATAGCTTAAAAGTTGGATGAATATAATGCCCCTTCACTCCAAACTTAGTTGAGACCCCAACTTTGCATGTTGAAAAACAAGCTCTTAATTTCTCATTTGCTCCTCTTGCACTTTGAACGTGATGTTTTCCCACCAGGTAATATTTATCATGTTCCCCCACAATGTGCTGGCTCTTTCAGACTGTTCTTCTCTGGCCAAGCTTTTGAGCAATGAATTGTGTCACTGAGGCTTAAGTGCAGGTCAGAGTCTGAGTCTCTCTAAGGACAAACTTTCCTGAGGCAAGGAGAGCAGGATCTGGTCTGGGAGCTGAACATCACCTAGAATTGATGCTTTTGGCATTTCAGTCCATTTAAACTCATTGATACATTTCTCCCAACTCCATGGTTTTGCTACGTGCGAATCAGCAGTGATGGGGAGTTTAACCTCCCCATCTGAAGCCTCCTCATGGCATCGCTGCACCTGACGTGCGTCACCTGTGCATGGAGGTGACAGCCTGTTTTAATGAAGCCTCCGAGCCCTTTTGGCCCCTGCACACCTGTGGTGGTATCTGTGGGTGGGGAAGAGTGGAGAGGAGCAGCATGGGAGTGCAGAGACCTTGTGTGCATATTCAGTTGATCCAGCAGCTGCAAGGAGTTTGCATTTTTAAACAATGCCCTCATTACCTGCCCCCCGTCCTGCTTTCCTGGTTTGTTTTCTGTCTTTAGGTATGGCAGTGGTGAAGGCAGGGAGCTGCCCCTCAGCAGAGCACTGAGCTGGGTACAAAATGTGACACGTAAGGAAACCTGCCAGGTAAAGGGCTTGTCTTGGGCTCATCTTCCTCTCATCCTTCCTCCTTCTCATCCTTTTTCTCAGTCACCTTTCCAGTCCACCCTGTGGTCCCATGGGAAAGCAACAGCCTTTTCTTTCTGCAGGGAACTGGTTGGCATCCCCATTGCCACGGCTGTAGCAGCATCCACAGAATGCAGCCATGGAAAGCTTCTCTTTAAGGTACATCCTCCCTCTCACCAGGGCAGTTGAGAGAGCAGGGGGCCTGCATTCATCTCCTTTTCCTCATGCTGTAAAACCAGCCCTGTTTTAAGGTATCACAAATTTTGGCTGGCCTGAGTGTGTCAGGGGAAAGCAGGATGCTGTCAGTGCTACTGCCCAGTGAAGGGGTAAGCAAACCCTGGTTTGCTCTGGGTGGGATGTTGCAGGCTGCTGAGGGTATGAGGCTATTCCTCCTAATAGATTCATTGGTTGTTGTGTGGCTTTCAAGGTTATTCAGGTTTAAAAAAAAAAAATTCCCCCCACTTTTCCCCACTTAACTGTTGGACTTTCCTTCTGCCAGTGGATTTAGAAAAAACACTCATAGTATGCCAGGTCTCATCCCATGGGAAGCACTAAATGAGATTTAATGATTAACATCTATTTCCAAGCCACCAAAAAGTTGTTGACACTCTCCCTGCTGTTAGGTGCTAAGCAATAGGCACTGAGCTGTCTGCACATGCTGATTAGTCTCACACGTGTGGCTGGGAGTCTCATATGGGGTGGCCATCCCCACATGCCTGCTCTGTTTGGTGCCCCTTCCCCAGAGGTGAGGGCTTGGGACCTCTCTCCAAAGTACCTCTGCGCTGGTACAGGATGAACCTCAAAGGCAGAGCATCCTGAGGAGGGATGGGCACCAACTGGTGCAGCTCAGTGAGCAGCCAAACTCACCTCCAAAGCATGGAGAAATGTTTTCAATTTAAATACACAGGCACTTCAAAGTCAGGGGAGCAATCTTAGACAGTGATAGCGTGACCCCGCCTGCCTGGGCTTTAACACACCAAATTCAAGAGAGCAGCACAGCTCCCAGTTGCAACAGGGACAATTTAGAGACAGATTTCCCTAAAGAAAAGGGTAGCCCTAGGCAGCAGAAACCTCTTGTCTTCTTTTGGTGCTTTTTGCAGGATTTCAATGGCATTAAATCCCTCTGAGTCCTGCAGGTGTGTTTTTTCTCCTGAGGTAATGGTGTTGGTTGGAAAATTGCCTATAAAATGTCCATCCTTTGAGATTACAATCTGGGGAGTTGACTTTTGTTTGTTAATTTTGTCGTATTTATTTCACATTAAGGTGTGGAAAAAATATATTTACAAGAAAACAGCCACCAAGATAGTCAGACCATCAAGTCTTGATGATCTCTCTCAGCTTTGAACAGAAAGTGTTGTTCTCTGCACTGTGAAGCCAGCCCAAATCAGCACAAACAATCGTTAAGCATTAGCAAAGGCTGTGAATGCCAATGGTCCTAATATTAAGCCTTCTGGTGCTCTCCCTGGAATTGTGTGACTCGATTGCATCCTGTTACACTTGCAATCTGCTTTCTGCTATTGGCTGATAGACTGGCAGACATTTAAGTTGTCATTCAGAAAAATCTGAGAGCGCTTGGTTTGGGACATTTTGAGTTTTTCTCTGGCTTTTTTTCTTGTTCTGACAAAATGTTATGGTTACTAGAGGGCAGCTTGGGGAAGGGCTTGATCTCCCTTGGGGCTGAACAGCAGCAGCTTGCTTTTGGGCTGGTATAGTCCACAGCTGAGAGGAAGGGTGAGCCTTGTTAGGTGTGGGAGATGTCAGTGTGCTGCTCCCACCTCCATCCTCATCCTCTGTCCCTGTCCCTTATTGGATTTGTTTTCCGAGGAGACATGGGAGAAGGAGATGCCAGCATTCCGCAGCCCAGAGAGGCACAAGCCTTTTTGCAGGGTTTGGTGGTGCAAGGAGACAGCATGAGGGACGTGGGGGGAGCTAGGTCTCATGGACCCGGGGTTTGGGCTCGGCACAAGGATAAACTTGAGTCTTCCTGGGGAGATGAGGGGGAGAGAAATTGTTGTTCTGACGTGAACAAGGAGGTTCTTCCTCCTCAAACTATTGCACTCTCCTCCTCCTGACAGAAAACACGGGGGAACAGGGGGGCCCCCTCTTGCCATCATACCCCCCTGCAGCCGTCTGTGCAATCCTGGCCCTCGGGGCCGCATCCCAGTGCTGCGGGAGTCACTGCCGGAGTGAACAGGGCTCCTCTCGAGCCTCCCACCCTCCTCCCCATCACCTCCGCCTTGCCTGGATGAAAGGCTCTTTGCTGGAGACACCTGGCAGCACTGGCGCCTGCAGTCGCCTTTCAGTTTCATGGAAGATTTCCCTGCGCAAGCTCTCCCGGCTGCCCGAGGTGAGAAGCTGCTGCTGCCAGCGGCGCTGCTTGATGCCTGCCATTTCGGCATCCACAGGCGTGACACACCACCGGGGATGCCAGCTACTGGCACAGCCTGTGGTGGCATTAAACACTAACTCATTTACTCCATTTAGCTACGGGCAAGGCATTTCTAGAGGATTTAAAATGTGCAGGGACATGAATTTCCCCTCCTGAATGCTTATGTGTAAGGCTCTCATTTGCACAACGGGGAAGGTGTCGGGAGGTTTCCTGTAGGATTTGGCTGGGATGCCGACCCTGAGGGCAGCTTTTGCATCCTGACGTCTGCTGTGTAGGAAGGATCTTAAGAAGTGGAAAATGCTATCTGCCCAGCTGCTGGATTTGGGAGGCTTTGTCCTGAGGGAGTATTTTCTAATTTTTGGTCGTGGCTCCATGAGATAATGAACTGTAACCATGTCCTGGCATATCTATCTGTATACAAATCATTAACCTAGTGTGAGGAAAATAATTTGCCCAGCAAAGTTTAGCTCCTTGGTGCTGCTTTACACAACTAAATTCTATAAGCAAACAAAACCTGACAACCTCATTTTTGTCTGCAATGAACCACAGCTGTCCTGTTGCCTGCCTCCTGAGAGAGGCCTGCACACATCCCCAGTCGAGGAGCACCATCACATGTGCCTAAGCTGTGCTCAAAGACTTGAGGGATGATTTGGTGAGCATATTTCTTCCATGGAAGACACTTTTTTTGGAGTGGGCCGGGAAGCCACAAGATGCAGATACATGCCGGCTGATGGCACATCCTTTGACCTGCTTTCCACCAACATGTGAAAACCATTCTTCCTCATTCCTTCAGTTCTGTGCACGGGAGTAGGCTTGGCCTAGGGGCTGGTCCCCATGTGCATGGTGGGAAGAACTGCTGGGTACTTTGGGGCAGTTTGGTTTAATCTCTTCTGCCAAAAACAGTCTCAAGGGAGTCTGAGGAGAGAAGCGAGTGCCAGGCTCACCTAATGGCTGCACTGCCAGGGAGGAACATGTTAAAAATCCTCAGGCAAATGTAGGAAGCCTAGGAGAACCAAAGGGTGTTTTGGTAGATGCTCTGAAGTGCTCCAGGAGCAAAGTTAGGACCGCCAGTTGAACAGCAGGCTCATGACTCCAAAATAAAGCCTCAACGTGCTCTTTTCAGGCAGCTCACAAATCTCTTACTTCCTCACCTGGCTCTGCAAGGGACCAGACCAAAACACAGGAAAAGTGGCTAATGCATGTCTCTCCTACCTCGCTTCCCATCTCCTCATGGCTTTGTTGGGAAAGAGCGGTGCTGGTGGTGCTCTCCCTGCCACAGCTGAGCCTCCAGCTGCGTGGGCAGGTGTGGGGGCTGCACACCTGCCACCGTACCTAGAGGCCAAGTTTGTTTCTTGTAGCATCTGTTGGGGAGGAATTGGCTCCTGCCACAGAAAGGGGCTTCATAAGGGAGGGGCAAAGGGCCATTATGTCACTGCCATCTCCCCTCCAAGGAAGCAGAGATCTCAGAAGCACCGCCGAACACTTCCAGGGAACTTAATCCCCTGCTCAGAGACCACACAGGGGACGGTGACTGGACCAAGCCCTGTTGGGAAGACTGGGATAAGAAGCTGCTTACATGCCCTGAGGAGAAACTCCTTTCCCTTTTCCAGGTGACAGGTTTATGACATGTGGCTGAAGGATGCTCAGTTTCTCAGAAGTCACAAACATCCCTCAGTGCCAACAGCTGCCAAATTAGGCGTGCTGTCTCGGGGTATGCATCTGACTGCTTAGGCAGTCACGCGTATATATGTGCATATATATGCAGATTTGCATGCACACACACATGCACGTGTACGGCACGTGCACCCAAAGCTTTTATCAGTCAACAGGGTCTGACTCAGTGGCACAGAGATGTCACATCATGGCACACGTTCCCCACCATCCCTGGCTCCCTTCCTCCCTCCTGGGAGCTTTAGGGGGGTCTCATCCAGTGTGGGGGTTCAGGGGCTCAGCAGCACAGCCTTTGGCACCAGCTGCTTCCCGTGGTGCTGCTCTGAGTCAGCACAGGTGGCAGATGATTCATCTCCTGCATCAATATGATGCTCATCTGTGCAGTCTCAGGTTAGATGTGTTTTTTTCTATATCTTTTTTTTTTTTAATGGCAAGATGATTAATCTCCTTGTGCTGGTACTTCAAAAGCTTCAGTCCCAGGGGCACTGTGTTATGTGGTTGGTCTTCTAAAGAAAACTGCTACCACTTCCCTTTCTCTGTGCTAAGCTGCACTGTCTGGGTTTTTGCACTTTGCTCTTTCCTTTCATGTTAACTTATGGTTGGCTTTTTGTAGCATCCAGATAGCATTAGCTATCCAGGAGTGATAATTTTCCCTTCCACCTCATCCCTAATAATTTAGGAGGGCAGTGATTACCACAGCATCCTCCAGTCTCACTCCTGCAGGACTTGGTCTAAAGGTGGTGAAATGGTTTGGCTGAAAATGTCTTACACTACCAGAACAGTCTCCCCAGCTGCCTCTCCCTGGACTGAACGGGCATGTCCCTCCTGAAGGAGGTTTTCCTGAAGGAAACAACTTTCTTCACCCAGTGTGGAAAAACACATATTCAGCTTTTAGCAGCACAGAGGTGAAACCCTTTAATTTGCCAGCAATATTAGATATTGGTCCTCAGTTGTAATTGCTGGCTCCTGAAGTGGAGAGAAAGAGCTGCTGGAGGCAATGAGAGTGGGGGGCACAAGGGCTTTACATTGGGTGTTTGCTAGCACCAGCTGGAGATGGACAAGAGGACATCAAAGAGCCATGAGGTTGGTCCAGAGAGTGAGAGAACTTTCAAAGTACAGATATATCTATCTAGAGGAAAGAAATACCCTTTCTTCCAGGAAAAAAATATCCCCATGGATGTGGAAAAGAGGGACAGTGAAGGAGAAGGGGGAACGTCCAGTCCCTGACATGGATGCAGGAGAGACTGTGTGGGTTTCTGGCTTTGATTTTGATTTTAGTGTTTCTTGAAAAATAGTAATAGTTTCTCAGAATACTCTGGCAGGTGTGAAATACATCCTCACCACGGATATGTTTTCACTGCTTGTGGTGTTCCCTCTGAAGTGGGCTGTAAAAAGCCTGCCTTTCTAATTGAATTTGTGTGTAGATGGAGAAGGTATAATCTAAGATAATTAATGCTAATTAATTATTGCATGGTCAAATGAGCAGGAAATGCATATAGAAGCTTGAAAAAAATTAATTATATGAAAATAGGATAATTGCTTGTGTGTTCAGATACACATTTATCTGAGCAAGCATATACTCAGCATTTTAAAAAGGGTAACTGTAGGACAAAAAAAAAAGCTGTGAAGAGAACACATTTCCTAAAAGACTCCCTATTGCATATTAAGAAAACCCCAAAGCTAGCAGAAAATAGATGAAGTTAAGAAGAGGCTAGTTTCAGTATCACTTGCTTTTGAAAAGGAAAACATTGACATCACACAGCCTACTGCACTCTCACCATACAAATACACCTGGCTTCTGAATGTAGCCATTGTAAAAAAAAAAACAGAAAAGGCTAAATTTTGATAATTTAGAGTGATAAATTTTGATAACTCAGAGTGTGCAGCACTTTGTTTTGTAAGGAGCTGCAGTGAAGCTGGAGAAAGCAAGGTGAGAAGGCTGAGGGATGAGTGGCTGGGTCCCATAGGATGGGAGAGTGCAGAGGCAAACTGATGGGTTTTACGTCTGCCACAACTTGGCCCAAATACCCATTACAGCTGCTGCAGACAGAAGCTGGTTTCCTTACAAATACAAAAATACTTGCTTAGAAAGTCTCCAGAGCTATCAGGATCCAGGTTTTCTTTCCATATGTTTTTTTCCCTGTCAGCTCCCTGATTGTAGTGCATGATGAAATGCTCCTCCTCAGCAGCCAAGGCTGGGCTCAGAGCTGGTGGAGGCAGGAGGAGATGGTGGCTGCAGCCTGGGAAACTGGGGTTCCTTAAAGGGACCTGTGGGGTTCACCTCCCTCTCTCCACAGGCTCTTGTGCTTAGGTGGTGCAGTGCTGCATTGCTAAGCAGGTGCATCACCTCCAGGGTTACTGGTGGGGCGTGTGGGACAGTTGGTGATGGAAAATCTGTCCAGGGAGCATGAGATGGACTCCTGGGAGAGACAGATTTAAAACACAAACCTTTACAGCCAAAATTTCTCACTTTCTTCCTCCTCCTCATCCAAGGATTCTGATTTTAGATGGTTTATTGAAAAAGCAAGCTTGTCAAAGGTTTGCAAAAAGTTGCTTGGTGGGAAACCTAATTTTTTCCTGCAAGTGTTTTTGATTCAGAAATTCATCCTAACCCTCGTCTGAAGACTTGCAGTGCCCAGACACGTGTTTATCTTCTTACACCTTTCCTCTGAGAAGAAAGTGGTAGGAAGATGAGCAGAGCTTGGACCATTCTCCACGGAAGAGCACCACAGTTTGCTGTTGGTGCACCTTAGTACCAACTTTCTACCATCTTTGGAGAAAAAGAAAGAAAGATGGAGGAGCTGTCCTTGGAAATGGATAATGGGCTCAGCATTTTCTGGGACCTGCTCTTGTCCGGAGGGCTGGAGGAGGAGCTCAGTGCTGCACCTAAAGGCACAATCAAGTCCTCAAAAATATCTAACAGCTAACTTCTTGTCTCTAAAAGGCTGCAGCAACACTGGTTCAGAATTCATTGAATATTTTATTCAGGCACAGGCATCAGGTTGGCTTTCAGGAAGTGGGTGGATGAAAGTGTAAGGGGGAGTATGTGATTTGTATTAAATTAGAAATAATCAGTTAAGCCAATTGTGGTTCCAGGGAGCCCCAGCAGACCATTTCCAGTAATTGATTTTTTTGGGAGCCCTGTGGATAGAGCTTTTCTTTTTTTTATAATGGATCTGTCCCCTGATGATTAACTAAGTAATTCCTCTAGCAATTACATCCTGTCTGAAATGACAGTTTCATGGCTTAGAAGTTACTGGGAGCTGCTCTGATCACCAAGCCTGTGCAGTTTACACCCCTGGGGAAGTCCCACCTCATCCCTCCAACTTCCCCACCCCTCTCAGCTTTGTCTGTCCCCACAGCTTGAGCCCCATGCTCTGTCCTCTGTGCTGCCCATATGCACATGAAAACCTCCTAGCAACACTGTAAATGTGACATAGATATGGCAAACAGCTCCCACCCTGGCCCTGGCACAAGGGCTGTGCCTGGTCTCTTGTTGGGCACTGAAGCCTGGGGGGCAGGAAGGGAAGTGTTGGCAGATGCAGGGGTGGCTGCAGAGGGCAGGAATTGGGGCATCTTGTTTCTCACCTGGAACCTTGGCATTTGGTGACACTGGGGATGCAGTGGTGCTGGGCAGTAGCTCAGGCAGGAGTGACTTGTCCTCCCTCAGCAGCCACAGGGTGGTGAGCATTTGTAGTTGGAGGTGTGACTGCTCACGGAGGAAGGGTCTCCATCTGCATGGAGGGGCCAAACGTGACACAGATCATCTGGATGTCAGTGTTGTCCACTGAGATGCATTTTGGGCATACCTAGGACATAACAGACATGTTTCTGGTATTCTATTATATTGTATTTAAAATTGCCTCTTGAACTCTAATAGCTAGTAGGGCATGATTAACCACTTTCACCTTTGAGTGGGAGCTGCACAGGCACACCTTTTCCCAGAAGAAAGCTGCAAACTTGAGGGTGTGTGATGGAGACAAGTCCCTATGGCTACTGGCCAATAGCAAATGATTACAAACCAGCAGGGCACTCACTTCCTTCAGCTTCATATAAACTGGATAATTATCCTTTGGCTTCGGTATCATCAGTGCAGTGTTGGCTTGTCAAGTTGGCAGGAGCCTGTTCAGTCTAAGCAACAGGAAGTTTCCTCTGTGAATACTTAAAACTTTAATAATTATTTATTGAATAAGTAGGATGAGAGCCAGGACATAGCAGAAATGTGAGGAGTTTCCCAAGTGACTTTCCAAAGTCTTTGAGATACTAGCAGGTCCAGCTCTAAAGTTATTAAAAGGAAAGAAAATCCTCTCTAAAGAGCTTTTGGCTATTCTTCTTGCTCTCTTTCCCTCCCTCATTTATCTGGCCAAATCTCTTCAATCTGCCTTTATTTAGTGAAGTTGAGGAAACATTTTTTTTTTAATAAACTGAGTCCTTCCTGAGTGATCTTGGTGGAAGAGATAGAAGAAGAGAATACAAATCACAGCACCATATTAATTCCTGACAATGGGAGCTGTTGCTGCTAGTCCCGAGACAAACAGATAAGTCCAGTAATTATAGATAAGTGCTTTTGTTTGATCTGTATAACAGTTTCTGCATTTTCAGGTAATTTCCCTTAGGCGTTCACAGGCAGGTGGGAAGCTCTTCTTATACAGTCTATATTTTAATCTATTTTCAATTGACTTGTTTATGAGCAGACAAACAACTTTCTTCCATTTTTAGTTCCAAGCCTTTTCCTGAGACTGTAGATGAGCTGGAGTTATGACAGGTTTTTAATATTATACTTTCTGACTTCTGCCCTTTCCTCCAAGTAAGTCAGCAAATAACATAAAATACCCAGTTGCTTCACTCTTGATTTTTCCCAGTAGAGAGGACTTCAAAATGCCCTGGCGTGTTGCAAGGCCACCTTACAATACAGAAGCCAAAAGCCCAGGCGAAGATTTGTCCTAAGCCTGCTAGAAGTTATGAAAACTTCTCCAGAGAAGTGAGAGTAGTGTGTGAATAACTCAAAGCATTCGTTTTCCTAGCCTTCAGATTCCTCTGAAAGCCCACTGGGGTGTTTTCCAGAGATATGAACAGACACAGAGGCTCTTTGCTAAATCCCATTCGCAAGCTCACACGCAGTCAGAACTTTGGGGCTGTTTGCAGACACACTCCCCTGGCCAGGAGGTTTGAAAGCAGACATGAGCTGAAGCCAGCTCCATTAAGGGAGTGATGAAGCCAAGCATTTGCTATCCCACCTTCAGCTCCCGGAAACAAACCCAAAGTGAGGGGGCAGGCTGGGCTGTTAGCAGGATGGCTCATGCAGGTGTTTAGAAAGCTCTTGTCTGTCTGAAATTGCCCCACTCTGTTGGTGGCTTTAGGTGATTATGAGAAGCTTCTGCTAAGGAAGGGTGTATTTTTTGATGTCTGAAGTGAATGCAATATTAGGTTACTTGTCAGTTTGACTGGCAATTGTTCTTTTAGTGGTGAAAGAGCAGCAATTTGAGAAGACCTAAAGCAAACTAGGTATGTTGAGCTTTGAATCTTGCTCCTCCTCCTCTTCTCCACTCTTTCTTGGTCCCAAGAGCAGTAGCCTTGCTCCAGTACAACAGCATTCTCTGCTCCTACTTCGAGGCTCAGTTTGACCCTAACAGCAACCCCAAAAGGAGTGGCCAGTGGGTCTGGCTGAAGAAGAGAGTAGGTAGGTGGCTTTCTTTTGGGGTTTTTTTGCATCCAGCTGAGTGCTGATGCTGGATGGACCGAATGGCAGTGCAGAAAAGCAATGAGAGTGTGGCCCAAGAATCACAGAATGGTTTGGGTTGGAAGTGAATGTGAAGATCCCACAGTTCCAACCCTGCTCTCTGCCATGGGCAGAGAGACCTTCCAGGTTGCTCAACACCCTGTCCAACGTGAACTTGAACACTTGCAGGAATGGGGAAGAAATTTGCTTGCTCTGAGCAGTACCTTGTGGCCTTGTGGCAGCTGCCTCCTGATGAAGGACAGTCATCCTTTGGCAGTGCAAGACCTCTTGTGGTCGAAAGAAACATCTCCCTTGGCAGTGCTGTGACCGAAAGCCACCTCTGAATGGATTCCAGCTCAGCTTCTTGCAATGAAGCTTCAAGGATGTTCCAATGAAGTTTCTAGACCCTGATGAACTCTAGAGTTTCTTAAGCATCTTGTCTGTATCTGAGTTAGTGCCACCACCTTAATGAAAAGGCTGATGTTGAACTGGGTAAAGAAATGTCAGTATAAGGCAAATGGAGAATGAGGCTCCCATTTTGGACTAAGGAATATCTAATGGGCTCATATTGGGTAGTGTGATTGTGCCTGGCAGTGAGGCAGCACGGGTGTTTAATTGTGGGCTATGTTAGTGTCAGCTACGTGTAGAGGGAATGAGTGTCTAATAAGTATTTGACACAGTTCTCTATCAGTCATGGTAGATTAAATAACAAGACATACATTAACTCATTTAATAATTAGCTACCATCATATCAACTTGATAAAAGAGTACTATTAAGTTAGTCTGGCATTGTGTTAATACAGTCTTTAATTTTTAACATAGAAGATTAAGATAAAGTGACTGTCGAGGATTGCATTGCAACACCTTTTTCAGCTATGTTGGGGTAAATATCTTTTTGACAGCATTTGACATGTTAACCCCCATGTCTGGTATTTTTCTGAAACTTCGTATTAATTGCTCCCTTGCCTCCCTTTCCTTTGGGAAAGAGCAAACTTGGAATGGGCACCTGCCACAACAGGGCCAGTTTCAGGGGAGGAAAGGTGAGGATGCTGTGCAGAACGGTGACCGGGAACCACACAGAAGAAGAATGGATGAAGGACCTGGCTCAGGTCTGTTCTGGGGTTCCCCATTCTACTCAAGGTCTCATTCACCTCTCTTTGCATTACTATATCTGTGTAAAAATAGTAATATTGATTTTTTTTTCCCATGTCACGTTGTTTGGTATGTCACTGCTAGCGTTGCCGTACTTCATGTGGGGTTAACCACATTTCCTGGGGTGGTTCAGGAGGCAGTGAGAGCACGAGAGCTGCTGTCCTGTGTGTGCATTTCTGCTGACCACATGGAAAGTCTGGGTTTATGCTGATGTGGCAGCAAAAGCGATGTGTGGTTTGCGAGTGACTTAAGCTGGTTACACCTAGCAGATACCTTCCTCATAGTGAAATCGAGTAGGAAGCCTGATAAGAAGCACTCATTTGGGTTATGATCATGTTGTATAAATTTGCTGTGTGTATATTTTGTCTTTTATTTTGATCCATTGGTGCTGGAGGGTTTTGTGCTAGCAGTGCTTTTCTGAGCCCTTCAGGTAGCATCCTCTGGCAGGATTTTTGATTCCTTGCCTTCACTTCTGGATTTAAAAGCCGTGCAGGGGAAGACTGCTGGTGGGAATCACGCCCAGCAATAGGTGGGGTGTAGCAGCCTCTGGCTCTGCTTTGTCCTGTGACCAAAGCACTGGTGAGCACCCAGGGGAAAGCCCACTGTGGTGGGGTTTTCCAGCAAAACTTCCCCATTAAAGGTGCTCCATAATGGTGCTGGAGGGATTTCTTTTGTAGGAGCTCATCTAAGCCTCTTTCAAACCTATGTAAGCTTTCAGTACCCAGGAGGATGTGCTGCCAGGATTGGCCAACCACTGTGCGGATGAGTTTCTTTCCCATCTCCAACACACTGCCTGTTAGTTGTTTTCCATTCCTGCTTAGCTCCTATGCTAAAGTGAGTGTGACCAATCCATGTCTGTTGATGCATAACAGCTCGTTGCCTTTGCTATGTCACCAGGCAAGCCACTGCATATTAATGTGAAGGTTTTGGGGGGTTAGTTTCAGTTTAAATTCAGAAACTAGATTTTTTTTTCCTGGAAAAAAACTGATAGAAGATGAGTATCTGGTCTGCAAATAGATATTGACTAATTTGAATATTAATTTCTGTGTTTATTGCTGACATGAAAGACTAAGTGGCCACACCATAAAGGGGTTGGAGAGATTTTTATGAAAGGGACTTGAATACTGTTATACTCATGCATTCCTTGTTAAACACCACAGTAATGCTATTGTTGTATGTATTAAAATAAATAAAAATAAATTAAAATTATTTTATTAATTAAATAATAAAAAATTAATGGTGGGCTCAGAAAAAAAACAGAAGCCAGCTTAAAATCGTAAGAAGGAAAGGAATATACACTCACACACATCTGTGGAGAGGCCATTTTAGTTCTTATTTATCCTTTGCTGTTTATGTTTGTAAGCTCTTTTCCTACACTCATATGCTGTATCAGTACTTTTTTATTACATTGAAAATGAGGTGCACATGATATTACTCAGCTGGAGGGCCGAGGCTTTAAGAGAAGTAAATATGACAAGATTCTTGATAAAATCATGGGAGATGACAAGCTACTGTAGCTGCTTAAACTGTCTTTACTGGTGAAACATGTTGAATAGTCAGTTGGGAGTGGGTACAGGTAATGATTCTGAAAAATCACATTAACAGTGCTTATTCAGGAAAATGAGCTCTTGATGGGAGGTGCTAATTGTTATTAATTAAACAACTTACAGATGATATGATTAGTATTGACCCACAATATTAAAACAGTAAATTACTTACAGTGTGGGCAAGACTACAATATGGGAAATTGAATAAGTTAATAAATCAAAATTAATGGGTGTCTGGAACAATTATAGCCATTAGTGGAACTACAGTCACTTTAAATATGTAAAGAGAAGTTCATAAAAGCTAACAGTGTTGCCCTGATAAGGGGCTTCTTGGACCAAAACAGAGATACAGACTCCATGTAATAGGGGCATCAAATGAGGGGTCACCTGTGTGGTCAGGAGAGGCTTTTCTTCCCTGTAGCTTTCTTAAAGTGGCTCAGAGAAACAGTTAAAGCTGTATGCAGTATACACCTCCCCAGTGAAGGCAATGAAAATGAATGACTGAAAATATCTCTCAAGACCAGGCTTTGATGTGAAGTCCTCCCAGAGATTTACAAAAAATAAATTGCACTTAATTTAATAAGCCCAAATCCTGCTCTACACTCATAAGGGCTTTTTAAAGTGCTCTGAAACTGAGAATCTCTAAGGATTTAGAAGAAAAACCACTGCTTGTTGGCTGCTGCTGGGACACTGGGCTGCCAGTGACTCATGTTGCTTTTGCTTTCTCACCAGGCTGTGTTGGTACAGCTTCTTTGTTCCAGTTTGGAGCTGGGGCCTCAGTCCCTAAACCTTCTCTCACCCTGCTGAGTCCAATGGTGATGCCTTCACTGGCTGGAGTGCATGACATGCTTGGTCTCAGACTGTGGAATCTCACATATCCCTGTGAGGTTTCCATCTGTGGAAGGGAGAGGGGCTTGTGGGATGAGCTATTTCTACCACTGAGGGCAGAGGACCTTGTGTTCAAAGATGATCTTCTCGCCCTTCAACATGAAGCTATGGGTCCTGGTCCCCTCTGGAATTCACGTCCACTGGCTTCTGGCCTGAGGGGTTGTGAGGACACATAGGGCTACTTTTGTGGAAAGAGGGACAGGAACACACTCTGAGCACACATCAGGGCAAGAGAGGCAGCGTGCTATGGATCTGCTCTCCCTTGTATGTGTTAACTTATGTGGAAACACAGTGAAGCCTTAACACCCAATCACCAGGAAACGGAGTATCTCCAGCCAAAGCTGTACTCTGTTACTGAGGCAGATTTAATCAACAGGAACCAGTGCTGGAGGGCAGTGACAGATAAGCAGAGAAATTAGTCCCAGAGTCATTGTAATTAAAAACATCTGGGTGATGTCAGCCTGCCTAAAAGGCCATTTTCATGAAGAGTTTGTGAGTACTCCTAAACCCCTCCTACTAATTGGCAAGAGCAAGCCTGTGCATTACCTGCCACCTTTTTTTTTTTCTGCCCCTGTGTGCATGTGTGCATGTCTGTGCAATATTTATTGGTTTGGATATTCCCACAAATAAAATTTCCCATTTTTCAATGTTGGAAAACCAATGCCACTTAGGAATTTAGAAGGACAAATTGATGGCCAGACTCCTCAGCAGATGGAAATGTTTAACAAATTTCTACAGCCGCTGGAAAGACTTCCACAGATGTATTTTACCCAGAGACTTCAGCCAAGTCTTTATTTTTACATGGGGAAATGTTCTTTTTTTATATGAGAATCTTCTTTTCACTGACACCAAGCAGAAACAAAGAAGCAGTACCTCTCACCCCCACCTCCGAGGCCACAGAGTTGGCTCTGCTGGATGCAATTCAGATGGGAAATGGACAGAGTTCAGCTCTCCTTCCCGGGATGTATGGCAAGGCTTTCAACATCAGTGCCCTTCAATCAGGGAATATGTCCTTTGCCTTATTATTAAATAGGGAGAAGAAAAATGGGTTGCTTCAGGCCAACACCGGAGTAGGAGTTTTCCACTGGGACATTGGGAGAGTTGAGCTGAGTGCTGGGCATGGGTAGGGATGTAGGCATGGGTGCTGCTCTGGTTTTCTCCAGCACGGGAAAACGAGGCCACAGAGAAGGAGTGGATGGGCAGGGGGCACTCTCATCAAGGCACCGCAGTGCACAGGAAGCAGGGCCGACTGCAGACTGGCACCTGTGCTGCCTTTCTGGGGATGGGCACCTTAGGGACATGCAGAGGGTTTCCCTGCCAGCGAAATCAGCCAGGGCAGGTACAGCCACAGGATGTTTTCCTTTTCTCAAGGTCAGTAAGACTTTTTGATGAAACAGGACTAATATGCTTAATGTCTGAAAGGGACTTTTATTATTTTTTTTTTTATTGCTTGGTTTAATTGACAGCTGGCTGGGATTTTTATTGTTTGTAGGACATGCTTTGCCCCTGCTAAACCTCACATCTTATTGGTTTAGTTTACAGTCTGAGCAAGAGTCATCCTCAATAATGTTAGCATGAGGCTGTCAAGTAAAAGAGAACTCAGGCCTTTCTCAGATGCTGTCCTTGTTATTTTGTGGAATCCAAAGCAGGGGAATGGATGCTTCAATGCAGACCTGCTGCTGCTGCAAAGACTGGTGTGAGAAGGGGCAGTGAGGGTCACCGACAGCAAGACATGCCATGCAGTGAAGTGTCACTGACATCTCCCGTAATGAGCTGCTGCAGGAAATTGTAATTGCACTAGAATTAACCTGGGGTATTATTTAAGCATTTTATCAGACTGATCTAATCTGCTTTTTCAGGTGTTTATAACATAACCATAGTTGGGGTATTTTTGCATGCTACAAAACTCTCTTAGAAACTCTGTGAACATGTTACGTTAGAGATTGAGCTTTCTCTGTGTAAGCATCTCCCTGGAGCAGAGGGGGCTTGCCTTGTCTTTCCTGTACAGAAAAGTGGAGGGTTTTTTTTTTTTATGAGGCCACTATAGTACATTCCAAGCTGGTTGTGACTTTATGGCTCTCTGCGGCAGAGAACCTCATCCCTTAGTCCCACACTTTCAGGAGCGGCCTCTAACACGGGTGCTGTGTGCATCAGGCCGGTTATTCTGGCGCTGGCTCGCAGAGGTGTGGAGCTCTGCTTTCCCACAGGCCCTGGCAGGATCCTCTGCAACTCTGGAACATGCCCGTGGGCTGAGCACACCACAACCAATGTGTGAGAAAAACAGCAGCTGCTTTTGTAGGTGTTTCAAACAAAAGGGAAGGAAAAGAGCCGCATTCTCTGACCTCTTTGCTGCAATGTTCTCACATATTATTTCTCCTGGCCCACAGGATGTCATGTTTTCTAAAGTGCACAGGTAGGTGTCCCAGTAGCCAGGGCTATTTTGAAGACACCTTTCTGTTATTTTTTTCTTTGCCATGTAGACTCTTGAAAATACTTTAACTTTCTGCTAAACAGAAAGTAAGTTTTCTTAAAGGGATTGGTGTTGTAGAGGTACGCACAGAACGAAACCCTGCCATGCATTAAGAATACCTGACTCAATTTGTATTAATGTATGTCATCAACCCCATGAGAGGAATGGGCTACATCTGGGCAAGGTCAGACATGCTGTCTTTTAGCCAAGCTTCAAGACAAGTCATGTGGTGGCAAAGTCCACCCAAGCAAAGAAACAGTCAGTCAGAGGGAGGCTTGTTGGCAGCCCTGCTGCCTTGTCCTGCTCTTCCTTCCCTTGCAGCCCCCAAAAGCTTCCTCTGCGGAGGGGATGAGAGTGTCCTGCCAGAAATGCTGCACGGCTGGGATGGAGCAGAGTTATCATCTGCCCTGCCCTCCTAGCGCTAATTCCCACCATGTGTCCCCAGGCTGACTGTAGTGCATTCTAAAAAAACTTAAGGACACCAAAGGATGCCCATAGGATGGGCTGGGGGAGCTTGTCCAGCTGCATTTGTTGCTGCTTTACCTCCTAAGATGATGAGAGGTGCAGGCCCTAACTTTTGTCCAGCTCTAAAGCCTCGTAAAACATAATAGACCAGATCAAAGGCCTCTGCAGCTTAATAGCCACTTCCCTCCTTCCCTCCTAGCCTTTTGCTGGGGCAGTGCTGGGAGTAGAAACCTGAACCAACAGGTTGAGAGCAAAATCACCTGCTTTCACAGGGAATGACGTTTGTGCTTCAAAAAAAAAAAAAAAGTAAAAAGCCTGAGACCAGCAATTTGCTGAGTGCCACAGCCTACCAGTTATTAGGCATGTACAAACCTGAGGGAATGGCTGCTGCTACAGCCTTGTGCTCAGCTGGAAGTGGGGAGGGGAGGTGGTGATGCTTTTGCTGCCCTTTGCATCGCTCATTAGCCTCAACCCTCCTTGCTCCAGCAGTGAAAACTGGTGGTTCCCGCTCCATTGGGATCCGGGATCTGCCATTCCTAACAGCAAAGCACCATGGGCACTGGTGGTGCTGCACTGAGGGAAAAGAGACGAAGCTGCCCCTTCTTGTCACTTGGATTAGCTAGAAGAGCCTGTGCTGGTGCAAGGGAGGCAGGGGATCCCTAACAGGCATATTTTTGGGTGAAGTGCTGTCTTTACCCCACGGTGTGGCTCCTGGGAGTGAAATCTATTTCATGCCTTACTGTTTTCCCTGCTCCCATGCCCCAAGATGTTATTTCTGAACAACTCAGCCTGTTTATTGGGGAGGTTGATCATACCAGCTGGTGCAGATGGTATTGGAAATTAGAAGGTTTAAACTTTGGAATGTCACCAGTATTTCCAGTTTTCTTGTCAGGCTGGGGTCAGGCTGGGCTGCATTGAAAACAGTAAGTGAAACTTCTAATAATTACCTGATTCTTCCTGAAAACAAAGGCACAGGGCAACTTAGTCCTTGTGGCCTGCAGTGCAAGGCGACAGATCATCATCAGAGGAATGAGACCAGGATTTATGGAATGGCTTGCTCTATAGCAAGTGGGTGAATGTAGTGTGCTGCTTTCCATGAATATTCATTCCCATTTTAAAAGTGACTTTACATCAGCCGTTCTGGGGTGGTTGGTGTCTCTGGAGATGATTACCCACTTAGGGGTACTGGCTAATTTGTTTGCCTTGAATTTTTTAAAAGCAAAGGTCCCTTGCAGTGTGTTTTCCAAGTGAGATGTTTTTTACAGAGATGGGACTAGTGAACACTGCCCCGTGGGGTCCTCTCCCCCAGCCTGCCTCAACAACAAATCTTCCAAATGCTGGGGGGGCGGGGAAGGCTTTTTACCATGGCAGTGAAGGAAACTGAGCCAAATTATGGCTGCTACTGTCTTTCTGAATTTGGAAGGAGATTATCTTGATATTCAGGTGTTTTATAGCGTGCCTCAAGCTTCCTCTGATTCTTTTTTCAAATTTCATGCAACCCAGTTTTATTCCAAACACTGACATCAGAGTTTAGATTGGTAACAGTGCTCTGTTAGGGCTGTGTCCAAATATTGTGCTGAAGCTGAGTAACACCACTTCACTAGGCAGCAGTTTTGGTCTTGATATCCAGGAGTGTGGCAGACATGGGAACACAAAACACAGGTGGAATGTCTGTCTCTGGAGGATGCTTGTTGCCAGCATGCAAGGTTGCAGGTTGCAGCATGCAGGCTGAGCAAGCCCAGCCTGCACGGGTTATAGGAAAAGCAGCTTCATCCAGATTTCCAGAAAAGCTGGAAATCTCTAAAAGCTAGAGGTGCTGACCATCCTCAGGAGCCCCACCTGGCTCCTTTCCCTGCTTCCCCCAGCTGCCTGGCAGGCAGTGACAGCTCTGCCAGCCGCTGGGAATACATTTGCTCTAAACATTTCCGAGCTGCTGTTTAGATCGTTAAGAGCCTGTTTGCATTAGGAGAGGGGAAAAGGGGCCATGCAGTGAACAAAAAAGCTCCTGCAAATCTTCCAGTGTTCTCCAGCTTCAGGAAAACTGGTTACAGAAAACCTTTGTGTGACTAAAAGCCCGGGGCAGCCGCTGCTCTGGTGCCTGGGACATGAAAGGGGTCTGTGGGAGCTGCCAGCCCTGCCAGCATCTCTCCTTGAACTGGTCCTACCCCTGGCTACTGTGAGGCCAAATGTGGGACCCAGAAGGAAGGATGCATGGAGAGGCAGCCCAGCAACCCCCACCAGTGCATTTTTCTGGGAGTATCAGCATAAATTGGTTATTTGGGTCGCAAATTTTTTTTCTGTAAAACATTTACTGCATTAATAAAGAATGTTTCACAGGGGTCTGCTTTTAAAAGAAAAGCCAAAGTAATTTTGCAGGGTGTTGCCAGCCCTACCCACTCAACTACTTTTAGCTTTGAAAGACCTTATCAAGTTGAACACAACTGACAGGTCATATTTTTAGGAAGCGAGCCAAAAACGTTTTCGCTATTTATTTGGGTAAATTCAAGTGCTGAGCAGTTTAATCCCAGTGCACCCTCCTCATCTGCTTCCTACATGCATTTTAAAATTGGTTTTGTAAAGGAAAAATGTAGCTTGACTATTTATGCCCTGAAACATAAGTGTGTGTTTTCTGCAGTGTTATAAATATGTGGATGATCATTTAGTAAAAGGTAACTGGGGTGGGGGAAGGGGAAGAAAACCCCCGAAGATGATTTTCATCAGTGCTTCCAGGCTTCACTTCCACTGTTATGCAATTAAATCCAATTCAGTTGATGCATTAGTTACCCAAAATGGAAAGACAGAAGGTTTCTATCTCTTTCTATTATTATGAGTATGATGAAAGTACCACAGGACCCCATCCCTGATAGGGACCGCTATTGTCTGAGACACAAAGCTGAGTAATAAACACAGTCCCCAGGGGAGATTCTCAGCTGGTGTAAATTATCACAGCAATTAATGTGCTATTTTGAAGTATGACAATTTACAACAGATGATAATCTTCCTCCTGGCCAGGAAGAATTACTGATTTTAGCACACAATTCTATAAAACCAGCTACAATTGCAAACTGCCCTGATTTACATGCTTGGCTAAAAACTACCTTCTCTGTCACGTTCCTCTGAATTAAGAGGATTAAGTGCAACATTTAGGTTCTCCCTCTTCTGTACAACAGACACCTGTTGAGCACCCACCTTCCAGGTACAGCCAGTAGTTTTTAGGCATTGCTGGAGAGTTGTCTCAGCCTTGTGAAGGTAGCCTGGACTTGTCCTATTAGCCTCACCCTGCCTGTGCTGTCTTCCTGCCTGGTGTTATTGAGGTTTGTTGCTCTAAAGGTGGGGAGTTTTATAGTTGCTGCCTTAAGGAGTCTCTGAAATGATTTTTGGAAATGATATGGGAATGCAGGCTTTGAAAAGCAAAACAGCAGGCAAAGGTGGTGTATTTCTGCAGCTGTGTTGTGGGCTGAAGGATAAGCAGTGATGAGGTTAGTGAGAAACCCTTGCAGAGCCCCTTCCTTGCTGCAGTAGCTACCAGCACTGGCTTCTCTTTGCTTTACAGGCTCTACTCACCCAGCTCCTTTGGGCACGTGAGTATTTATCTGCTATTACTTTTGTTACCCTGCTTGGGCCTTGGTGTACGTAGGATAGAACATCACAGAATAAGCTGAAGTGACCCACAGGGATCATTGATTCCAGCTCCTGGCTCTGCACAGGAACACCCCCAAGAGTCACACCATGGGCCTGAGTGTGTTGTCCAAATGCTTCTTAAACAAGTTCCATGCTGTGTGACCACCCTGGGGAGCCTGTTCTGGTGCCCAACCACCCTCTGGGTGAAGAACCTTTTTGTAATATCTAACCATGATCTCTGCCATGGCTGAAATACTTCTGTCTCTCCAGAAGGCCCTTGAGGAGCACTGCTTTTTTTAAAGAGATGCATACAGACTTCCACAACATCTAAACCAGAAACTTTAGAGTCTGGCTGTGTGTTTAGGCAGCTAAATTATCTAAACCTATCTCCAGCAAGGTTTTTTTTTTAATTTCCTTTTACTTTGTGGAGGTTGGATCGCTGTTGTTTCTTCTGTACTCATTTATTTTTAAACCTATGAATTACACTGAAAACTCACAAGAGTGAGGACCCCTCAGATGTACTTTACACCTAGCACAAATACACACTAGATGGAATCCTGGCTTGATTTGCTTTTTTTAGCTTGGAGATGTTCCAGATGCCAGTGCTGTTACATGTGTCCAATGAAAACAGGATTTCTTTATCTGGTTAAGCACTTTGGATCCTGCAGGATGTAGACATTACTATTATAATAATGGTTATGGTAATTTCCAAGGTAGGCAATAAATCTATCAGTTAATCCATCTCTTTTAATTAGACAGCAAGCATAGCATCACTATCTGGGATAGAAGGAGTCTCAAGTGAGATCAGCATTTAAAATCTAAAATTCAAATTATCCTTTCCTTTCTGAAGATGGGGTGGGGGGCACTGTTTAAAAATAACAGACTCCAGTGATTTATATGGTATCCTCTTGTCTTATCAAAAAAACTACAGATTCAAATTGAAAAAGCTTTAGTGGTCCTAATGGAGAAAAGTCTTAAGTTTAATCCTACCAGGCATTTTAAAACCATGAGATGATACAGAGCACAGATTTTTAAGAGGCAAAATGAAATACTTAATCTTCATCAGTTGAAAAAAAGCCACTTCAGTAACACAGAAGATTATGTAACTTTGGGGAGAGGGTTTAAGTGGTTGCTACAGCCTAAGTAAACCGGGACTGTGGGAGCTGGGAGCAGGAGATCTGAGTGGGGGGTTTGGGTTTGACTCATTGTTGGGGGGTCAGTGCATGTGAATTCTAGACCTGACTGTGTAAGTTGAGATCCTGGCTCACCCAGGGCCCCCCTTATATAGGAAAAGTCCAAAATGTTTGAACAACTCAAAGGAGCAGGACCAGCTGTGCATGTCCCTGTGATGCTGAAGCAAGGGCCAGAGTGGTGGCTTGGCTGGTACAGCTCGTATGGGAATGGATTGCTGGTCACAGTCTGTATTGCATTTTACTGCCCTCATTTAATCTGCTAGAAATAGTTCTTTTGGAAAGGCTTTGCAGCCAATTTTACTGGTTCAAGAAGCCTTTCAGGTGCTGGCTTAGAGGTCTCCTGCCCATGAATTGGAGCTCTTGTAAAGAGCTCTGTGCTCCTGTCTATGGCCTCTGGATTAGGGCTGTAATTATTGCAGTGCACTTGGCATCAAACCCACACGAGCTGCTTTCTCCAAAAAAAATGAGGATAAATTCCAGCTTTTGCAGAAAAAAAATATAAAAAGGCGAGTCAATCAGTTTTAATTTCACCCAGTGGGAGCTTGCAGGTGGTCTACTAGTTCTATGTAACTTTTTATTCCATGAACTTTTAGTGGGATGCATTTGAAGCTGGGCTGTGGCTGCAGTTCATCCTTTTCCCTCTTATTTTTTACTGCTCTAAACTTTTTCTTGCATTAGAAAAAACAAGGTGCTTCCTACACTCAAATCAGAATGTTCTGAATGCCTCTGATGTAACAGGTGGTTTTGAGAAGAAAAATGTTTCTGTTTAGGGTATTTTTAGCTGATTTAAAGCATAACAAGCGGCTTATGTCTGTGGCCCTAAACATGAGTGGCAGGGACTTGTCACTCATAAAGCCTTATCTGATGCAGAAGTTTTCCTCCATCTGGAGCTTCTCTGTTCTGCCAACTTATATCCTACTGTGGAGAAGCTATAAGGATTGGATCATTAATTAATAGTGGTATCCTAAGGATATTGTCTTAATCCAATGCAGTAAAATAGAGCACTGATTTATTGAGTTGTTTCTTTCCCCTGCCTTAAAAGACTGAAAAAACTCCCCCCTCCCAAAAAAACCTCACCCAAAAAACCAAACCCCGGAAGTGGAGTTTTTTATAGTGGCAAAATCTAGACATAGTGAAACTGCTGCATGGGCTGGAGGATGGGGGAAGAGGGAGGAAACCCTCATTTTGCTTCCCCTTCTGTCAGAAACACAGTGTGTATAAAACAGCTAAAGTAGCTTACAAAGAAAAGCTCTGCAAACAAGGCTGAAAGCAGCATTCACCCCTGCCTCAACAGCCCCTGTGGTGGTCTCTGTGGCTGGGATGGACATGTCCACTCAAGGTCAGTCCTTGCAGAAGCACTGCTTTTGGAGAAGATGTGCAGATTAATACCAGCCATGGACCTTCCCCCACCAGCCATCAATTATTTTTTTTTTAAATTTTAATTTATATCAGCTTAACTCAGATCAAAATCAGGACCACTGTGCCAATAAACCCACAACCACTGTCCTATTGGGATATGAATTGGTGGCCTTTTACTTAGACCTGCTTTCATTGGTTTCATATACCAACATAATCATCTGGCATTAGCATCCAGATGAGGGTCTTAAAAAAGGAAAATTAACATGACATATTGGAGGTGACATTCAAATACAAAGTCCCCATCATTTTCTTGACTAGAATTCTGCAATTATGAAAAAATGAGCCCATTACGTGCTGGAAGGCCTTTCAGACTGCAGGAGAGCCTTGCAGGCAGGGAGTGCAGCAATAACACAAACCAGACTTTGTGTTCCAACAGTATTTGACAGCATTAAATATAACACAGGCTCATCTAACCTTCACGACTCCATTCAGATGCCTGACAATAGCAGCAGTGTTGTTTTATTATGGATTGAAGTGCATCTTGACTGGCTTTTCTTTGCCCTTCAGAGCATGCTGGAGAGATCTAGATATCCTTTTTTTTTGGTGTATTGAGGGAACTGAGGTGATTCTCTTAACTCCCACATCTTTCCCATGGCATGGGCAGCCAGCTGTGGGGGCTCAGCAGGTTTATAGCCCTGTCAGGGGCCAAGCCTCCTGCTACCAGTTCGAGGGCAGCACTGAGTATTTGGTGAGTGGCAAAGAGCTGTAAGGAAGGGATGGGAAATGAAGGAGCAGCAGATCGGCCACACTGGTGCTGTTTGACTTTTCACACAATCAGCAGCTGCACAGAGGGGATGCAGGGGTCTGTGGCCATGGGTTAATCTATCCTGACAGCAGAGCTGTCAAGGTATCCTTGCATTATGGGACCTAGAGATAATTAGATTTAGCACTCAGGGCCAAGCCGTGAACTTCCGGAGTGAAGGGGCTGGTAATTGGGATTATTCCTCGTGGTGGGGTCAGGGTGTCTGCCTGGCCAGGAGGTGGCTGGGGTGAAATATTTGCTAAAGCCCCCCTTGCTTTCTGCTGAGCTTGGGGTAACGAGCCAGAACCCACAGCTCCTTCCTCAGAGTGAAGCTTATTTTGCTCCTCTTCATCTCAGATGACATTCGTGCCCCCCCCCCACCCCCAATGGTTAATCTCAAAGGAATATTTTGAGAAAAAAAAATTGATATAAAATAGTTTCTTTTTTTTTTTAGTTGTGGTCTTATACAGCATTTCGAACCATACTTAGGAAATAATAAAAGTTACAGAAGTCAGAGTGAAAAGAAAGATGAAACACAATTATGCTAAATTGTAATTTAAAATGCAAATTTGCCAGAGAAACGACAAACCCCTAATTGCGGTGTTCTCTCTTATCATTGCTTCAAAAGCTCTGTGTGCTCCCTTCCTCCCTCCGGGAAGGGCCTCAGCCGCGGCTGTGCTGCCACACTCTGACCTCTCCAGCGAAATACGGGTGACCCAAAATAAAACCAAGAGGGGAAGGGGGTGGCTGGGGCACCTGCACTCCCCCCGCCCCCCAGGGGGGGAGCAATGATTTACAGGGAATAGTCTGTGAACACGTAGGTCTGGAGAACACCAACCTGCTACCTGCACCTTCCAGTCTGTAATGCCAAAAAACCCCCATAACTGCACTTTAAAAGAAGCTTAGCTGAGAAATTTGATAATACTGCAGCTATTGAGATGCCTTTTCACAGAGGCTGGTAAATGAAATTAAAAAAAATATAGTTAATTGTTGAGCAAAATGTTTATAGCTCTTCAAAGTTGTCCTTGGTGGCTGAAATCCCTGGTTGGACTATGTAGCAGACAGCCTGACGTGCTCCACACACCACCACGCCCTCCAGGAGGGCACCTTTTGCCTCTGGTTGGGTGGCCAGAGGCAGAGGGGCCTCTCCAGTGTCCTCTCCTCTGCCTTCGTGGGCTGCCAGTGCCCAGTGTTATGGCAGAGGTCCCAGTGTTTGTACATGGACCTGTGGCCATGCTCTGGTCATCAAAGATCTCGTCAAGGACAACACAGAAGTAATTACACCCCATGGTCTCAGGCAGGCTGACCTCCTGTGAATATCTCCAATCACTTTCTGAAGCTGTTTGTGTTTTAACCTTTGCCTTTAGTAGCCCTCATACTTTTACCCCATGGTTTTACCCTGATTCCTTGTGTGGCATTGGAAGATCTTTGCCAAGCTTTGTGCTCAGCATCTCACAGTGAATTCAGAAGAACTGGGCATTTATAACCTGTTCAGCCTTTTTGTGGCTTTTTCTGCTTGTGGTCTGTCTCACTTTCTCTTTAGTTATGCTTTATGAGATGCCCTGAGACTGATTACTGACAGGCAGTGCAGTCATTTTGGAAGCTCTGATCACTGTGGGAGGGGCTGACACGTCCACCTCCCTTGCACAGGGTGGTGACAGGCACTGGGGTGTCACCCTGCCTGCCGCAGGACTGTGAGATTTATTTAGCACAAGGGGAAACAGCAGTCAGATCTCCACTGAAAGGCACCAATCATTTGGGGCCTCACAGAGTCACAGATGGGATTTGCTGGCCTTGTAGTCACCATGGTTGCAGGACACGTTTCCCTTTCCAGCCCCCTCTGTGCTCTAGAGCCCTGTACTTTGTCTAGATTTTGGCAGTGCACTGAGCTGGAGCACTTACTTTGTCTTTTCCCTGGCAAGGTTTCTCAGAGGCTGGGGCACATCTGGGATGCAGGTAGGATGTCTCTCTGGTGTTTGCCAGAGCCTGAAACAGTGGTGGGTCTGAGGGTGCTGGAGTGGGAAGTTTTTCTTGTGCCTCTGACCCAGCAGGGTACTAATGTGAGCAGTGGAAAATCCATTACCTTTTTAACAGTCCTGGATGGCATTTGGGAAGGAGTAGGTAAAAAAGAGGATGAAGGCAGATGTATGACACTGTTTCTACTTGCACAAGGGGCTCAGGAAATAGTCAAATGGGTTGTGCTGCTTCACAGTCCTGCTTTCTGTTTTCCCTTTTCCCCATTGCAGCATGAGGTAGGAGAGCCAAATCAGCCCATTTGGTGACTCGTGTTTTAGTTTAAATCCACTTTCATTGGTAATATGGACTCAGCTCCTTGCACTGAAGTGTCTGAGCTGCATCCTGCTGGGCCAACATCCAGGGTAGGAGCTGCAGGACAACAAAGACTTGTGGGCCCAGCTTCTGGGTAGCCACATGTAGGACCTGCTGCTGCAGTTGCTCCTCCTTGCTGCTTAGTTTTGCTTATCATTGCTCTGCCTTTTGCAGACTCTGGCCGGCTTTTTAGGGTTGCACCCTGCACAGCTGCTCTTCAGCCATGGGGGACTGAATTCCCTCTGTGATTCCCCATCAAAGATGTATCTGAGCATGATGAGGATTTCACAGCCTCTATGCTGGCTCTTATGGGATACAATGGTCACAAAAAGGCATTTGGGATGCTCTAAAACAGTGAGCAAAGGGTTTCTTGGCATGGTTGCTGGCCTCTCCTCTGGGCTTGCACTGGGGGACACCTATGGCACAGCCAGTCACACGCTACTTTTGTGTGCCATGGAGAGGGGACAGGGCTTTGCAGGCAGGCTGGCACGTGTGTTTCTATCCAAGCTGGTTTGGGTGAAATGGCTGTTGCTTGGCACATCCAGCGCCATTTAACTGCGTGAACAGCTTGCTGGCAGGTACGGCGCCAGCTGGAAGCACACCTACAAATGTAAGCACGAGGAAGAGGCATTCACATCACCTGAGAGTCAAACCCCGACTCTTAAAGGCCAGTGTGCTGTTTTTCCTGAGCTGGGATCTTGAATTATTAATGCAGCTTTATGCTGGAGATATGTATTAGATGTGGAAATTTTTGGCATTACCACTTATTGGTGACATTTCTGAGCTGGGTTTTGCTGATGTCTTTGACTTGATCGGTACTTTATTGATTAGTGTCCTGCATTTTCTCTGGAAATACTCGTACAGTGCTACTTACCTTGTGGCCTAATGACATAGTTTAATTTGGCACATCATTAATGCTGCTACTGTTAGTGTGTCCTCAAAGCACCACAGCAGTGTCTCAAGCCCTCAGCGTGCCATGGCTGGGCAGGAGGGTGGCAGCAGCAGTAGCTGGCCTAAGGACCCTAAAGCAGCAAATTAAGTTTCAAAATAAGCTTCCAAATGTTATTCCTGTCCTGAACCTGGGTTGGATGCTGTGCCCATTCAAACACAGGCATCACCCCACTCCTGCAAGCTCCTAATGGCTTTCATTCCAAGAGTCTCAGAAATGTAACCACAATGCATAAACACTAGTTCAGAAGATGTTTCTAAAGCCAAAATGTGGGTCATCCTTAGTTCGTGTAGATGGGTGAAGGCAACAGGCACTTGCTCTCATGCTAACTGCAATGTGACTTTCAAATTTTGGAGCTGGAGGTTGGCTGCTTACACACAGTCCAGGGAGCTGCAGCTGATCACTGTGGCTTGAGAGCAGCAGAGCTGAGTGAAGATTATTTATTTCCACCTAGCAGAGCCATAATAAAAAACTTCTTGTCTCAGACAGGCGTGGTGCTCACCTGGCTCCTTCTGTGCTGATGGATGAGAAAGCAAATGAGGTTTTACTTGCCTGTGGAAAAAATATTCTCAAAGAAAGCCAGCCTGAGCTCAGCTTGTTGGAAGAAGTGCCAGGGACTTTTAAAGCCATTTTTGGGGGTAGGGCACTAGTGAAGTAATTACTGTCTGAACGCATACACACCGTAAAATGGGTATGTTTTCTAAATGGTCTCTTAAAGCAAAACTGAGTAGTAAGTAGAAATGCTTCCCTGCAGGCTGGCAGAAGGACACAGTTGGTATCACACATTTTAGCAGCTGGCATGTTAATGAGGCCATTTTTATTGAAATGAGCTAAATACTATTAACATTTGTGGACTCCCAACTGATTTCTGAAGCATTTATTGAACTTCAAAAACTGCCTCAAGAATCAATTAAAAATAATTTTTTAGATTTGATAGAAAGAAGACGAAAGAAAATTGTGCCATCACATTTATGTTTATCTGAACAGATCTTACCTTTCCGTTGCTGACTTTAAAGAGTTTCTTCTCTTTTTTCCTTTTTGGTGCTTAAAATACCACTGAAAAATATCTCTTTGGAGAAGGTGGTAAGGTGGTTTGTAGACAAGATTTTTGTTGGTGTGGGTTCTCTTCTGCATGGGAAAATGGTTGGTGTATGGTTGAAAATGAACATGAAGCTCTCTTGTACAGTGATTGCACTTGGTCACTTTTACCAGTAAATGAAAAGTGAATTTAAATTATCAATTAAAATATTAAAAAGTTTAGAAAGGAAGAAAGCAATGAAGAGCTGTCTGGCCTAGCATTGTGGGGGATTGGATGACAAACAGTGCTTCCTATGTGTCGTTTCACCAGGCTGAGTTTTGATATGTTTTGGGAAGCCTGAGCAGTCAAATTTGGGAGCAGTGGTGAGGAGCTGCCTGTCCTCACCAGGGCATTTGGTGGTCCAGCACACCTAAACCCACCATGGCACAGGCACATGAGGCCTTGTTGTCTCCCTGGCTGTTTCCCTTGGCTTTGGGAGAGCTGCAGCCCAATATTTAAAGCATTGTGACAAGCTCTAGTATCTTCAAGGCAGAGTCAATTATTCGGTGCTAAGGTGAGGGGCTTGTTGGTAAAGACAAATGTTAAAAGGAAAAATCAAGTCACATTCTTGAAAGAGACATTAATCTAAGCGGAGTGTCAGCCTGCAGATGCTGCTGGAGTCATTACCCTGAGCTGAAACAACAACCTATGCAATTTTATTTCCTTTGTTTTGTGTTTTTTGTCACAGCAGGGATTCATTGCCTGAAAAGATGTGTAATGTTCATCAAAGACAGTCAAAGGTTGCCCAAGCCTTGACAGTGCATTTAGGGTGGCAGGAGCCAGGCACAGTGTGGTGGCTGAGGGCACCCCCTGAGCGATGGGCTTGGGGTGTCCTGTGCAGCTGCTTCAGGTAGGGGCAAATCCACAAGGAGGGACAACTGGCTGGCTTGTTGAAATAATCTGAGTAAGGGTGGCTGGGCCATCATTTGCCCTCCCCCCAGGGACTGCAGGGCTGTAGGTCCTTCCTTGCTGTCAGGAGTGCTTTATGGCTGGGGCAGAAAACCTGCTCATCAGCAAGGCCCCCAGAAAAGCAAGTCTGTGCATTGAACGCTGCTGGAGGGACCGACATAAAAAACTGGAGTGGGAATTTTAGTCTTTATCCCAAGTGCATTTGCCCATTTACTGATGAGTCCAGTCTGTGGCAGAAAAATCCTCTTGGCTCCATTTAACAGCTCTGGAGAGGAAGGCAGAGCATTAGAGCATGATCTACAGTTACATACCAAAAATACAGGCTGTTAGGTCTGCGTGCGGTCTGCGAGACCACAGCCTGCCACAGATGCGCAACCATGCAGCAGCTGAAATGAGCAGCAGTTCTGTTTCTGTACACCCTCCAAAAAGTTGTATCATTGCTTCTAATTTTACCACATATCTAACCTGAAAATTACTAGCCACTAGGATGATTATTTTTTTCATTGATTTCTTTTTAAAGGAAAAAAAAAGACAACAAAACAAACCCTCAGAACACATAAAAATATCCCATTATGATAGCACAGCCGGTGCAAAAAATAAACCAGTAGGCAAAAAAAAAAAAATGGACTACTTGTTTTATAAATATGCCTAGAAGTGTTTGGGTTTTTTTTCTCATCTGACTTGAATCCTTTCCCAAACTTTAAAAATATCCTCATCTGAAGGAAGAATAATGAAACAAGAAGGAACAGCATTTCACCTCAGTGCCTTTAATAGTACACGTGTGCTTCCCCAAGCTGCCAGGCTGTTGCCCAGCCCACACTTAGGTGGTGAAGGCTCACCCTGAGGTGAAGGAAGGAGCTTCTCCCACCCTTAAGTGCTGGAGATGAGATGTAAGCCTGGCAGGCCAGGATGGTGTGGAGGAGAGCAGGTGAGCATCTGTGGTGCAGGCTGGAGCTGTGGCAGCAGCATGGGGAGCTGCAGGCTCATGGCAGCAGCAGAGTAGCATCCCTCACCTGCCTCCTTCACCCTTCCTTGCCAATGGCATCCCTTGTGTGCTCATGCTTCTGGCTGTCAGGGGAACAAGCTTGAAACACTCTGCATGGAGGTTTCAGGGATCTAGAGCATGGCTGACAAAGTCAGCACACTACAGCTGGAGAAATTACTCAATGTACATTTCTTCACTCTTCTGAATTCAGTTCTGTCATGTGAAAAAGAAACATGGATGATGCTGTTGCCTAAGTTACTTGCTAAACACTGATCTTTGTTACTTCGCCCTGTGGCAAAATCTGGTTTATCTGCTTGTTGTCTCTGGGGCTGCACAGTCACTTCAAGCGTCATCCAGGAAGGACTTTGTCCTTTTGCCATTTTGGAAATGGTGAACTGTTTCTCAGCATGTGAGACATCCCCCTCAACTCAGTGGGGTGGCTTAACTTCTGTTGAGCACAAACACATGTGAGCACCCAAGATGATCTTCAACTTCTCACTCTGTCACTCCCTCTGTGAATGATTTCTGTACTTTTATATTGTATTTATTTAGAGTCCAGGGTTAGTGATCTGTCTGGCATAACTTTACCTCTTTTAAGACCATGTCAATTCTGTTGGTATAGTACACCTGTGGATCTTGCTCATTCTCTTGAACATGCAGATTCAAAATACTCTTAAAATGCTTTCTGATCACTTTTGAGTAACCAGAAAGCCTCTTTGACTCCTTTGTGCTGAAGTTCACATTACCCACTCAGTTTCCAGGAGAGGGGCAGCATACAGGTGAGCCTGCTAAATGGAGGCCATGAGCAGCAGTGTGGCAGAAATCCAAGACGAGCTTGTAGCTGTGCTGCAATTACAACACACAAGTAATTAACACATTTAAATAAAACCCCCAGCCAAGGTGTTTGATAATAAAGGCAAAGTTCGAAAGCTCCATCAGTTAATCCCTGGGAAGGGCTGGTGCTCCCCAAGCCCAAGGGCTGCAGTGGGGGTGGAGGCTGGGCTGGGGTAAGGGCTGCAGCCCTGGCATTGTGCAACCAGGCACAAATCCAGTGGGTTATTGTTGGTTGGTTTTAACATTGCTTAAACAGTTTGTATAGGTCTCTTTAGATGCTGAATACTTTTATGGCAGCTGCTGCCTGGAAAGCTTCATGTGCCAGGGCCCAAGTCCTGAAATAGTAATTTAGGTGCTAACTCTTACTAAGATTAGTAGCTCTGTTTTACTGGGATGGGATTCTTCCCACTAGTTAACCACATGAGAGTTTGCTGGAAGATGAGCAGCTGAAGATCAGAAGTCAGTGAGAGGATGTGATGACTGATAGGTGTTGAAGAAAGCAGAGAGGATAACTAAGATGATGGCATTAGTGAGACAGAATTTCAGTGTAATTTTTCTTACAGCTTCCTTTATATACTTTATCCTTGGTCCTGTTTCTGTTTGGTTTTAGGGTTTTTGTTTGGGGTATTTCTTGGTTGATTGATTGGGGGGGATTGTTTGCTTGTTTCTTTTTTGTTTTCTACAAGTCTCCATTTTCACCTGTTATTATTCAGGGAAATCCACCTCATCCAGCCCCTGCCTGTCTCAGTGCCTTTGCTGCTGCAGGGATGTTCCTACTCCTCTGCCCAATTTGGCCAACGAGGAGCACTGGCAATGTGCCTCCTTGGGAAGCTTTGCAGTTTGGATGCTGTTTCACTTATATTTTCATTTAAAAAATTAAAAATGTACCAGCAGCAGGAATGTTGCCCACAGGATTCCAGTATGCCAAAATGAGTGGAGCCAAATGGCACTGGTTGCAGCTCCCTGTTCACACTGTGCCACTGGATCCAAGAATCATTTGCTGAAGCTGGACAGGTTCTGGGTGAAATTGCTGGCTCTTACATGACACAATAAGAAGTGTTAAAAAGCAGGGCTGGCTCTTGCCTACAGAGAAAGTAGGTGGCTGCTGAACAGCAGCAAGAAAACACCCCAAAATATAATGGCCATTTATTGCCTGAGAGGGTAAATTGCTATTTTCCTTGCAAATGAGAGTTTAGAGTCGGCATGGGTAAAGTTTATTTTTCCCCCCCACTTCCTGTGTGTGAGTGTGCCTAAGTGAAAGTCTAGGAGGGAAGGTTTTGCTGAGCAGGGAGTGACCTGTACAGGCACTTGAGATGGGAAATCCCAGAACAAACATCAGGGCTAAACCTCTCTCCTCTGGACTTGGCTTTGCTTCCCCGTTTGGTGGGGAGGTGTCTGCCTTTCTGGGACAGGCATTCCTCACCCAGCATGTGTAACAAGCAGGAGCTGCAAAGAATTACCGAGATGAGTGAGTTCCTTGAGTGCCAGAACAAAAAATGAGTTCAGACAGGAGCTGGCATCTCCTTTATTACTCACTGAGTGACAGCATCAGCCTCAGCTGCTGTACACAACCCAGAGGCTTTAACTCGAGGTGACTCATTCAGGAAATAACATTTTCCCTCCCTCCCCATCCAGCCATTCCACTCTTCCAAAGTGGTGATGCCCTCTCTGCTCAGCTGCTCCCCATCCCATCACAAGGGAATACTGGCAGCCTGGAGCTCACCTCCCTGCCCGTGCCTGCTGGTGGCTTGCCCAGGGCAGCAGCAAGGAGCTGGGGGCTCCCCTGCAGACATGCAAGGGGCATGACAGTCATTTGGCAGAGACTTGTCCAAAACCAAGCAGACTTCTCTAAATGATTCTGCCGGAATCAGCATCACCCCGCACCTGGACACAGTGCTGAACTGAGCTCCTGGTTTTCCAGCTGCACTTGGTTGTGTTCATGAGGCATCTCTCTGCCTCCCTAAAAACAAACAAACAAAAATCCTACAGAAAAAAACCCCAATCCCACTTTCCCCCCTTCCCACCCTCCAACCCTGCCTCTATGAGATAGAGAAAGGGTGTTACAGTGAAATGAGTCAGATGAAAGTGTTTTCTTCTGAGCTCTGTTCTCAGAGCAGTGTTCTCTGTTGCAGTGTGGTCAAAGCGAAGAAATCAGAGGTGCGATGTTTTTAAGGCTTAAATAATAATTTTTTTAGTGCAAACAAGGCATAAGGACTGACATGGGACTAGACTTCATGATTCCTGAGTAGCAGTAGGTGTGTAAAACCAGGGAAGATGGGACTAGTTGAGGAGCTGGTACAGTCTGTTGATGGCAAAGCTGGGCACAAAATTGGCATTCAAGCCAAAATCAGTGCAATTAGTAAAAACAACTCTTCTCGCAAGCTCAACATTTTTGTAAACACTGTATCATTGCACCCACTCATTGTGACAAGTACAAGGGGCTGCCTTCTGAATTATCTATTTCATTTATACATAATCACCTTGAAATCATGTGATGGTGCTGTAGTCTTCTCCAGAAAATGCTGCTTTAAACAGAAATCTCTCTACCTGTAGAACTATAAAAAATGTATGACTCTGTAAACACAAACTAAAAGGGCTGAATTTATCTTTCCTGTAACTTTGCTAATGCTGATGCTATGATCTATGTCTGTATGAATGAAATCAGCCTGAACAGCAAGGGAACCAACTTTATACTTGATTATTGCAAACATTTGCAGATATTCCACTTTGCTGCCAGAAGTGCATCACTGTCACACAGATTTTAAGTACAATGTATCACATAAAACCAGAAATAGGAAGCTCTGTTTTGTTAAATGACTGAATATCAAGTATTTATTTTAAACACCCCACTTCGTGAGGCATTGGGAAACTGCTAGCACTTATATTTTAAGTGCCCACTTGCAAACCAGCAGTCACTAGGAAAACACAGAGTTTGAACTTCGTTTTTGTAATGGGGTGGCTTAAATGGTTTGATTTGGTGAATTTTTGCTGTTCTGGATTGTAAGCAAAGTTATTGTTCTGCTGCTGTCTCTTCAGGAATAATGCTGGTTTTTTTCACTTCCCTATGAATGGGAAAAATATAAAGCAAGCTGCCATCAAGGACTGTGCTTTATAAGAAAGGAACGAGGAAAGATAAAATGGCTACATATGGCAATATGAACAGTTTCCAACTTAATGGAAATAAAAGAGTCCGATTTTTGCAGCATATAGTGAGAATTGAACTGTATTTTTATGCAAATGCTACAGAAAATGCGGCTCAGCAAAGGCTGTTTTCCGACTGTTGTCTGGAAAGCATTTTGAGTGCTTAAAGACTTATATTTTCCAGAAGAACTTGGTGAGAAAGAATATAAAGGGGTAATAGAGCATTTAAACCCATTATACCTACCAGAAGTTTCTTTTTTTAAAAATCAAAGACTCAGCTAGGAGGAGGAAACACTACTGAGCCCTTAACAAACCTAAATAGTGATTCTTCCTTGCTATTTGGTTGTTTGTTTGTTTCTTGTTTTTAAATGCAGATCAAACCCAAATTTGTTTATGGAGTAGAACACCAGGAAAAATGGTATATGCTTGCACAGCACAATCCAGCCCTGAGGGCTGCCACAGGAGATACTTTAGATGCCATGTAACTTTGATTAGGTGGAGCTTTATGTGTCCTAGAGGAAAGCCAAAGTACAGCAGCACAGCATTGCTGTGCAGTGTGGACCCAGCCTCATCCAGGCCCTTCTGTACTGAATGACGCTGAAAACTCATTGCGTGGGATAAGATGGTATCACTATCAGAGGGAGCTTGACCATCTAGAAAAGCCTTTGGGAGAGGGTAGGTGGGACAGGCCTTGGATGAGCATGGCTCAGAATGAGGGTGCCCCTTAGAGTAAAAGCTGAAGGGCCCAAGCCCCTTTACTGGCATGGATGGGATGGGCTGACTTCCTGTGTATCTGTCCTGTTACTGTGAAAACAAACCATGTGGCTTTAAGCCTGGGAGGCTAGCAAAGAAAAATTCCTTGAGTAAGTGTGAAGGAAATTAACTTGTTGTTAAGGTGTCCCAGAAAGGGGAAATAAGGAGTTTTATGCTGTGTGGTTGTCACAGTAACTTCTCCATGTACCTGTGTGCCCTTAGGGTTAACCGGGACTGAAGGAGACAATCTCCTGCCGATAGGCAGAAAGTGACAATGTATTGAAGTGTAAACCAGACCAAAGAGCAGCACACTGGAGACTTGCCAGGGAGGGGGAGCAAAGAGTTAAAATGTAGAGCCCTATGTAAGGCAGACATTTGTTTCCTAAGCGGCACAACAGGAAGGCTGGAGGAGCCTGCGATGCCATTTCTCAATTGCTGTGGGTGAGGCTGGTGCCATTTGTGTAGGGGAGGGAGGCTGTGGAGAGGTGGCGGGATGGATCAGACGAGCAGTGGGATGGATTGCAGAGGCTGGCTGAAATTTCACCTGCAGATTCCAGGGCAGCAGCTACACCAGCCATACGTGCTCCCAAGACTGGGTAAGGATTTGTGGGAACTATAAAGTCACTGTGAATCCTCATTTACAAATGAGCCAATTCCTACACCGTAAGATTCATTCACAGCAGTTTTGAGAAGGGGGGAATTCACATCTCCCAGTTGGTCCTGGGTCTTCCAAAATGATTTGATGGTGAAGATACCCAAGGGGCCATTAACAAACATGTCAGTAACCCTCAGAGTAGCCAATCTATATGCCGTAGGATGAGGTGTGGGAGTTACCTGGGCTTTTTGGAAAATGCTTTAATGAATGGGATGAGTTCAGAGGAACAGTTCTAAAAGTTGGAAGGAACACTAAAGAGACTGCAAATATATGGCTGTACTATTAAAAGTAGGCTCATTTCACTTCGCCAGAGTTATTTGCACTCTATAAGAGCAGGAGCAATCTGCTTATTAAAAGGGAAAACAAAAATAATTAAGAATGTACTGGTACCACAGAATACTGTTTCTGGTCAGATTAAGCTGTTATAGTATAAAAGTTTTATTCAAATATATTAACCTTGATCAACTTGATGTCTGGCTTGTTTAAAAACTGAAACAAAAGCTTCATTCAGAAGAGTGTGAAATTAGGTATTTTGGCAATCAAATAGCTTGATGCATTTTATGCATTATACTTTGACACATTTTATTCTTTAGCATTAACATTAGTACCTGTACTGGAAGGACTGGTTCCTGAAATTTCAAACATCTATTAAGAGATGAGTAAAAAAGCCCCTGTATCATTATCTTACTGGACATCTCAAAACTGGCCATCATTCATCTTAAATAATGCTGCTTTGCTGTGCTTCTTTCACTACAATCCCCTTTTGTCCATCATTTGCAGATAAATGCTAGAATGACTCATTGGGGTGAAAATAATGTCCTCATCACCAATCCAAAGCTACTGCTGGAAGCGTTGAGGCTGAGAATATGCATTTTTCCACAGGTAGAGGCCAGATAGCAGGCACTGAGTTTTGTTGGGTAAGCATTTTACCAAAATAGCTTTTAGAACAGACCCTCAAAAATGTTGTCTTGTACTCATGGAGGGGAAAAAAAAAAGGAAAAGTGGTTCTGTGTACATTTTCTATTCTACAGACCTTTCTTAGCAGTGCTAAAGAAATTGTTCTGGAAACAAGAAATAACTTCATTTTGGTTATAGTTGTATACTCTGGACTTCAGGGATGGCCACATTACATCACTGGCGGCCAGCTTAAACCAGAGTGCTTTTAGAAAATTGATGTTTTCCTCAGTTCTTTGCCAGGGGGAATACTAGGGACAATAAAAAAAGCTTACAAAGAGACACACTGGTATAATTACCTGAGTAGTACCAAGAGACTGTTAAATTGAAAAGGAGGAAAAACCTGATTTCGTGTGCCTGCTGCTTTCCTGCAGAGCAGACACAGGCAGCACTTTGTGCCCTCACAGCAGATCATGGCCCTTGCAGAGGCCGGGAGTACTGTTACCTGGGGATGTGTGCTGTGCCACCACGTGCTAATTTTGCAGGGAGGAGAAAACCTGCTGCTTTCACTGCTGGCTGGGGCACATTACTGGTGCCAGGACAGGATATGAGGGATGGGAACATGTGCAGAACAATTCATGAAGCCCTGGCGCTTCATGAAACAAAATTTGCTGAAACCAGAGCCAGACGATCCCTGTGCTGCCCCCAGTCCTGGGATGCCCACCCTGCCAACCAGACCAAGTGCTTCAGGAGGGAGTGGGACAGACCTGCTTTGGTGCACTGCTACAGCTTCCCTTGGCTTGCACAGGCTGGCTCCACAGAAAGTGTCACCAGGTACCCCTGACATAAAGCATTCCCTGTGCGGAAATCAAGCAGACTCGAAACACCTGGCAATGGAAAAATTCTCTGTTCCCTCTGCCCCCCATGTAATGCCCTAGGTCTCTGCTCAGAGCTAACGGTGCCAGTATGCAATTGGATGGGACAGGGAAGTTTGGGAGAAGGCATGGTAGAACAGATTTTGTTGCCAGTGACTTACTAAGCAGAGTTAAAGGGGGTGTGATGAAGAGATGTGCTGATTAATTGAAGAGCTTGGAGCAGGTGTAATATGTGGCTCCAGAAGTCAATAAAAACGGCTTCTGTTTTACAGATTTTTGTTGTTCCAGAATATAATACTGAAGGAAAGGAAAGAATGGAAAGATATGTGGGCCTGCAGAAGGAAAAGGCAAGAGAAAAATTAGATGTTTTTGTTCCCTCCCTGTTGCCCTGCACTGACCACTGAATTCAGAGTGCTTCCCCAAGGTTAGGCTTGTGATTTATTTTTCTGGTGGGGATGTCATTGTAAGAGGGAGAAACTTGCTGTATTGACAAGCCGTGCTTTAAAGCTTACGGGGCTGCTGATTTCTAGTTCACTGGGTAAAAACATCTAAGATTTTGTTCTATTTTAATCATGATTATTGCATAGTGGGATTTGGTAGACCTTCTTTGTCCACTTCCTCTCAAGAGTTACTGGTTTTTAACTTCTTCATGTGTATCAACCACCTAACTGGAAACAGCTTATAGAAATGAATATGAAAGATAACAGCAGCAATCTAAAAAAACTGTGGAGAAATTAATTGAAAAAGCAAATTGTAATAACCTCATTTAGATTTTTGCAGTGGGCAGCACAAATTACTTACAGCTGATAACGTTCCTCATCAGATAGACTGTACCTCACTCACTTGGAAGACAAACATCCACAAGCCTTTAAGAGTCAGACAGACTCCCTGACAGACTGGGAGGACCTATCCTTCCCTGTGGTGTGACTGCTCACTTGGGCATGAGCCAAGATTTGGCCCTGGTAAAGGAGTACTACCCAGGTGATGGCCTGGAGGGAACTTTGTTGGTTTGTGGATCCCCAGCAAAGGGAGGGCAAAACCTGGAAGACGCTGACTAGGCTGGTTTGTTGATCCCCAGCAAAAGCAGGAGAGGAGCTGTGTTAGGACCTCTGTGTGCCAGATTTGGTGCACAAGCAGAAGGCTGAGGGTGTCCCTTCCCCAAAGGCCCAGGTATAGTCCTGGACAGCCCTTTGCCTCTTTCTTTAAGGGCTAAGCCTTGCAAGATATGTAAACTCCACCTGCCTGCTTTTACAGTCTGCCTCATTTTTCTACTACATGTTTTGAAAAGAAGAAAAAAAATAGTTAGATTGTACTTCTCAGCTTGCTGTTCTTTAGAGGGATGAAAATTTGCTCCTATGGAGCCCATTAGTATTACCAAAGGTTGCTTATTAAATGCTTACCTCTTATGGACTGTCCCTGTAAGTCTCAGAACTGTCTGGCTATACCTTTAGCATTGCCAAATCACAAACTGAAGGGGAAAGAACTTTCCTTGAAGCTTTAGCTCTGGGATTTGTGTGATTAAACTGGATTCTCATTTTCCATTGTAAAAACGTACATTTCCGGCTGCTGTGATTGAAAAGAAAAGGTTGAAAGTCTAAGCCCAAAGTATGCAAAGCAAGAGAAGCAAATAGAAAGAATATGAGGAGGTTTTTTTCATTTACATAGCCCTATGTTTTGAACTACTCCTTTCTCCAAGAGGCTGATTCATTCTTTTGAATGGATTGCACTGGTTAGACCGTATTTTTTTTGTTCCCATAAGGGATAACTTCAGAGCTTTTCTTCCAAAACTTCTCTGCCCAGTTTAGACATCTCTTAGAAAAACTAAATGAGAAGGAATTTGTAAGAAAAAATAATGATCTACTATATAATTTTTTCACCACTTTGTACATGGATGGAGTAGGTTTGTAGAATTACAGAATTGCAGTGACTAATAATAGTAATAAAATATCTGATTGTACTATGTAGTTAAAGATAGTCATAATAGTCTCATTGTCATGTCTTCCCACTCCTTGCTGTGACATCAGCCCATCCAGACCATCACATCCTGCTCATGGCTGTGTCTTTGTTGATAAATAGTGAGTCATTATATGCTCTGCTCTATGACTCTTAGAGCTGTATTGCCCAATTTTTCTCTCTCCAGAATGAAATCACTTTTTGCAAGGATTTAGTATGCCTTTAAAACAGCCAAGTTTGTCTTGTGACAAATGTGCACTTCAGCAGAAGTAGGAATGAATGAAATAAGCAGGGTTTTTTTCCTGTCTGATACCTGAAGTAGGCTCACCTACTGTAAATGATATATTTTTATTAATGACAGAACTCCACCACCACTATGTACTGATGGCACAGTCTACCACATGCTGAATGCATCATTTCCATGCCTTGTCCCTGCAGGACACATTCGACCTGTAGAGCCCTGCTGCCACACAGGCATTAAACTCTGCTTGGAATATTCGGATACTTACATGTAAACAGATACATGGAAGTTACACCTTTTACCACAAACACCAAACTGATTTAGTAATACTGAATTCAAAACTTCTTGCTCTCCAGCATGCTGCTACCTACATAGCATACTCAGGAAGCTCTTCTGAAATGAAAAGGATAGCAAAATGTTTTTTTTTTAAGTACAAGAAATAATCTGGATGATTTCCAAAAAGAAAAAAGTATGCACTGGCACTGAGAACATACCATGATCATTCTGGCACTCTAAATAGCTGATTTGCATAGTTGGGAGATAGTTGTTTTCTTTCAATTTAAATTTAAAGTATGATCAAGCATGTGGCATAGCAAACTTCGAGTTCTGCAGACCTACTGAATGAATATGAATTTCTTACCAAGAATCAATGAGCAGTTCAGTATGCCTACCTTATACAGATGAGTTGAGGGGAAAGAGCCAAAGGTGTAACAGATCCTCAGTGAGGCAAGATACACCATATGTTTGTTTTAACTTGTTGCATTTTACTTGGTTATTTTGTAACTCACCCTTGCAAAGTCTGAGAGACCGGACAGCCCAGGGTGTTGCACTGTTTATGGATAAAGAAGGGGTAGTGGAAACCAGGACAAAACATGTGGTCCCTGGGGTGGACAGATGGATGGATGATGGATGGATGGATTGTCTTTAACTCCTACTCTCATCACTGTTGCCTTGCCCTCCCTTTGCTTTCCTTAGGCTGAGGATCCCAAGCCCCAGCCTATCAGCTGCCAGTCAAGCTGCACGTAGTCAGTGGTCTGGTGTAGACTAGAGCATTGGCCAAAACCTTGGCTGTAAATCTTGCTCTGCTGATGACCTCCCATGGGGCTGCACCTGTGTGCCTCAACAACCTTCCACCGCCCTTCCACCTTCCCTGTGTGGAAGCACAGAGCTGGAATGCAGGGTGAGGTGGTGGGGTATTGCATGGGTGTGCTGCTATGGAGCAACATGTACACTTAGGGAATGTTGCAAGCACGTGTTCAGAGGTTGCTGTATGGAAAACCATCACCCCTCTGGCACAGCCTGTGTGTTGCACTGAGCCTGCAGAGCCTCCTTAAGAGCATCCCTTTTCCACTAGACCCAAAGTGATCCAGGAAAAGTCCTGTCCTGACTCTCTCCCAGGAGGATCCTGAGTGAAACTTTCTCACCACTGCCTGTTCGCCATGATCTGGCCTGGGGCAGGTGCGAGAATGCTGCTCTTACCTTGCCAACAACCCTCCTGCAGAAATGAAAATGTTTTCACTGCACAAAGCAGTGTATTTTATTGCAAAACAACTCTGCTGACTGCTTGCACATCTGTTCCTCTCTTCCCTGTATCACAGTCTCCTCCTTTGGGTTTCTGAGTGCTAGGGGCACCATAAAGTACTGCTCGTGGTGCACCAGACCTGCACAAGGCATGCCTTGTTCCCTAGCCCCAATTAAAGAGCCATTCTTGTGCACCGGAGGGACTGACTTTGGATAGACAGAGTAGAGCCCCTGCAGCCCTGCATGGGAGATGATTCAACTGCCCATTTGCTGCCTCTTTCTTTTTCTGTTCCTTCTGATGTATTTTTGGATGGAGGGATTGAAAATTTGATTTGTTAAATAGGTTTAAGAAAATGTAAATGATAATTATAAAATTCCCTGAGTCTTTTTTTTTCATGATAGATTTTATGTAGCTGGCAGTTAAAATAAGTGATTACCTCATAAATATCATTTTAATAGCCTAGTCAACGGTGTAGCCTCTGCTGTTCTGAGATTTTTATCTCAGAAAAGGGAGGGAAAAAATCCTTTCCTGTGGATTTATATTGCTGTAGTGGCTGCTGCTGCTGCTCATTACTTGCTGAGTAATTTGAGGGGAACATATTCTGCTCATGCAGGCAGACACAGATGAGTGAGCATGGATGCTGCTGGGGACTGGCCACCCTGTGCCCACACAGCCAGCTGTGCCCTGGCCAGTGGTGGCCCTGGCCAGCATGTCAAGTGCTCCAGCTGAAGCTTTCAGGGTAACAACCTCATGTTTTCCAAAATCGGTCATTCCTGCGCATGAGCACCATCCTCCTCCATCAGCAACAGGCCAGGACCTTGCCCACATCCTTGTTGCTAAATTGGGAAGAGATTAATTTGGTGAGTGCACTATTCGTTGGGCAAGGAATTGGCTGGATGGCTGCATCCTAGTAATTTTGCAGTCAATGGCTCAATGTCCAAATGGAGATTGGTTAAAAGGGATCTCAGGGGTCCGTATTGGGACTGGAACTGATCAATATCTTTGTTATTGCTACAGACAGTGGTGGCCAGTGCTGTCTTGGCAGGTTTGTGGATGACAGCAAGCAGAGGGCACAGTGGGTTTGCCTGGGGGAAGGGAAGGACCTGGACAGGCTGGAGGGGTGGCCCTGTGTGAACCTCATGGAGTTCAACAAGGCCAAGGGACACCTTTTCAACTCCTTTCAATATATTTAAAGGAGCTTGTAAGAAGGATGGAAAAAGACTTATTACCAAGACCAGCAGTGGCAGGGCAAAGTAAAACAGTTTTAAACTGAAAGAGGATAGGTTTAGGTTAGATGTAAATAAGAAGTGCTTTACTCTGCGGGTGGTGAGGCACTGGAACAGGTTGCCCAGAGAGGCTGTGGGTGCCCCATCCCTGGAAGCGTTCGAGGCCAGGCTGGATGTTGCTTTGACCAATTTGATCTAGTGAGAGGCGTCCTTTGCCCATAGCGGGGGGTTGGAGCGCAGATGGTCGTTCAGCTGCTTCCCGACCCAAGCCATTCCGTGAGGGGGGCCTGGGCTACCCTGAGATTCCAGTCTGAAAGCCGCTGAAGCCCGAGCCGAACCGCCNTTGTCCCCCGGCGTGAGGGAGCGGGAGGGTGCGGGAGCGGCGCCCGCCGCCCCCGGGTTAATAATAGAGCGGTAAAAGCTCCTTTGTGGCGGTAATTGGCGCACGTAGCCCTGGCGCTGCCGCGTGCGAGCGCTGGCGTCATTCCCGCAGAGGCGAGGGATGCCTCGGCTCGCCGCGGTTCTCCGGAGGGCAGGATGGGGATCCCTGGGATGCGGTGCCTCCGACCGGGGCGGGCCGGCGGCCGGGCTCGGGGCACCGCCGGAGCCTGCCTTAAGTAAACGCAAGGTCGGTCGTGTCTCGCCCGGCACCTCGCAGGCCGTGTGTGTTCCTGTGCCGTGCTCAAGGCGGTGTTTTGCTGCAGATGCTGCTTGTGGCTGAATGGTATTTGAGAGAAGAATTGGAGCAACTGGGTCCGGCTCCAAGCCCCTGTGTGTGTGGGTACCAGTGCTGCCTGTAACAATACCAGGGACTTTCTGGGTTTTATTGGCACGGCTCAGGAGAAGAGTTGGTGTGGTCAGCAGGAGAAGCTGCCAAGAGCTATCTCTTCCCTCTCGTAGCATCTACCCGGGTTCTGTCTGAGAGGTAGAGTTCCTTTGCTCTATGCGCTCTCTGAACAAAGGGTACACATTGATTTTGCACCTGGGCTGTGCAGAGCCCCTGGACCTCAAGTGCTAGAGTCATTGCAACGTGTGTATGTGTTTGAGACAATGGGGCAGAGATACCATTGCCTGGTGGCTCCAAGCCCTGCTCTCAGGCTGGCATTATCAGATGACGGCTATCTGTCTCTGCATTCATGTAGGCACTCATTTTTTTCTCTCCCTGTGAGCACACAAGTTCATCTTGCTAGGGATGGTGTGCTTCTGCAGGTTTGCCAGAAGTAGAAATATGAACTGTTCAACCTCAGCTTTAAAGGTTTGGACTCTATGGTTGTTTCCACATTCATTTTAAACAGATGTAAATCTAGAGTTAGCTCTGCTGAAAGAGGAGTTGTGTGGCACAAAACCATTGTGTGATTCCGTGAACAGATACAGCTGACTGTCAGAGAAATGAAAATAATGAAGTGGTGGTGAATAAGGCAGGCACCTTGCTTTCAGCTGTAATATGCAGAGTTTCTGAGGAGCAGATGTTCTTCCTCTTGAAACTGCTGCTCTCTAGCTGAACATGGCTGAGGAGGCAGCGAGGTCCTCAGAGCCTGTGTGAGGTGTGAATGTATGTAAAGGTTTTAATGATGTCTTAAAGGCGGAGTCCCCACAATCTGATCCTCAGATGTAGAATTACAATATTAGATGCACTGCCAGACATGCTAGAGATGTGGACTGGCTTTACAGGGATCTGCCTTTGCATGTCTCTTGATGTGTGCAGTAAGCTATTGAAGCAAGATTAATGGACATGCTCTTTGGCAGTTCTGTGCTTTTGGGGCAGATTTATATCTCTAGGTGGGTCCTGTAATCACTGGTGCCATACATTACACCTTCTGCTGATTGCTTGTGCCATAGTGTAATGTAAGGACTCTTTCAGTCCTTTACAACAGGTAGTACTGCCATTTCTGATAGGACTGGGCAGCTCTTCCACTGCCTGGGCTCTTGTGTGTTGGCAGGATTGATGAAAGTTTCTCCCACCCATTCACTTTAATGTGCTCCCTGATCCCGGCAAATAGCTGTGTATTGAGCTGGGACAAGGAATCTTTGACCTTTACATAAGCCTGGAAAAGGCATGAGGAGAAACTATTCTAGTCTGCTCTTCTGTTTCTGCCTTTGGACTTGAGGTAAGCTTGTCATCCAAGAGTATTCCATTCTCAAAAGCTTCTGTTTTTCTTCTAGTGGCCACCTAGAGAGCATTGTTTATCATACACCTTAAGGAGGTTTGCTTTACAAAATTTTCTGACTATTTTCAGTATTTAAATAGCTTTTCGCTTTCTTTGCATTGACCCTGCTACAGTCAACAGCTGCTTAATAAAGTCTGGGGGACTAGACTGTATTGATTTGGGATTGACCTGGACACTTCTGAATCTTTCCCACTTCTGTCATTCTGAGCAAATTTTGCTTCAATTTTGGTGTATATCCACTTACATATCTGTTTCCTCTAGTGACTGTTATTGCTCATTTTTACTGGTGGCAGTTCTACTATATATGTGCTGAATGCAGAAGCCTGAGGACTTAGGAACTTTTTGCTCTTTTGTCCTCCTGAAAAAATTTAATTCTAATTTTGGTGTATGTAGTAGAGGGTATCTCTTGGTATTTAGTGAAGTCAGAAGGCTGCAGAAGCTCTTGAATCCAATTTGGCTGATTCTGTGGAAGTGAAGGAGCCAGCTACCACCCCTACCAGTCCTCATAGAGCGGTAGGATAACTGAGACCCACAGGGGTTTCCTAGTGTGCTCTCTGCCAGCCACACACGCAGCAAGCTACTGAAACCTGTGGAAATGTGCCTGCGGTATCTCATGGACTTTATTGCCACCAGTGGAATCCATCTGTACCTTTCATTTCACATAGGTACTACAGCAGGAGCTTACAGGAGAACTGAACAAAGGGGTCACTACTTATGGTAAGTAAGGCTGCTTGTCTGTCCTTCAAAGGATGGTATTTGGTCCTCTTTGTGGGGAAAAAAATTCCATCAATCACATTTTTGATTCATACTGATGGAACTGATGAGTTTTCTTGCTTGAAAACTTGATCTTCTTAGACAAAACTGTGGTCACTAGATCTCTGTAGTTCAGCCTCTACAGTTCTTCCTGTAGCTAGAGCTCAGCAAAGTGTTCTAAGTAGTAGGTTTTCTCTCAGGGAGGGCAGATCTACTTTGGTATGACATGAAATTTGGTGATGTTTCTTACAAAAAAAAATTCCCCCAAATCAAAGAAAAGGATAAAAGGAAATATTAAAAAAAATTAATTTTGTGGGCATTTTTTTTTCTTTTCAGGTAAAAAATGAGGAGCAGAGTAAATAATAGGGAGCAGTAAATATTTGCTATTTAAAGGCAAGCATTTCCTCCTCTGTTGTATTTTTTGGTTTGGTGTTTTTGTTTGGTGTGCTTTTTCTTTCCCTTAGCCAAACCACTCCCTTAGCTTTTATTTCATGTAGATTCAACTGAAATTTTTTCTGCCCATGATTGTTTTTTGTTTGGCCATTGAACCAGATAATCCAATATTTGCACAGCACTCCCTGGAGCTGCATGAAGAGGTAATGTTGTCATTATGACAGGTAGACCTCAGGAGATTACGTGAAAGCACGGGGTCTCCTAGCAGAAGCTCCTTGGCCTTTAAATGTTCACTCTCAGATGCTTAGTATTTCCCTGCAGATCTCTGGACTGCGTTTCATTAGAGGGGGTCAAAGTGTTGAGGGGGTCTGTGGTTTTCTGAAGGAAGAGCAATAATGGTATTCAGCAACAGGGCATGGAGTTTCTGGACTGCTCATGAGTATTTTTCTCTTAAGGGAAAGATAAGGCTTCTACTGCTAAATGTTGGGATTTACTTCTATGTATATTTGAAATTTATTTTCTTTTTAGTGTATGGCTTTTTATAGTTCTGAAAATATGGTGAGATACATATTTTTATATATATTTTTTCTGCTATGGGTTCTTGCTTAGGTCAGTGTACTTTGTTCTGTTTGTACAAAAATATTTGTTCCTAATTAAACTCACCTTCTTCTGTTTGTACCAAAACATTCTGGGCTCATGAAAACTGCCTGACATGTGAAGCTGTCTGCTTGGACAAGGATTTTGCAGATCACTCTGTGCACTGAAATCCGAAATTTCTCCTGCCTGGCTTAAATGGTTAGTAGTATAAATTTTTAAAGAAAATGCCCAGTGTTACAAGCAGCTGCAGGTTTTGTGCTTGTGAAACCTATTTGCACAAATATTAAAAGCCACCAAAGTCTCCACCCAAATCTGCCACAATTGCTCAGATCTCCAAACAATTACAATCTAATTAGAGCCGGCATTCAAAGTTGCCTCCAGCATTTGAAACAAAAGTAATTTAGCGGTAATAAAAGTGTAGATTGGCAGCTCTGGAGGCTGAACTCTGCCTACCCGCAAAACTTACCGGGGTGGGAAAGAGCTACAAGAATCACCAAAATGACTGAAGGGCCTGACCCCCTGCCTTGAGATGACAACCCCCAAGGGATGAACAAATGGGCAATTTTCTACAGGTCTCTTTACTGCCACTGCCAAAAGTGCTGCTAATTACTGACAATAATTAGTATGTTGTCTGTGGCATGAATACTTCTCTGCTAGGAAAAACACCTGATTCGTTGTATGATAACAATCAAATGCCCATCATGTAGTGATGGTGTTTATGAAGTTAAGGATTATTCTGAATTTGAACCACGGCCTTTGAGGTGAAAGGCTTTATCCTGTTACCAGTCTGCCGTGTGTGAGGCACAGGGCTGTGATTACCAATTCATTTCATAAAGGGCAACCATTTAAAATTCTCTCAAACTAGCAGCTGCTGGAGGAATGAAGAAGCAGATGGGTCTGGACAAATATCTTTTTTTTTTCCCTGTGTCTTAATTTAAAAAGAAACCCTGCAATTCTTCCCCTGATGAATGAGACTTTCAATCAGTGTTGAGCTATCACTGCTGAATGATAGCTTGTCTGTGCTTGCTTGACATAAGGAATTCTTCCAGTTCCAGAGGTGGAAGTCGTGTTTAGGCTGAAGAGCACCTGAGAAAATAAGCTGCTTCGTGTTACCAGTCAGTAGGAGGAGTCATTTGGATTTGATGTGGAGGTGGGTTCTAGATGAACCTGCTTTAGCAGGGGTGTTGCATTTGATGATCTTCAGAGATGCTTTACAACCACAACCATTCTGTGAAAAGAACC
>VXBC01006474.1:315907-394759 GCA_013399945.1 Ploceus nigricollis
CCTTCCCTCTGGTTTTTATACTCTAAAATACTAAATTATAACATAGAAAGGATCACCAGTGACTTCTGAAAACTGACAAGTCTTAGCTTTCCTCCAGCCAAGTTAGCATATGCCTTACTGCAGCAGGCAAACCTTAATTTGGTTGGCAGTAGGATTATAGCAGGTATATTTACCCTTGAGAACACTCATTTTCCATTTATAATTATCTTCTCTGCTGAGTCAGGAGGAAAATCAAAATTATCCTCTGTTTTAGATTATGTTTTCCTTGGACTGACATGAAAATTCTGGGTGACATTGTCAAAAGCATCCAATTTATGTAGGATCAAAAGACTGGGGCTTTCAAGATCATCTGCTCCTCAGATGTATAAGGGACATTAGAAACAGTTCCTTTGGTTTCTAATGTTGAAGATGGAGACATAGATAGAAGGTTGCTGCTTCTATTGCTGTTAGTATGGGATAAGATCATAATTCATGTTTTCAGATGAGGCTTTGAATATGATGATCTTATGTGTTCTAGCTAGAAGCCAAGTTGCCCCTGGGGCAAGTTTCAAAAGTGTATGAATATGCACTAATAGTTCCAATATAATTTTTTTCTTTGTCCCTCTGCAATATGTATTTCTGGCAGCCACAAACCGCTCCAGAGGATGAAGAAGAAGGTAGGAGGCTTTCTGGATGCATGTGAGAAAAAGTATTTTTTCTGGGGGAAGTTGTGGTTTGGGTTTTTGAGTTTTTTTTCTGTAACGTTCTTCTCATCTGCAAATTACTACTTCCTGTTTGAAAACTGTGTGTAAGCAAGATGCTTTTATGCCTCCTTCATCATTGTGTTCCAATTCCCCTACAAGCAGATTCAAAGGATGTCCCTCATTCCAAGGAGTTTGTATGCCACCAATATCCATGCCTCAGTGACCTAGAAGTATTGTGCTAACCCACTCAAAAGCCAAAGCTGTTTAGAGCAGTTGTACCCACAGACATGGAGTACAGGTCCTTTTCTTTTCCAGCTCTGTTCCCTCATCCCTATTTAAGAAAAGCAGAATTCTGTGAACAACTATGACAGCCAGCAACCTGTCTCCTCATCTGACTGCATGGAGCTATATCAGCAATTTGGCCCAGCATCTAACCCAACACCTCATGAATCTCACCAAAATACAAGATAACAATACAGATGGAGTAAGATAACAATACAGATGGAAGCATTTAAGTCAGTTGTATGTATGTGGAGTAATTTGGGTTGATAAATGCTGCAGAAGTTTGAAGCACTATTTAGTCTCACGCTCACATAAACGTACATTCCTTGGCTTTGCGTTTTGTTGTGTGGATTAAGTTATAGCAGATCTGTCTGGAACACCTGTTGAGGCTAAACAGTGGTGCTTCATTGTTTAATATCAGCTGCTTTATTATGGGAATTCAAATAAAATTTGACCTAAACAAGGCAGGCCTTCCCACTATTTTTAGAATGTTATGCCATATCCTATGTCCATGTTTCACAGGCCGGTGTGTAATTAATGATGTGTGTCCTTCCTTCTCTCATTAATTGATGCACAAGCTTTTGGGAGGTTTAAAATCATGCAGAAATGTGAAAAGTGAAAAAGGGAAGAAAAGAATAAAAAGATCTGCATGCCTGGATACCACAGTTGAAGTGGGAGCAGGAGTGGGTTGCTCTAGGCAAGTTCAAAACTGCACTGCCTCACAGCATTGCTGGGATCCATGAGCTTTGAACATTGTCTGGCTCCAATGCCTCCATGATCCTGTTCAGAGAAGTTGCTTCAAATGTGTGTTTTCCTTCTGTTGCCCCTTGCCCTGGCATCTGGCAAGAGGGCAGAGGAGCCTCTCCTTCAATTTTCTCCTGAGTGATCTCCATCTCACCGTTCGCTTTCAGGTTGGAGGCAGGTGTGCAAGAGACCATAGGTTCCTTTAATCCCTATTAAGAACAGCAGATCACAGTTGCCCCTCTGGCCTTGTTCCCTATGACTATGAAACTAGCTTTAGCAGCAGAGAGATTTAATCTTTCTAGTGGAAATGTAGTGCTGGTCAAAGGTCTGCACTGCATCTTTTAGGACAGTTTCTTAGCTGTGTGAAGTTAATTGTGAGGCAGTGTCCATTCCAAGGCAGATTTTGGCAGAAGGCTTGTGCTATGCTATTGCCTTTCTGTAGCTCCGCTCCCTTCCCTGGGAGAGATCTCAAAGAGGAAAGCCACAAACTATGCCAGACATGCAAAGAGGCCTCCAGCCCCTCTTAGAGGCTCCTTTATTTGCCTGCCTCCTCTTCCCATTGCCTATCTGGTGACCAGAGGGAGGGAACAAGCAGTTCTGGGATGCACTGCAAGCTGCGTGAGAATGATAAGCAGCTCTGTTTTTCTTTGTTATCTCTAAAACCTACCTGGTGCAGTCTGTCAGCTGCTCCAGGTGCTCTCTGAGAGCACAGACGAGGATGAGCCAAGGTGTCTATGCTACGTAGTACGCTGGCTGTACCTTTGCTAGTGCCTGCAGCAGATAGGACAGGCTGGTACGAAGCAGCCAGTCACTCCTTCAGCAGTTGCTGCCCAGTTTTGTTCCGCCATCTCCAGTTAATTTAGATCATACCTTAAGTGCGTCCACAACTACGTTTAAGCAAAAGCTGTTACCATAGTAACACTGGAGATTTTCTAAATGCAGTCTATGATGTAAACAACTAAAATGACTGTCACCCTAAATAGTTTATTTCTTCTGTGTAGTTTTTCGAGTATTTAAATATGTTTTGGCACACACAGATTTACCACTTCTAAGTATAACTTGGAGGAGTAACACATCTTTTCTTGCTGCTTCCATTTCAGCAGATCTGTTTCCATGTCAACAGCTCACATTGATAAAGAATTGACATTCTGACTGCATTTGGCAGTGTAGGATAGAAGGTGACAATTAAAATAAATCAATGTTTCTAATGATGCTGATGTTAAAACCATGCCAAAATACTGAGATTCCCATGCACAGTAGGCAGAGATTGCTTCTTTTAATCTGCAGAGAGTGAGACAGGAATTCTCATGGGAACAGACTTTCTTTGCAAGGTTTTTAAGCCTTCCTGCTTACAGATGCAGAAAGACTGGAAAAGCAAACTCTCTCTCTCACACAGAAAAATGCACCTAGCACTCTGTGTGTATGTGCACATGTGTTTGTTTTGGCTTATCCACTTCTAATCTAGGTGAGGTCTAGGAATGCATAAAGCATGTAATAAAAAATAGAATGCAATTCTTGGATTAGAAACCTGTTTTGAGCCGAGTTTCTTGCAAAAACTGTGGAGCAGGTGCCCCTTCTTTCCACTTCTGATTTCCTTGTAGTGAATATATGTGTTGAGATTACTGAGGGACAAGAGGAATAGGGGCCCAGAGGGGCATTTTTTAAGCTTGCAAGCCCGTTCAACAGACTGGCACTTCAAATTGTGTATTTTGGGGAGGTTTTTCTCTGTCTCTGTGAGCAGCATGTAGATACATAGTAGTCACTGTTGAGGTGTCCTCACTGTGCTTGTTCTCCCTTAGTTCGTAAGGGCTGAGGTTAGTGTCCCAATGCACTAAGCACCCCAATTATACATGATATGACAGACAGAAACATGACCCCCATTTTACAGGGGCAGAGAGGGATTGAAAGAAGTTTTTCAAAGCTGCAGGTTGGATTGGATGCTTCCAGGTGGTGCAAGCCCCCTACCTGTGGTTGGAGTGCCAGAAAATCCTTTATCTGGTATTGGCTCGGGGTCATACTGAAGTCTTGTGGCAGGTGAGACTTGGAAGATGGAAATCCAGCTTAGCTCTCCTGATTTATAATGTACTCACCTTCAAGGGTGAGCAAAATTTGGGAAAATAATTCCATGGAGGCACTCAATTTGTCTGAAGGTACTCTGTCTAGTTTGAAGTAGGTTTAAATCTATAATTTCTGTTGCATCTGGGGACTATAAATGCCTTCTAATTTTAATCATGTAGTTGATGTGCCTAGTGATCTTAGTTGCTGTGGATTCTCCTGCAATCCATTGAAAAGAAATAGTTGTGTCCAAGCAACAATATCACCTTCAGCATGTGTCTAGCAGTGCCTGATACTGCTTTGTGAATGTGTAAGTTCACTTGTTAACGTCTTTCATATTATGGAATTATATCGTTTTTGTGGGTTTGACAAGTGCACAAATTTACTTTGCCTAGTGAGGCTTCTATTTTTGAATTAAATTCTTAGGTGTTGTTTTAGAGAAAAGAATATAAAAGCAGAAGTATTGGTAAGAGTAATGTGGTTCCTGGTACCACTGTGGTTTACCAAAATCTGGTGAGATTTGCTCTCGTACACAGAACCAGTTATTTGCGTAGTGAAGAGTGGAGATGAATATAATAAATCTCTCACATGTACTAATGACAATTTTATTTTCAAATTGCATTCTTTGGAGGATCTCTGGGCACTTCAGAAGAATTAGTGAATTGTGTCTTACAGCAGCCCGTAAGATGGTACATATTATTCCTATATTTTTTAATTGTGAAAGGATTGTGTTTTATTAATAAACAGAGAACTTGCAAAATTAGTCAAGTCCATGGCAAATAACTTTTCCCTATAGAAAAGTCCCACTCTTTCAAATACAAGACGTGTGCAATGTTTGTATTTCAGCAAACAAGCCATTGCTGAATGACCTTAATTTGATTGTGCAGGAGTGAGACACTTTTAGGACATATCCTGTGAATGTCACTGAAGTGCTGTAGCATAAAAAATAGATTGCAACCAAGACAGGATGTGTAATCTCTGTTCTTTGGTCTTCACTATTGGCTGTGGCTGACAGCAGAATAGCAGCTGGTTGGATGGGGCTGCACAATAATTAGGGCTAAGAGGATCCAGCACTCTCTGTTGAACTCCTGTTGGCCTTCCTTACTGTATTACTTCATCTCCTGGCTGCAGGGATTGGCAATCCTTCAAGGAGGCATGCACAATATTGTTTTCCCCCACCTTGAGTTAGAGGTATAAAAGTAGCAAGGGACTGTATGTGCTGCTTCTCAGAGATTAGGCTGAGTGAGGGGTCCTGTGAGAGGGTAACCTCCAGCACCTACAGGAATTGGTTTTGAAGAGCACCAGGGTCAGGCAGGTGTCCCTCCTGGTGCCATAGCTTTCAGTACCTGGCTCTGCCTGAGTCCTGGTGTCTCTAGACACTGGAAGATTTTACCACACACTTGTGGCTGCTCATTCTCAAGCTAAGTTTCAGTACCTATAGCCACTGTTCCATGGAGACGTGACTAGCCATATGGTAGTGCTGCTTCTACCCATTTTATTACCTAAATTTAATTAACAGGCAATTATAATATCTAGACTGACAAATATAATAACGTACTGTCATGCTTCATTGTAAATAATGTCTGTAGTAGCCAAAGCAATGTTATTTGACTTAATATGAATGTGCTTGACATATGCCATCTAGAGTGAGATGAACATGATGCCTAAGACAAACTCTGAAGTAACATGTGGTCCCTATTGTTCAAAAGCTCTGGAAATGCATCCATAATCAATAACAGTAAAGTTCTAAAGAATGAAAGGGTGGTCATAATCATTTATATAAGAGTTAATGCAAACCAGAAAAAATGCATAACCAAACACAGACTGGAGTCGAAGAACAGCTATAACTTAGTCCAAGAAATTCTGTACTAAAGACCCTGACTTTAACAAGACTGTAATGCCTAAGACACAGCTGAGAAACCTTTGTGCAAAACAGAAGGAATATATGAATTAAGGATGTTAAATGGTGCTTGCCTGTAATTTGATAGAGCATAAATGCCCTGAAAATGTTAACCTAATTCTGTCCAAATCTGAAAATAAAGTTTGTTTTTTCCACCCAAAATTTCTTCTAATTTTGCAGAGGTGCACTTGTGGACCACTAATCAAAAAAAAGCTATTAAAAAAAAAAAAAAGCTATATAGCAGAGCAAACCCTGTTCCAATCCAACACTAGAAAATGGAGGAAGAAAGAAATTAGTTGCAACTCCTCATGTAAGAAAAAAAAAAGTGGGAAATAATAAAGAAAATTCATTTTCCTAATAAATCAAATATATTACACTTTCGGCTTCTGCTCTTCTAAAATAAAAGAAAGCAAGAGGTTGTCAGTGGCAAAATACTACATTGTTGGATTTTAATAGAATTGTAAAACCCATTCCTCAGCCTTTGTGAGGATGTAGTGGAAATGCAAGATGCTACTCACAGTTCTGCTTGGTTTCATTCAGTGTCAGAGTTGCCTTTTGTTGTCAGTGGGGTGCAGTTCCTATGGAGTGAAACAGCGCATACAGCATGGACTAAAGTGCCTCAAAACAGCTGTGTGCTGCCTTAGGCAGTACCTCAGTGGTTAACAGGGATAATGAATGTGCACACTAACAACAGTGAACATAGCCAGTTTAAGGATCGATACCAAAGGTTATGTTTGGGTAAAAGAGAGAAGGTGAAAATACACATGTGTGCAGGAATACAGTGTTGTAAGCAGATTTAGGACCTTGGCAAAAACCAAAAACTTCTTCCTCTGCTGTTATTTTACAACAAAGGTTTTAACCTGAAACATACGTAGCTAAAATATTGCTTCAAGCTGCCTTAAGCTTCACAGAGGCTCTCTTCTGCTGAGGGCTGGGCAGAGCAGAAGGGAAGGGTAGTAACTAGGGCTTACTGAGACCTAGTGGGGCTTTCTGCTGGGGCACACATTTCTGAGCAGTCACTTTGCTATCTTTTGAAAGGATAGGGATGTTCCTTCTAGACTCTTCATGCTGGTGTTGGTAGGTGTGCAGACACAGAAACCTCATACCAGAGAGAATGCTGCAGTTCCAGTAGTAATAGGGTTTTGGCCAAAAAGGGAGTGAAAGAGCATGCAGTGACACATGCAAGACCCCTGTCTTCTTCTGCTGTCCTGGGTGTGCCAAGTCTTCCTTCTCTTTTTCTAGTCCACAGCAGAGGAGCAATACAGCAAATTGACTGCTTGCTCCCTTCTCTCTCCTGTAGCTGTAAGATGATGAGCTGTTGCTACCACTGGAAGAGTGGCACTGGGTCTCTGGTGACAAAGTAAGCAGGTACCAGTGACTGGCAAGTGCACACTGCAGCAAAAAGGAAATTCCAGGGTGTCAGAAATGTCTCACCTTGGTTCTGTGTTTGGATGTTTAAATGCTGAGTCAGCATCCCAATGCACCATGTTATTCTGGAAGAAAGTTACTCCATTTACTCCTCAGGTTCCTAATTGCTGGGGTCAGAGACTGGCCTGTAATTGCAGCTGTCAGCTCACTGTTAAATAGAGAGATGTAAAATACCTCCTTGCACATCATTTATTAACATTTAAAACCCATCAGGGGACATATAAAGCATTCCTTTTTTTGTAACATTTATAAACTACTGAGGAGCGCAGAAATATTCCCCTATATTAATTACAATAATTTAGGCAATGTCCATGGAGGGCTGGTGAGCACAGCAGCTATGATTCTCCCCCACAGTTCTTTTATTTTCAGGCACTGAGGTTCCCCTGAGCCCCTTCCAGCTGCAAATTCTGCTGGCATGAAGCAGGGTAATGCTGGAGAGTGAATGTATTTTCAGACCATGTATACATGAAGGAGTTGCACGAAGATTACTGGTAAGCCTGCTTAGTTAAACCAATGGAAAATGTGGCATGGACAGTCTTATTTCATCTGGTCACTTCTTTTAGATTTGGATTAGGTTTGAAATAAAGTAAACTCCCATTTAACATCTTTAAATAAAGATGTATGAAGGCATTCACATCAGTTTAACTTGAATTGTTTCAGTCAGATTTAAATGAAACCAGTGAAGCTTTCTTGTACTGAGGTGACCTCAGTAAATACAAATTTCTGTCTCTATTCTACAGACCAAAGGAGCTGCAGCTCTTCTGGGTTTTTTCAAGGCATAATTTTAGTCACCTATGCCAGTAGCCAGTGGGAATTATAAGCTTTGCTGGATGAGGGTAAATCAAGTGAGGAACATTTAGTGGTCAGGAAAGGAACATGAAGGAAGGCAGCTTTACTTGTCACTCGATGGAAATGAGCACAGCAGCTTATTTGAACTTCTCCAGGTCTAGTGCTGTGAATGGTTGGACCTGCCATAGGCCCTCTGTGTCCTGTTATTGTTGGAGTATCTGGTGGGGATACAGGCACACATGGGGTAGTCCAAGTGATTCGTCTGACTGGAGAAGGGTCAGCCTGGAACATGCGTAGATGGCAAATTCCCTTTAGAGCATTTACTCCTCTGCTGGGACAATACAGAGCTCTTGGTACCTGTGTGTGAGAGCAAGAGAATGCGCAGGTACCTATTCCCATTGGGTTATTTCAGCCAGCTGATGCAAAGTGAGAAATGCAGCTACTTTCAGTTTATGAAACCTTGGTGGTGGACATGTTCTCCTGCAGTAGTGTGACATTTGGAGAATAGAGTATGTTATGTTGAATGTCATCTTGAGTTTCCCCCATGAAATAATTTGAAGAATGTTCCCCAGCTGTACATGCTGAACTGTGAGAATTGTTGCTGAAAGCACATAATGTGGTGTATTCTTAATTTTAAATGACTCCATCATGGAGAAGCATTAAAGAATTGCTGGTTTTGAAGGGTAAAGATATGTGGTTTTCTTCGTCAGAGGTGAAGCCATATAAACACTTCTTGTTATATGTAATCAGTTTCTTGTTATGCACTTGCTGTGTCACCTTTGTTTCAGTGAATGTCCCAAAACAGTGATGGAAAAGCACTGGATCTAAAATAGTAGGGTTCTTGAGCCAGACAGAAGCTGATTAGATCCAGTATCTGAAGGAGAATTCTTCTGCAGAGGTATTCTCATTACTGTGCCGCTAGGCCATATATCATTGGAGGGCTGAAATTTGTTTTTATCAATTCAGGAACAAGATGCTACATCTGTTCCTAATTACAGGTAGGGGTCTCAGAGGAGGTCTGAGTTACCTGAGTGTATGGGGATATCAAAATGCCTAGCTCTCATTACTTGAATAGGTAAATAATTTTATTCATCATCTGTGCAGGGACACAGGAAGCGTAGCCCAGGAGATGTTAACAATTAACAGCAATCTCATCTGCATTACTGGCTATCAATATCTTCAGCTCTTCTGTTCAGTAGTTTAATATTGTCTGTGTAAACCCTCTGAAAAGGGATAATTTTATTTTTTTCATATGAATTGGACATTTACAAATTTATTTCTGGCTTTGTTCAGATTGAATTTACATTGTATTTTTCTACAGAGGATATGATTTATGGTTTTTGGTCTTTGTGGGGGAATGAGAGACCAAGTGTCTTCTGTAAAATGTGTGCTGCCACAGCTTCCATGTGGCTTCCATTCAGGTCAAAGTGCTAACTGTCATGCAGGACTGCTTCCTGTGCCTGAAGTGGGTAATTTCTCTGGACCCAAAATTTTACTTTTGACAGAGCTTGTATTGTTGCTTTTCATTTTGAGGGCATCTGTCCTGTTCCATACAGTGTACAGTTTTTCCTTTCAGTAAGTGCAAGGATTTGCTGTAAGTTTTTAAAAGGCCTTGCCCTCACTGCACAGTTACTCTAGTTGCTTGCAAAAAGGCCACATGTAAGAAATGTACCAGCCTGTATTGATACAATTTATTGCTATAGATTCAAACAGACATGAGAGAAAAATAGCAAAAAAACTGTAGCACTTGCAAGTAAATACACTACTACTAATATTTTTAACTTGGCTTACCTGAACCACACTGATGCCTTTTACTGAAGTCATCTGCATAGCCAGAAAGTATGGGCAAGAAATAGAGTTAGTATCACATACCAGATGCTGATATGACTCTTCTGTATAGTTTTACCATGACACTACGAGGTGGCTCTCCTCCCTGTAGAAACTGTAACTCAAGGGTTGTTAACTCAACCCCCTGTTAAACTGTAACTGCTGGGAAACTTATTTTTCTGTTAGAAATTCAACTGTATTCCAGGCAGTACAAAATACTGCTGACAGATTTGTTCTGCCCACTGCTAATTGTGGTAGCAAAAACTCTTTGATGGTTTCTATGTATGAGGCTGGGAAATCCCTCTGAGAAACTTAACACATGCAGTAATGTAAAATACACTGATGCTGTTACTTGAAGTTTTCAGTTTGTTGAGCTGAACAGCAGTTACCTGCCAATGGGAACAGGAGACAATCTGGTGATTCCAAATCAATGCATTTAATTTGAATTCAGTACCAAGCACATTGCTGGAGTTATTAGTAAAGCAATCAGTTTGGAAGCAACTACAGCAATATGGGTGGTAAATAGATGGCAGCATGGATTTATTAAAAGTAAGTCATACAAACTAATTTCTTTCTCTGATATGATAAAAAGCTTAATGAATAAGGTAGATCCATCAGAATTATATATCTGTTTCATGGACATTTTTCTTACAGTTCCATACGACAGTCTCATAAGAAAATTAGAAGCGTGGATAAGATATAATATTTTATAAAATATGATGGATTGTGAGTCATTTTGAGTGACAGCAAATATATATGTCAAGGTATATCTGAAGTGCTTGTCACATTGGTACTTATATATGTATTAATAACTCGGTTTTGAGAGAGGAGAGTGCTATCTTCTAGGAATCAATTCTGACTCAAATACTAAGTTAATGTACTCTATTTTCATTAATTGCTTTGATGGTAGGATTAAGACTTCATTGTTTCTATGTGTGAATGATAGTAGTCTTCTTGGGACTGCAAATGCCATGCAGAGAGTAGTCATTAAAATATCCCTTTCTCTGTATGTGTTCCTGGCATACACACTAGAATCTTGGACAGGGAATATGTCCATAGTTACCACTTTAGAATTTTGTCTATAAAGAAAAACTTCTGTCCTACCTGGGATCAAAAAGTTGACTTCCTATCTGCAATTACTCTAAAAAACCCAACCCCAAAAAAACCTCACATTGAAAACTTACATTAAAAGAACATTGAGGTTGTAAAGCCAACCACTGAGTAATTAGCAAATAATAGAATTCAAGTGGCCTGTATAATTTTATTTCAGCTTCCTAATACATATTTATTATGAAGCAGTCTTTAATTCCAGGAATTCACACTATTTTTGACTCAGGATTCTCCTTTGGTAGCTGTCTGCAAAAGGAGGAATTTCATCTAGGCAGCTTTTGGCTTCATGCAATTTCATGAAAAATTCCTCAGAACTTCATTGCAGACCAGTTTGCAGTCTACCATTCCTAATTATATTCTTGCAAAATGGAGATGTGCAGGCGGAGATATTGAAGCACTTCAAAAAAATGTTTCAAATGCACTACAAAAAAACATGTAGTTCTGAAGTGCAACAATGATTGAAGAAATTGGTGCAATCTGACTTTTTAAAAAAATAAATAAAACTCCAAAAATCCTACCAAATTCAAGTTTCAGTGCAGATATTTTGTAAGGTCTGTAATTAAAGTCATAATACGATCTCTACATACACTGAATCTTTGTGTCTGAAGGTTTGCACTGTTGCCTTAGATGCATGACAAGTAGGCATTTTCTGTTGGATGCTCTGGATAATACCATTAGATGCACAATAATTAGGTGTTTTCATCTCATTAATATTCATTTTCATACATTTAAATGCCTCTCTTATAGCATTTGTTAATTAACATACATTTACAATGGTATATTCCTCTTCCCCATTCACCCATTCTGACTAATTTAATGAGCTGACATATCAGATGACTTCTCATACAGGATTCTGCTGTTGTATCTTTGGTGGGAACAAAGGAGTGGTTATTGTGCTGTTTGCAAGCAGTATTAGCACAGCTATTTTTTTCTCATAAGAAATCTGGGCCATGGAGAGTTTGTTCTCAGTGATGCTGTTGCAAAATAGAGGACTCCTTACTGTCTATTTCTTTTTATTTATATTGTTAAAACCTGCATTGCAGAAGCAAAGTTTGTGTCATAATGTATTATTCAAATTGAAAGCAAATAGAGTTTGTACCCTTAAAAGTTTGTGCTTTGTGCATCTCAGAAATTAGAGTGCAGCCTTTGAGACTGTAGTAAGGGACACATCAACATTAACAGAAGAAAGCCCTTTAAACATTCTTGTAAGTAGGGCTAATTTAAAAGGTAAACTAAAACATTCAGGGAGTTGAAGGAAATCCCCATTTCCTGATAATGTCTGCAAGGAGGTGAAATAGTAACTGAAATGCTGCTGTATAATTACACCTGCTGGGGATATTCCTTATGATTCTTTGGTTTCTCTGGAGTCTGACTATTAGTAGTAAGTTAGACAGCTTGCCTGTGTATCATACAAATATTTTAACAGACCATGCACAGCACCTCCCACAATGAAGTCTGTGGTTTCTGTTCCTGTGTTGCTGCTGAAGGAAATAATAATAATAATAATAATAATAATAATAGCAGTAAAACACATACAGAAAATAAACTTAGTTCCTTCTGTAGGTTTAGCAGATAAAGTTTTTGTGACACTACAGTTTTTTGAGTCTCATTTCACCAAAAATTAAGGTGAAAAACTCCTGTAAAATTCTTCATACTGATACATCAAAAAGCAATCTCAGCAGTTAAGAGATTATTCAAATTCAAAGGGAGAAAACACACCTGGAGGGGAATTTTCAAAAAGGCTCAATGTCAACTTAATTCTGTTCCCACTGAAGTCAATGGGAGTTAAGCCAGTACAGAACATTTTTCAAAATCTTAACCCTGGGATCTGCATACCCATCTAAGTTCGATGAGGTTTACTCTTTAGGAGATTCCAAGTTATTAAGGGAGAGATTTTCAGTAGCACCTGAGGGATTTAGAAGCACAGTTCAATTAGTCTTTCAGTGCAATTTGTGCTTCTAAATACCTGAGACAGGTTTGAAAATCTCACGCTAAAACCCTGTCTCAGCTGTTGGTTAAAGCCTCAGTGCACATGTCTATTCTGATAAAAATAGGATTGCAGTGTGAGGCACATGCGGAATTTTGCGTGTGGTTGGATGGTACGCCAGGAGAATAGGCTGTCACATCCTCGTTAACTATAAATGAAGGGCACTGTCAAGTGAGGGGCGTTTGAACAACACTGCAAACACTGCCGCCGCTGTCCTGTGCTGGGCTCTGCTTAATACTGAGGAGTCACGTTCCGTGACCTGTGTTAAACTGAGAGGCACAGAACTCCCTGAAGAGGCAAGGAGGGTGAGTTAGTATTCATTTTGAGCACGGTGGAAGGATCTGGTGCCCCACTTTTTGGATTGGCATATCACTTAGGAGTGATGGATGCGGTTATACGTCAGTGAACATGATTTACATGGGTTTAAATGGCTCCTTTTGACAAGGTTTTTATACTGCAGCCACCCAACAAAACTTTGCCCTGCTAGTGCACTTGAAGATGATCAGATTTAGGTGTCTTGACAGCCCTCGCTTTTTCTGCTGGCAAGAAGAGACATATCCCTCCTTTCCCAAATTTCATGGAAGAGAAAACACACTTCCTTTTAAATGTCTGAAAGAGAAAAGAGTAGACAATTCTGTCAGTGTGTTAGAAGCTGGGAAATTCAGCTGTGGCTCTTAGGAGAAAGGTTTCAAAGTCCAGCGTTCCTTCATTTAAGGGCAGCTTGGCTGGCAATGCTAAGTTAACTCCCTCACTGTTCGGAAGCTCCACGTATGAGATACCAGTGGTTCAAAGGTTAGTCTGCCTTCTTTGCTCATAGGATGCAGTGTATATTTCACACAGAAATGGGCAGTATGCCTCTTTCAGAGGTCAGATTCTCCTTGAGATACATCTAAGCACTCCCACTGATGGGAAGTAGCTGGATGGCTACTGAACAACATTACTGCCAGAATGATGTTTTGAACCGTACGGTCCTCCTCAAGACTCTTGTGAAGGTGCCCTGCTTTACATTTTAACTCTGCTATGGTGTACTTGAATGGGAATTTGGGGATCAGGAAGGAAGAAATGGAAGTAAGAAGCTGATAAAGAAGTTGTTTTCCTTTAAAAAGAATAGCTAAGAAAAGGATACTAAATTTGAATTAGTTCAGTGTGCAGTACACCACACAAAAATGAAGAGGAAGCTTGTAATTTATTGCAGGGGCTGTCCTAGTCACTCTGAAATTAAGCTTAACAGAAAAATCAGTCTTAGTCTTTACTTGGGTAGGCAGATGGGTGAAAGAAAGTAAGTCTGTTTTTGTACCATCGCTTCTTCTCAGCAAGCCTTGTACTCATGTCACAGGGAGGAGCAGCAGGAACATTACAGCAGCAGACCTAGAGAAATGCCAGATGCTCTTCTGTGAGCAAAGGGGGATGAAGCAGCAGGAAATGAAAGGAGCCTCATCCTGATGAATGCATAGAGGTAGCAAGCTCTGCAAAGCAGGGTGAAATAGCTGCCCACTCTGTAAAAGGAAGGCGTCTAGGAGGTGAAGTAGCAGTAATTCACACAACCCATGCCAGCCTATTCAAGGGACTACTGTGTAATTTAATACAGAGTGAAGAATTACTATCTTTATACACTATTGAACCTAAACCAAGCCCACAGCCAAACTGTTTCAAGGGAAAGCATTTGCACTTGTACTGAAAATAACAGTTAATGAATGGCTCTAGAAGCTTCAGATTACATTAAGAGTTGAGATTTACTGTCTGAGTAGGATATCTCTTATGACAGTACTTTTGTTTAAATATAGCCCTTTGGAGGTGCTTGATAAAGGAAAATACAACGAACAATGTTATGGAGCTCACATTTCAGGGAGAAGAACTCTGCAGAGAACTGCTGCTTTTGAGGCCTTCTGAGTACACTAAAACAGGAAAGCTCTGAATGTCAGAAGGGTGGAAGAGGATTTGTAATAGGCAGTTCCTAAACTGAATAAGGCAAGGCAGTGTGTGGCTGGCTTATCATCAGGACAAAAAAATGGTTGCGTTGTGGGGAGGCTAATGTCATGCAACCTCAGATAGGTCAGGAGGCAACTGAATTAGAGGTGAGAGAAGTGAATCACAGAATGGTTTGGATTGGAAGGGACCTTTGAAGGCCATATAGGTCAACCCCCCTATAGTAAGCAGGCGCATCTTCAACTGTATCAAGTTGCTCAGAGCCCTGTCTAACCTGACCTTCAATGTTTCCATGGATGAGGGATCTACAGCTTCTCTGGGCAACCAGAGAAGTCCAGTGTTTCACCACCCTCACAGTAAAAAATTTCTTCTAATATATCTAGTCTGAATCTACCCTTTTCTGGTTTAAACCCATTCCCCTTGGTCCTATCTCTACAGGCTCTATTAAAAATTCTGTCCCCACCTTTCTTATAAGACCCTTTCATGCACTCTAAGGCTGCTGTAAGGTCTCCCCAGAGCCTTTTCCTTTTCAAGCTGAACAACCCCAAGTCACTCAGCATGTATTCATAGGGGAGGTGCTCCAGCCCTCTGATCATTTTGATAGCCCTACTCCAGACCCACAACATCAGGGATGTGTCTTTCCTGTACTCACATGGATGCACTTCAGGTAGAGTCTCACCAGAGAGCATAGATGGGGAGAATCAGCCCCCTTGACCTGCTAGCCATGCTCCTTTTGGTGCAGCCCAGGATATGGTTGTCTTCCTGGGCTGCCAGCATTCATTCCCATGTCGAGGTTCTCATCAACCAACACTCTCAAGTCTTTCTCCTCAGGGGTGCTCTTAATCCATTCTCTGCCCAGTCTATATTTGTGTTTGGTATCACTTGAAACCACATGCAGGATCTTACACTAGGCCTCATTAAACTGTATGAGATTCCTATGGGCCCATTTCGCAAGCTTGTCCAAGTTCCTCTGGATGGCATCCTATCCCTCAGGGGTTTCAGCTGCACTACATAGCTTGGGTGTCACATGCAAATTTGCTGAGGGTGCACTCAATCTCTTTATCTGTGTCATTGCTGAAGGTATTAAACAGTAATACTGGTCCCAGTACAGACCCCTGAGGGACACGGCTTTTCACCAGTCTCCATTTGGATGCCAGATTGTTTACTGCAACTCTTTGAGTGTGACCCTTCAGCTAATTCCTTATCCATAGAATAGTCCATCCATCAAATCTGTATGTCTCCAATTTAGAGAGGAGGATATTGTGGGGGACTGTCAAAGGCCTTGCAGAGTTCCAGATGGATGACATCTGTAGCTCCTGCCTTGTCCACTGAATGGATGAGCTGTTGGAGTAGTCACAGGAAAGTGTAGCATGAAGAGAAGGATGTAAAGAAGTGAGGAGAAGACAAAAGTATCCCCTTGACCCAGATAAAAGACTGAAGAGCTCTGGGTAACTTTTCTGATTTAGGCTGCAAAAGTGTCTGATACCCAGACACTCCTATGTGGTGGTCAGTCTCTGAACAGGCACTTAATGCAGTCTTATTTTAGTTTCAATTTTGTGAAAAACTGCAGCTCCTGATAATCAAACACTGGAGATATCCTTTTGATTCTGCATGGCTTGCCTGGCCTGGAGGCTAGACCCAGAGTGATGGGTAATGGGAGCTTTGACAGGAGCGCTGCACAGATTGGTGATTTGGAGAGCAGCATTTTCTTCACTCGTGGTCTAATCTTGGAGGAAGTGAGTCACTGCTATCCTTTTTTCATTTGCTTGGAAGTTGTGCTGGTAGCAAGAACACATTATAGAAGAGTCAAATTTGCTATCCTTCCTTCCTATACTTGTGTGTCTCTTGCGCTAACTTATCCCACTTAATGCAGAAGAAACCACTCATCTTGAAATAGGATCCATAAACAAGCGGCTCTAAAAGGGACAAATGAGCTATTTAATTAATGGCTTCTATTCATCCCTGCCACCCAGCCTAGCCTACTCCTGCCTTTACCTGGCTCAAGGGGGTAGTATGACAGGGCAGTAGTGCTGCAGTGTTCCCTTCCTTGCAGAGCCTGAGACCTGCAAGTCTCAGGAAACAGTGATCCTGCAGCAGCAAACCCTCTGCAAGATGTTAATCCTGCTGTGAGGATGTTAGTGGTGCAAAGCTTAGTGTCAGCATTAGCAGGGTGGACAGGTGAGGTGCAGAAATAGCTGATACGAGAATTTTGGGAGATTTCTTGGGGCCATCCGTAAGACTGTGCAAATCCATGTCTTCTAAAGATGCTTCTCCTCCCTGACCCCTAGATGAGCTGTTGTCATGATGCTGAGGCCGAAGGCTGGGACAGAGTGCACATCCTAAGTAAAGTGGAAATAGAAACATATACAACAATTTGTGCTGTGTTCCTTCCTGACGTAATCAAGTACCGTAAGTTTTACACACCAGTGCACAGATTACTGGTGTTTACTAGGAAGAATGAGGAGCAGGCTGGCAACTGCTTGGAGGCACATGGAATATACAGGCAATTGCTCTGGAGCATGGGGAACACACAGGCAATTCAATTCCCAACTGATTTCTAGGCAGGAGCTACCAATTAAAATTAAAAGAATAAAAGACCGCAAGCTTGGGATTGATGATATGCTCTGGAGAGTGGAGTTGCCAACAGCTTGTGCTACAAAGATGCCTCTCTTTCAATGGATTTCAAATGGTGAAAGAAACTCAGGTAACAGATCATTCTTTTCTTCTGGCTTCCCTGATTTTCATGTACTCAGTCATACAGCCAAAATTCCTACAAAGACAGACGGGGCTGCTCCCCATGAATTCCAAACAGTGAGCCAGCCGTTTGAGGGCTGATGCAGTGAATATGCCAGCAGTCAGCTATACCTAGGAAGTGAGATTTTAAAACCGGGCATCAGGTACCTGAGCAAAGAATGTTGAATGATGAGGCTCAGATAAACCACTAATGAGAGCGTGCTATATCTATCTATCCACCTATCTATGGAATTATTTAGGAATAAAAAAAAAATCCATCTGACATATCTTTCACATTAATTGTTCATGAGCCTCTGAAGCAAACCTCCCCTTCCGATGAAGGAAACTGAAGCCTGACTAGGTGAGGTTATTAGATATATGTGGGATCTGCAAAGCTGGGATTTATGCTGTGTCCATCAACAGTGGTCTCTAAAGATCTTGTGGAAAGTGTGTAAGTTTTAACTGTTATTACCAAACCGCAGCTATCATGGGGTAGATGAAGTTGTGAATCATAATCTGTCATTGGTTATGAAGTCAAAACATGCTTTCCTTGCCTTTCTGAGAAATCATGTGAATGTTGATTAACTAGTCAGGTAGAGGCTGCTGGATAGGAGAATTTTCACAGAAAGCAGTGAGTGCATGAAAGACAGTAACACAAAGATTCTTAGTGCTTCAGGATGTGGAAGTCCTAATGGTGGTGCAAGGCAATAATTGTGCTCTTACCTGAACTGCCTGCCACCCAGAGAAAAAGCTGTGCACACCAGCCACTGAAAAATGGTGGCAACTAATCCAGTCAAAATGTCTGGAGGAAGTGTATGCAAGATATATTTTGTCACAGGTGGCCTTTGCTTGGGAATCAGAGTAAGAAAGTGAAAACCTTTCTGGCACTTCACCTCTGTTGGGTAACTTAGGAATGACCAGACTCCACACCATAGTACTTCAAAGTCATTGTGGTTCCTCATGTCAACACAATTCTGCTACAGTGGGGTTTGCTTTATGAAAGATAAACTCTGTTGCTTTCAGATTTCTCTTTCAGAGAGCTTAACGCAGAAACTGATCCACCAGCAGGTGCAGGATGGAACATTAATTATTGCTTAGCTTAACAAACTGCATCTTAAATTATGATATCGATTACAATGCTGGATGAAAAGGCTGAGCTGGTGTTATAGTATTTGACACAAGCAGCATTTTAAAGTGTTCACACTGATTGCATGATGCACCAGTATTGTTTTTGGGAAGCAGTAGGCTTAAAATATGGCATTGCATAAAGTGCTAGGTGCTTCTGAATTAATTTACTTAAACTTTGATTAAAAAATTTTGTATGGCAAAAGGTGCTCACCCAGAGTTCTTGTTCTCCTTAACAAGTACAAGCCAATGTTTGCTGTATCAGTTCACCAAATAAATGACATTAAAGCACAGCAAAAATATATTTGCAGCATCCCTAGTAAGTTCTGTAGGATCTCCTGACAGGATAAACATGTCTTTTCTGCCCTCCTTTTTTTCCCTCCCCCCCAAACGAGCAATAAAAACATTTTGCATAAACAAATTCCAAATTACAACTAATCATAGGAAAGCTGACAAATGTATGCTATGCTAGTCTGTGAAAATACTAATCAAAGCAGTCTGTCAATTGTTAAAGTTAATGATTTAGATATGCAAAACTCTGACTAAATTTTTGTGGATAATTACATAATTACGCCTGGGTTAACACAATCAGAAATAGCAATTGCATGCTCCATCTTGAAACCACCACAGCAGTTCCCTACTATCTTTTAAAGGCCTCTTTACCCTTGTTCACCCTGCATACAAAGTGCAGTAGGAAAATAAAATACTGAGAATCACCCGGGAAGGAAAAGCAACTGTGGTAGGTGTCTCCTGCCTATTCCAGTCACTCTTTGCCCTCTGCAAAAACAATGCCCTGGAGAACAAAGAGCCTGCTAGCGTGGGTGGAGGTGTGGGAAAAGACAGGCACATAATGGAGGATTGGAAACAGGAGAGTTATCTGCTGTAACAAGCTGAAAGAGCAGCACCTCCACCCATGGATTAAAATGTGTGTGACAGTGAGTTTTTCCTGTGGGAGGCACTGCAGATTGAAGGGGAGGGAGTTTATACTTTTTTTAAAGGTCTTGTGGTCATGCAGGAGCCTAGGACCGGCAAGGTTTACCTATGTCATTCATTTTTTCATTTAATTATCAAATCACTCAAAGGTTCCTTTTGAATCCAGACAGTCCCCTGACAAGTGTTTGCCCTAGAAGGTGCTACCAAGCTCTTCCATCCAAGCTCCACCCCCTTGAGCTATGAAATGACCCCTCCACCTGAGCACATGCTGAAAGCCTTTGCTGAGGTGCTAGAGGAAGGGAGGCTTTTGGTGAAGGGGAAACAAAAGGGGGTAAGCAGACCAGGTCCTTATGGGCACTGGTCTTTTTTCATCTCCTTTGAAAACAGCTCTGAATTTATTCTAGGCACCTTTGAAAAGTCTAGTCCTTGGAAATCTTTAAATTCTCTTGCACCACTGTTTCTTTTTCCTTCTTATGTTGGCTTCATGCTCTCTTTTTATACTAGGTCTGACTAATTCTGTATAGAGATCCCAGTTGTCTGGAATCTCAGGAAGGTGACGGAGTATAAATAAAATGAATATTGGGCTCTTTGCTGAATGTCACACTGGCTGGGATGGGGTAAAGGTAGTGGTGGGCATTTAAAAAGTAATCTATCTCTTGTGTAATTTTTAATCATAATTTTTCTATAGAGTTTCCATTAAATAGATGAATGACCTAAATGAAAAAGAGAAATAAAGTGAAAGTATAAAATCAGTCCCTGTCAAGAGCTACATAAAAAGAGCCAGCCTTCTGAAACTGGCTGCCTAAACTCTAGAACCTGCAAATAGGTGTTCAGGTGAATTGACTGGCTTTTTACTAGTGGTTTATTACTAACAGGGATCCAACATATAAGGGAAGCAAATGCTTATTGACACAGATGTATTCACAACACCAGCCCTCTGCCCAGAACAGGTTGTCAAAGTCAGCTTTAGCTCATTGATGTTATGGAGCTCATTACTGTTTTTGTTATGTTTTCAAGTGTAACTATTAGAAAAGCACTCAGTGAGTTGCTCAGTCTGGATTAAGGGTGTGAAGTTAAATAGTAGTGCAATTGGATGTCTGAATGAAACCCAAAATGTTGTTTTGGAAACCTCGCAAGCACCTGGAGCAATATCAGAACTCTGAGGCACTATTCACCAGTCTTACACTGCTTACTTCTGCTGCACTGATGAAGCAAAAATAAACTTCCTGTACTTAGACAGATTTTAAACATTTTTCTACAAGACAGAAACCAGATGGAATATTTTCACAGCTGACACCAAAATTCACAGCTTTCGTGACTTCTGTAATATTGTGATTTATACAGGGACTTTCTGTATCAGCAGCCCTGAGCAGACAGCGCCTTGCCATTCAAGCTTTTAAACGCTATTTGGATTGGTAGGTCAAAGGATTGTATTAGCTGTGTGAAACATGAAGTATCAGTGGATTTAAATGATAGTTCTGTGAGCTGTTCTGTTTTCACATCTTGACTATAAGTCATAATAATAAAATATGTTAAAAGTACACTGCTCCAAAATGGATAGCAAACCCTTAAGTCATTTCTAGAAGCAAACAAGAAATTCTTATGTCAGGGCACGAGCACAAGGCAGGCAATTGCTTTAAGCATTTGTTAGATCTTTTGAAGGGGCGACAAGAGTGGCAGAAGGTTTTCTGCGTGGGGCTGCATGTTTCACAGGCAATATTTTTAGATAAACCTGACAAAAAAGTGTTGAACGTTGTTTCAGCATTTTGAGGAGGTGAATTTTTTGTTTGATTGATTTTTTTTCCCTGCTGGGAATTAGGAAGCCTAGTCAAAATTGCTGGTAGACCAGTTGGAAGGAACTGGTGGTTTATGTGCCAGAGCTTAATGCAGGCAGGGATTTTTCTCCATGTCCTATTTCATTTGCTCTCCATTTGTGTCTGGATTAGCTTGTTGTTCTTTGCAGTCGAGATTTTTCCCATCTTTGTGGGAATTCATGGTTTCATGGGAAACTTGTCTTGACCTGTACCTGAAAAAAAATTCAGAAATGCATTGGTTTTTCTGGTTTTACAAGACTTTCTCTACACATGAGAGCAATAGTTTGGCAACCCTGGTGGCTTCCTGCCCGTTTCCAGATGCAGTTCCAGATTTTATGTTTTCCTTTCACACTTGTAGCTGATGTGACTTTTGGCTGTGTGGTATCCTTCCTAATCTGGAGCAGCATGTTGGTGGTTTTGGTTCTAATCATACTCAAAGAGTTTAGTCTGCTGAAGGAGGTAGTACGTATTTATAGGATCCCACACTCTGAAAATCCACTTACCCACTTTTCTCCTGGTGCAAGAGAACTGGTTTGCATAGGGCTCCAGAAGTCAGAGAATTGTCTTTTATTTAATCGGGTGTTTGTTGAGGAAGGGTTGTGTAATTGCTAGGGAATGTAATTTCATAGGTTCATAGAATGGCTTGGGTTGGAAGGCACCTTAAAGACCATCTTATTCCAACCCCCCACTATGGACTGGGACACCTTCAACTAGACTAGGTTACTCAAAGCCCCATCCAACCTGGCCTTGAACACTTCCAGGGATGAGGCATCCACAGCTTCTCTGGGCAACCTGTTCCAGTGCCTCATCACCCTCATAGTGAAGAATTTCTTCCTAATATCTACTCTAAACCTGCCCTCCGTCAGTTTGAGGCCATTCCCCCTTGTCCTGTCCCTACATGGCTGGGGGCCCCAGACCTGGATGCAGTGTTCCAGGTGTGGTCTCATGAGAGTAGAAGGGCAGGACTTCCTCCCTTGCCTTGCTGGCTGCACTGTTTTTGATGCAGCCCATGATGGAGTTGGCTTTCTGGGCTGCAAGTGCACATTGATTGTTCATGTTGAACTTCTCATCAACCAGCATCCTCAAGCCTTTCTCCTCAGGGCTGCTCTCAATCTATTCTCCACCCAGCCTGTATTGACAGTGGGTATTGCACTGACCCTGGTGCAGGACATGGCACTTGGCCTTGTTGAACTTCATCAGGTCTGCACAGGCCACCTTTAAAGCCTGTCCAGGTCACTCTGGATGGCATCCCTTCCCAGTGATTCCAAACAGCACTGTTCCCAATACCAACCCCTGAGGAACACCGCTCATCACTGCTCTCCACTTGGACATCAAATCATTGACCACAACTCTTTGAGTGTGACCATCCATCCAGTTCCTTATCCATCGAGTGGTCCATCCATCAAATCCATGTCTTTACAGTTTAGAGACAAGGATATTGAGCAGGACAGCACCAAGTTTTGTACAAGTTGAGGCAGATGATGTAAGTCCCTCTTCTGTAACCTACCAGTGCTGTAACCCTATTACAGAAGGTCACCAAATTTGTCAGCCATGATTTGCCCTTAGTGAAACCATGTTGGTTGCCACTAATCACCTCCTTATTTTCCATGTGCCTTAGCATAGTTTCCAGAAGGATCCGCTCCATGATGTTGTTGGGCACAGTTGTGAAACTGACCAGCCTGTAGTTCCCTAGGTCTTTCTTTCCTTTTTAATAATGGGGGTTATGTTTCCCTTCTTCCATTTTCTAGTTTCTTGACATCTCTGAGAAAGATGGAGGTACATATAGCTGTAGGTGCTTCTAATATGTGCACCTTTATAGAAGGATTTATTGTGTAAATCAAGGACAAAATAAATGGTTAGCAGGGAATATGCAGCAAGGGCAAGGCTAAGGCTCAGTCTCCAATGTGTTTTTCCTGCCCAACCACTTCTTAAGGCATGCCCAAGTATCCTTCAGTCTTCTGGAACATATGTGCCAGTCTCAACTCCAATGCAATGGTCAAATGAAGTAGCATTGAACCACACTTATCCTCTGTGGTGAAATGGCACTTGATGTTGTTGGACTCTCGAACACCATCCTCCACCCTAAAAAAAAGATACAAATATGGTAGAGACAGAGGAGAAGGATGGTTAATAATTTACAGCAGATCTTACTGAATTTTGTGCAAAGTAAATATTGTTTCCAATGATGTCTGCTGAAAATTGGCATACAATAAAACATTTGGTGATAACATATGGAAGGAGGTGTGAGAGACAGTTGAAGAAGCTTTTCTCTTTTCTGTACATGTTTATGATCTACTGTCCTCAACATTATAGATACTACATATTGAAACTGTCTGTATGCAACCTGGCTTACCAAAAGAAAAAAAAAAGGTGCTGTTATGAGCAGAAAATACTGCCATTCTCAACATGTTGTTTCCCTGTTTGGACCTTTTATGCCTGTTTCTTTCCTTTTCTTTTTTCACCGCCAGCCATCTCCGATGAACAGAAACACCGTTTTACAAGGTTCATGCTAATGAACAATTGTTTAAAAGGCTTTGTAGCACAAATCCATGATGTTCTTTTATAGACATTCTGTGAAATCCAGGAAACCACATTTTAAATATAATGCTGATATATATCTAGGGCAGTTTAAACAAATGCAGTCACTTTTGCAAGATACTTCCTTTGGCTACACTGATCTGACAAGTTATGCATATATATATATATATATATATGTGTGTGTGTGCTTAAATCCCATGTGTACTTGCTTTAAAGTCAATGGGATTACTTGTGTGTTTATATACTCTGGTGGTTTGAGGCTTTAGAACATAGGAAGACATTTGACATTTAGAAAAGCAGGGTTGGAAGGGGCCTCAAGAAGTCCCTCTTCTGCAGAATTGGTTATATTTATATAATTCCTTAAAGAATTGATGGTTTTTTCTAGACTGTTCTTAAAAACATCTGGTGATAGAGATTCCAGATTTCATCATTTTCCCAGGCTCCATCCCAGTACTTCACTATCTTTGTTATTATAAATGTTTTTCTCTAATGTCTGACCTGCATCTGTCTTGCTGGAAATTAAAGCTGTTATTTGTCAAACTTTGTAACATGCAGGAACTCTGTGTGTGACAAACTCTTGCATATTCAAAGTCTTAAAACTGCCTTCCCAATAATGCTCTCCTCTGAAGACTCTAGAATTTTCAAATGTTTTCACCTGGACACAGTTTCTGGACCTCTGGTCGCTTCCACTGCTTTTCTTCTGGGGCTCTCCAATTAGACCATCTCTGCCTTGCAGACTCTTCCTTTCCATCCCCCATTAAGTGTTATCGCTTTTCTTGACACCCAAGTTATTCCTCAGCACCTCTTCAAACTCTGAGCCTTTGCACTTGTAGTTGTCCTGTGCATGACATTTGTATAGACTGCAAGCACAGTAAGTGTGCTGTGTCATGGCCAGATGATTTATGGAAGTACTAAAACACAATCATATCCACAGCAGAGTTTTTTAATCCTCCTGTCCCCCGAGATGGCTTTGACTATGGGCAAATGATAACTTTCTCCACGCACTGCACCCAACCACTTTCATACCTGTCTTGCAATTTTGTTCAGACCATGTTTTGTTAGTGTGCGTGAGACTGCCATTTGAGACAGCACCGCAAGCTTTACTAAATCAGGAAATGTGACATCTCCTGCTCTGCTTCTGCCACAAGGCTTGTTCCCATATGGCAGAAGGAAATTACATTGATTTGACAGGATTTATGCTCTAGAAATCCATACTAGCTGCTATTCATTTCCATGTTATCTTCTAGGCCCTTATAAGTAGTTTGAATACTTGTTCAAGTGTTTTTCTGAGGATTGAAGACAAATTGGCTGGCTTGTAACTCCTTAGTTCTGCTTTGCAGAGCTGGATATTCTGTTTACTTTTTCCCAGTCTTTTAGTACCTCTGTCCAGTGATTCAGAGAGCTCTTAAAGTGGCCATGTAAGACTCCTGAGTCGAAATACATTGCACCCAATCAATTTGAAGATCTCTGATTTATTTAAGGGCATATTAATTTGCTCTTTTTAGGCCATTATCTTCCTGCTACTACATCTTCTGTTCCTTGTCTTCATTGGCATCTGTGTCCTGTAGAAGTTTCTCAGCAGTACTATCAATTCTCCTAAACTGTTTATTTTGCCTTGCATGAAATCTCTTGAGTTTAGATCGACTGCCAGGGTTAAATCCTGCTGATATCAATGACTGTGTTGCTTTTGGATCAAGGCTTAATTGTAGACCATGGAAAGAGCCTTGCTTTTTGGTTCCTTCTTGGACAGTAGTCTTGCTGAAGAATGAATGGAACTAACTGCAATAATGGGACCTGAGGTGGACTGTGATTTGGGATGCTTGCTCACCAACTTGCATACAGGAGGGTTTGAGCTGTTGTATTGACTTGTTTTCAACCAGAACAAATGGCTCAGCTGTCACTCTGGGAGCTTCATGAACACTTATGCCACAGCATCTGCTCCTCTTTGTTAGATCTGAGAATTTATTTAAGCAAATATATAGTATGTTTAGAGAATAAATTGACCACATTGTATTTACCTCCTGAAGTTTCTTGTTTGTGGTGGCACTTCCTCATTTGCAGTTCTTCACTGTTGTTGGTCAGGTACCAGAATGGTCACTTCATCCTTTATCTGCTTCCCTAAAAAAAGTAAAGTAGGGAGCACCCTACTTTAGTTAGAAACTTGAGTACATTTTTGTACATAACAGTTTCTGTGATGTCAATTTTTCCATAGTCAAAAGAGGAATGTTCAGTTGAGGTTGCTCTTGAGCTGGTAAGAATTCACTGTGTATAAATGAAAACTTTCAGTGCTAATTATAATACATTTATGAGGGCTTCTGCTTTCCTTCCTATAGGACAGTATTTTCATGCCTATTATATTTTGGCATAATCTATTTTTCTGAAAGGAAGAAATGTAAAAATTCAGTAGCTAAGGTTGTACTTTTAAGAGGTGCAATGAGAGACTAGGCTAAAAGAAACTGCAATATTCTATATAAATTCATGGAGTGTTCTAAGAAAATGTGTCAATTTTATGAGGGCTCTTATGGAAAAATTCTGATTTTGTGTGGATTCAGGTAAAAAGGTAAATTTCATGGGATTTCTGAAAATGGTTGGATTTCACTGGTTCCATGAAATCTATGTCAGCCATAGAAAAATGCACAGTTCTTGTCACGGAGGAAATTTTTATTGCAGTTTGCAGAACTTTTATTTTCTGTGTACATCTGTTTCTCTGACACATATTATGCATTCTGGACCTCTTCCTCATCTTGTAGTCTCTTCCTGTGAATATTTTACCCTTCTTGATGGATGCATAGTGCTCTGATCCTCAGATGATAGAAATCCATGACTGCCTAAAAAGGAGGTTCAGTGTGTGAATGTGGGTGGGGGAAGGGCATGAAAAGCAAGAAATACTAAATACAGTCCTGGGGATTTTGTATTTTATGGTAATGCCAGCTTATTTCATGCAATATAGGAGGGAAAATAATCAGGACTAAGGAATAGGAATGATTTATCATATTCAATATGAGATCTAAGCAATGTAGCATCAAAAGCCACCTACCTGCAATCTGTAAAATCTGGGCTTGTGTGGAGGGTCCAGCACAAGACCACCTGAGGAGCATATAAAGCTTCAGAGGAGAACAAGTGTATTGTAGCATCTCAATTTATCCTCTAAGCAATGCCCTCGTTGGCTAGGACACAAGTGTGACTCTAGCATGCTCACGTTGTTCCCTGTCTTCATAGAGGTAGCAGAGCTGAAATAGATCTTGCTTTTCAAGGAGAGAAATTAAGACACAGAGGAGAAAAGGAGTGCATCCTCAGACAGGGCTTGAAAATCAATGGTGAGATGAGGTGAAAACTTACACAAAGGCTGTGTCAGAAGGGCATGGGAAATGACAAAGAAAAAGTGATATTAGATAAGTAGAGGAATTAGAAAAGAAAGAGTTGTGAAGCCGATTGAGCTGAATCTATGAAGGGTTTAAAATAAAGAATGAGCAGTGTCTTGAGACAAACAGGGAGCCATCTGATTAGCTTTGATTTAATGATATTTTTTAACATCTTTGTGTGCCTGAGCAGCCAGAACTGAAAACATTCCTGAGAGAAGCCTCTTCTGGGGAATTGCCTTCCCTTTAGCCAAGGGAAGATGTGGAGTGTCCTGGTTTTGGCTGGGATAGACCTCATTTTCTTCTTAGTAGCTGTTGCAGTGCTGTGTTTTGGATTTAGTGTGAGAATATTTCGTGTGTCGATGAAAACAGGTGTGTTTTTGTTACTGCTGAGCAGTGCTTGCATAGAGCCTCAAGGCCTTTTCTGTGCCTCAACCTACTCCACCAGCGAGGAGGCTGAGAGTGCACAAGGAGTTGGGAAGTGACACAGCCAGGATAGCTGACCCCAACTGACCCAAGGGATATCCCACACCAAAGGGTGTCATCATGGTCAGCATATGTGGGAAGAAGGAGGAAGATGGGGTCATTTGGAGTGATGATGTTTGTCTTCCCCAATAACTGCCACGTGTGAAGGAGCCCTGCTCTCCTGGGGTGGCCGAACACCTGCCTGCGCAATGGAAGTGATGAATGAATTCCTTGCTTTGCTTTTTGGCACACGGCTTTTGCTTTGGCTATTAAACATCATCACCTTTTGCTATATTCTTTTGAAGGAGATTTTGGCCTGCTGAGACCTAGAATGACTTTTCCCACTTGACCATCAAAAAACCTACAGTCCAGCTCTTCTTTGCATTTGTGCTGCATGTTCAAGGCCAGGTTGGATGGGGCTTTGAGCAACCTAGTCTAGTGGAAGATGTCCTTGCCCATGGCAGGGGGGTTGGAACTAGGTGATACTTAAGGTTCCTTTCAACACAAAGTATTCTCTAAATCAGTGAATACTCCACAAATTTTCTCGCATTTATATTTTGATTCTCTTTCCCCATTTCCACCAGTGGGGAGACAGCAATTGGCTGCATGGGGCTTAGTTGCCATGACAGGGAGAAACATGACAAAGCACAGCAGAGGTGATGGTACTATGGGTTATAACTCATGCAGGAAACAGAGAGGACATGAATATCAGGATCCTGGATGATGTCATGTACCACTCCCACTGCCATGAGAAATGGGAAGCAAAAAGCTGACCCTAACGCTGGCTATTGATGCACACAAAGGATTACCTATATTTAGCGAAGCCAAGGGGAGGTTCTGAGGGGCAAAAGGAACAAATGGAAAGCAATGGCTGAGGTATGAGGGAGTTGTTTGTATTTGTGGACACAGGTATTTGTGCTGCATGTACACTGTTGATTATTGACTGCTATCCACTCTCTTCACTGAACCTAATAAATTCCTAGGACCTGTATTCCCTTTTTTTCAGTTTCTGTAAATGCTAAATAGATTTTTGCCATGTATAATGCTTTCCAGAGAAAACATCATCACCTTTTGTTATATTATTTTGAAGGAGTTTTTGGTCTGCTGGGACCGAGAACTGCTTTTCCCACTTCCCCATCAAACAACTTGCAATCCATCTCTCCTTTGCATAATCCTATTTCAAATACGAATAATATGAATCCTCCAGTTTATACTAGCAAGGAAATTTGCGTGGTTATATTTCATCATTGCCTTAGAGAAGAAGGGCAGGGCAGCTGCCAGGCTGTCTGTACAGATTTTCTCTGCTCAAATCTAGTGAAGAAACTGTAGTTGTCTTGTTAACATATTCAAAAAATTTTCCCCCTCTTTTGCTAGCTCACAATACCAGGAAGTTGTGGCTGTGCATTTTTGACTTGCAGTAGATAACAGCCTGCCCACCTCATCCTCAAAGTGTACAGGTCAGACAAGGTCCTACTGTCTCTTCTCTGGCTGCAGCATCTTGATATATCTGGCTCTGTCTTGGTGACACTCAGATCTCTCTAGTGATGCCTAAGTAATCTCTAATCTTAGTGAGCTTTTCAACATATAAAAGGGGTGTTCAGCTCAAGGACAGCAAAGCCTGGAAGCAGATGTCTGCAATAGTATTGACCAAGTCAAGCCTGTAGTTCAGGGAGTCTGCACAAGGAGCTGTGGAAGGTTGGAGTAAAGTGGTCTGCATCAGGCCTGTGTTGTAGTGACCTCTGTTTTGCCAGGGAGGCTCTGCAGGGCTGATTACCAGCAGAGCTTCTCCACTTCCACTCTTTGTGTATGGCAGGGCAGGGTTGGAGTTTGTATCTCACTGAGACTCCCGTGCTGCACCTGGTCCCTGTGGTGTAGGAATCAAAGCCCAGCATGATGTCTTGTGGGGTCAGAACAGGATATGTTGGTACTTCTAGTCAAGAACATAAATCAGTTTTGTTCTCTGAAACTTCCCAGTTGCTCCTTTTCCCTACATCTAGTGTATGCTTGTATGTTTTGTCAAGTCAGGTAGGAAGAAAATGTCCACTTGGTGTAATACATTTTGGCAGACTTTTTCCCCAGAAGCAACTTTGTGCCAATATTCTGTCTATTCTATCAACTAAATATACATGGCTAACATCTACAAATTTATTCATGCTGATGGGCCTCACTTGTTAAAAGTGTGCTGGTCACACCAGATGCTGCAACCTTGACCATACATTTGTGGATTGGTACACTTGATTAATATTAGTACAGAACTGGAGGTCACAGTGCAAGGGTATGGGTTATCTCAGCCTTTAATCTCAAATGTACCCCATGGGTAAGGTAGATGGATTAGTACCATCCCAGGTAATCATATGATTTTACCTCTCAACCTCATTGGTTGTCTCCACCTTGGGAATCTCCAAAGACCCATGGAGAGATGTGACACCTGCGTTCACATAAGCAGAGATCCACATTACCTGTGGTGGTGGTTTCTTTCCACCAAGGAAGAACCAGGTGACAACCCAGATATTTCCTTTTGAGTGTTTCCTTTCAAAACAATCAGAGGCAGTGGGACTTGGAGTGCCTGACACCCTGCTTTTTGTATGTATCTGACATCGTCATTTCTTCCTCAGAGTAAGCTGGCTAAATTGATTTGATTTTAAAGAAGTGAAGCACTGAGACTGTGCCTGACATTTTCAGAATTCCAGGACGCTGTGTTCCCAAATCAATATGCTGATTTAGTAACGTAACTTATGCTCAGGAAGGCCATGTGACTCTCTCAGACCCATCTATCTTAGTTGAGCATTTCTATTAGAGCTGTGCAAATCCTTTCCAGGACTGCAAGTGAGATTTTACAAGTTTCCCAGTAGAAGGGGGTTGTGTGGAATTACAAACACCCCGCTATCCCCTGCACCAAATACCAGATTTGAATATACCTCTTTTCTTGTTTGAGTCTCAAGCAGGCCCTGACACAGTACCATCCCTGCATTGCTCGCAGTCAAATAGACAGGTGCACACACCCATGGATGTGCAGATATAGCAGTAGTAGCCTACTGCCCATAAAATATGCACTTCCATATGCAGATAAAGATTCATTTTTAAGCAGGCACTTTAGGGAATCAAAAGATGCACTTGAAAAGGTAAAAGGGTACCTCAAGATATATTAAAGTTTTTCACAGATTTAAATAGAATCAGAATAGTGCACAAATGTAGTCTGTGTCTGTCTACGTGAAAACAAACCAAATACCATTTGGCCATGTAGCTTATTTAATATATATCAAAAGTGTTTGGCTGTACGCCATTCATGTTTATTATATCCACGGAAACAACATGTTGGAGGCAGCAATGGCTGAGTCACTCAAACAAGAAGTGACTTTTGGACACAGACAATGTGAGTGAGCTTCTTATGCTGGCAAAAGTGTTGATAAAAGTATGTCAGAAAAAATGCTACTTTCCTTTTCTTTGTTAAACATCAGATGATGCAGCCTTCTTACATGACACAATGCTTTGAGTTTAAATTTCCTTTTACTTATAAGGTACTGGCAACTAAATCTCCTAATAGTGCTAGAAAAATCTTTGTGTGTTATTTCAAGGTGCACAGAAACTCTGTGTTTTAAATAGTGAGATTGTAGCAGTGAAGTTGCCTACCTTCTAAACTGATACCACTTGTTTCTGTGTAGGCCCAGCTTTCACTGAGGGTATTTTAGTACCATCCTGTTTACCTGTAGGGACATTTGCCTGACTGCAACTTTTAAGAACAGGATTAAATTTATGCTGGGAAGTGTCTGCACCTTACCAAAAGACAAAAATTTTCTTCTCAGTGCCTTTCCTTACTCCAGGTAGCCCAAGTACTCCTGAAGGCATCACATCTTTTATGCCCTATGCAGTGGCTGGCAGAGCCCAGCACATCAGAATCCTTTGTGCTCACCAGGGAACCAGGATTTGAAGGATCACTAAACTTAGCCATTTTATATATCAATCCACGAGGCAGCACTTTAATCATGTATTTTCAAGGTTAGAGTGTTCATTTTGGCCTCACACTTGCTAAGTGGCACAGAGATGTTATGCATGGTACATGGTAACGCTATAATTTATTGCTTTCTAAAAGCCACCCAAAGTACTGCACTGTAATCAAATAGCACTTCTTGATGACATTGCGTGCTCCAGATATAGCCTGAAACAGACTGACACAAATAAGTCATTTAAAGGTGCACAGCCAATCAGAAATTCTTGTCAAATGGAAGATTTGTGAATAAGCAGTTTTCTGGTTTTAAATTATGGCTTTGTCTTAATGAGACATTTGCTAACAGTGAAGCTATGTACATGCATTTGGTCTGTCCCTGCTACTCTAAACAAGGTAACTGATGTGGCCATATTCTGATCTGCAATATGGGACCAAACTGAGCTTAATTTGTCTTTATGAGAAGAAAATATTTCTGTTACTCCTAGTCCTTACTTGACTTTGGTTACTGACCAAAAAACCACAGTTTTTATACTGGGGAAAAAAAATCAGAAGACTTAGACAGAAGATGAAGGTTGCATTCAAAGTGGCTGTTTGTAAGTCGGCCCTTCTTTTATTTTTTTTTTCTTTTTTTCTTTCTTTTTTATTTTTCAAATTTTTTTCCTTTTTTTCTTTTTTTTCATTTTTTTCTTTTTTGTTTCTTTTTTTCTTTTTTCTGTGGAGCTGTGAGTCTCCCACAATCTAATTTCTGCCTCAGTTAGTTCTTACAAACATTATCAGGTTACTTTAGATAGTATGGAAGACATTAGTTTTTATCAGACTTGTATAATTTAAAATTTCTGTCTTTTGTTACACTTTGAAAGTCACTGTAGACAATCTTCCTCCTGAATTTCCCTTTTTTTGGTGAGGACCCTCCAGTGACCACCTCCTGCCATGCTCCTCCAGGAAGCCTGGAGGAGCTAGCTGACAGTTTGTAATGCTCCACCTCTTACCTTTGCCGAGGTGCTTCTGACTCCTTGAGTGGCCAGGCTTCTGCCTGTGCTACTTTCTTGGCTCTACCAGACATCTGTGCTCAATGTCTGCGTGTTTACTGGGCTGTTGTACAGCCCCGTGCAGGCATCATTTCTGCCACACTCTCATGCTGTCATTTGCCCACCAGTTACAGGAGCTGCTCTTCCCTGCCTCAAGGTACCTTGTCCAGCACCTTCAGGTACAGAAAACAGCCTCAGTTTCTAGTGACTGGGGGAGATGGGTAGCACACCTCTTTACTGTATTTCTGAGACTGCTGAAGAGGTATTTGTAGGGGTAGGTCAGCTACCACATCTATGTGAGGCCAGATAACATTTACTAAGTATCTGCTGGATTTTTAGAGCTCTCAGGGACAAGCATCATTACTTCATTGTCAATCATTATTGACAACAAGTAAATAAAATTCATAGTATGTTCAATATTGAACCTAATTCTCAGTGTAATATTGCTCTATGTCTTTGTAGAAAATGTAACCTGTATCCCAGGAAACAATGGACCATATTTGACATTGGGAATATGTGCAACAACATAAATACAATTTGGCACCTTAATTTGTAGAAATGTAGTATTTAGCTACATCTGGTATATTTTTAAATGCTTTTCAGCACAATTCACCTGAAGATAATTTGTTCTGTAAGACAACTTGGTCAACACTACGGTTCTTGGACTCCTGTGTTCTGTAGCAGAAAGAGAAGCTGGTGTATTTATGCCTTGTGAAGCCAGTGGAAGTCTGTCTGTTGACTTTCATGGGGCTCTGGATTAGATCTTTAATGAACATCTCCTGATATCATTATGGGAGCAAATATTGGAGCAGCATCATGAAAACTTCAGATTTAGTTGATAGGAAGGATTTATTAAATTTTTTTCGAACATACAGTAGTTTGAAAATTGCTTCTTGAAAATTGCTTCTTCACCTGCTGCTCTGTTCATGCTTATCCCACAGTGACCTGAGCCACCCAAAAGATTATTTTGTCAGAAAGAAGCTAAGGGCAAGATTAGGGTAAATGAAGAAACCATGCAAAATTAAAGCAACTGGTTGTTTTGAAACAAATAGACAAGGTGCAAATCCAAAAATCAAATCTGAATGCACCCAGAGAGATGTGGGGAGAACTTTTTGAACCTGTTAATTTCAGAAGTGTGGCATGTTGAGTTGCAGAGAACCTAGTAGTTTTGAAATGTAAACACATGGTATGTAAAACATAAACCACAGAATTAATGAATCATGTTAATTTCACACTGCCCCCGCTTTGGACTAATTAGTGCAAATTAAATGTTGCACTTGTCAAGCAGAGCAGTTTGTGCACCATGTATTGCACTAAGAATTATTTTTGGATCCATTTGCACAATGTGAAAATAGTGTGAAAATATTTTTATTTCAATGAGTGGTAGTTTTACAGTCATTAGAAGATTTCTTTAATAGGCTTAGACTCCCATGGCCTCACAGCTGCATGAGGTCTGGTTTGCATTTAAAGGTGGGAAAAGATGTAGTGGGAAGGAGGACATTTAGCTGACTGGATTTACTTAATTACCCCCCACCCCATTCTAAAATGCCAGACCAGGCTGGCCAATTATCTATCCCTTCGTCAGAGGCCAATTGCTTAATTGCAAATTATCCATAATAATTACACAGCCAAATAACTACTGGATTTATTTTTAATGAATGTGGAAGCCCTTAACAAGGATTTAAATGTACCCACCAGGATTAGTCAAAATCGACAGCTATCAAAGGGCTGGAATCTGCCACTCTCACTTCTGTGGAGGAGAGCATCACTCTGCTTATTTTCTGTTCATTTTCCATGAGGCTCAGAGAAGTGAGGATGCTGTGTCCATGCTCTGTAATGTTTTCAGGGTCTAATATTTCCATTGTTTCAGTGAGACAGACTGAAAAAGAGGGATTACTGGAAATGGAAAAGGCTGTCAGAACGTGGGATGCTGTGAAGCCGGGGCAGAATATAGGACAGAGTGGAAATACTGCCTTTGCTGAAATGAGATGGAGCTCTGCCAGGCAGCAAAAAAAGGGATTGTCAAAACAGCAGCGCACTCCCCCTCGGAGGCATTCCTGGCGTGGGAGAGGAGGGTCTGCCCACTGCGGGGAGATGGAGGCCTTCCCTCTCGGTGGGATGCAGCGCTCGGAACTGGCCGGCAGCAGCAGGGATGTAATTAGCGCTCACACAAAACACAAGGCAAGGCTTTTGACGCTTGTTTTTCAGTGTTGACAGAGAGGAAAATCGTAAGAAAGGTGGCTTTTTTTTTTGTTTTGGTTTGGTTTTTTGCTTTTTGCTTTTTCCTTTCTCCTCTCTCCCTCTCCCCCCTTAAATAGCTTTCTCTCTTCAAATTACCTGAAATCACTGGGTGCGTGGGCCACTTTCGATGGTGCTGCCCACTCCTCCACACTTGTCAGCCTGGAAAAAAAAAAAGGTGTACTTTTTTGAAATACAAAATGAAATGAGAACAGGAATTTAAATATAATGTTTTGTCTGCTCACAGGCAGACGAAGAAGATTCAGTAGTTGAAGACGTAACAGAAAATTTGGAGTGTGAAGGAGGAAATAAACTGAACGCAAAGGAGCATGCAGAGGGAAACTAAACTGTATAACATGGTGCAGGTAAATTAAAGTGGCTGAACTGTTTTTGAAATAGAAACTTGGCATCTGTCTGTTCTCCATCTTGCCTATATTGGTGTCCAGAGGTCCAGTTCAGAAATCCGTGTCTCACTGTGCTAACCTCACTGAAAACACTGTAACTCGGTGTCTCCCACCACTATTGCCCAGCATCTAAGCAAAAGCATTCTCTCAGTTCTAATTTGCTTTTTCACTTTTATGTTGCCTGCTCTTTGTAGGTCATGTGTAAGCAATTTTTTCTGCTGCTTTTTCTAGGAGGTTAAGTAATTAACTTGGAGGAGAATGGGAAGCTGTGATCTTGCCTCACTTTGAAAGGCCATTTCCTGAGACTTCTGCAGCATGCTTCTTCCTCCTCTGAAATTTCTTACACTGAATTCTTGCATGGGGAGTTGATATTCTTGACATAAAAGCCCCAGCTGGGATCTCTTTTCGATTGTGAAGCATCCTATGGAATATTATACTCCTAAAAGGATTTAACAATAATAGACTGAGGCATGATAAAATATTGGACTGTTTTGTTTCAAGGCTTGGTTTTTTTAATGACTAAGCCCTGTCTACTTGTATCCTGCTGTGATGGATGTCAAAGTTTGCTAATGCAAACACAACCTGAAAATTTCAGATTCTGCTTAATGGCTCAGTGGTTAGAGGATGCAGTCCTGAAGTTCCTGAAACATGTCTGGATCTTCTGGATGTCACCACGTGAAATAGTGACCCCATAACTGGTAGAAACTTGACTTGTCATCTAAAATCTGGATTTATTTAAGATGTAGTTGATCCCCCAAATATAAATTCAGTACCATTCTTCATTCTCATCTATGAATAGCTTCTCTGGTATGTCTCTGCTCTTGTCAGTCTGACAGGTTTGTTCCTTACAGGGTTAATTAAAAATACACTCTGGCTCCTACATGTGGAATCTACATTAAAATCAATGTGGGTTTCTACCTACACTTCTTGTTCACAGAAAGGAAACGAAGACCCTGCACTATGAAAATAGTTGCTGCATTTATTCTCTGTACCAGATGCCAGTAATGAGGTGGGGAGGAAGAATCATCCATCCATTCTTTTAAATTGAGCAGATATTTTCTTTCCTATTTTTCTACTTGATATACCTTGCCCTTCAACGTCTTTATTATCATTTTATCATTCCATCCTCCTTGGTTTCTTTTTCCCTTAAATATGCATCCCAGTCTGTACTGCTGTTTGCTCTTCTTAAGTCATGGTGTAGTTTTGACTCTTAGTCACATGAAGGATATCTGTTTCTAGTATTTCCAGCCCTGAAATAAATGCCTGTAATCGTTAGGGGTGGGTGCCAGAAAATTCCAGCGCTGTTGTTTTTTCTTACGTTTTTATTTTTAATCTGGAAGCAATGCATCTTGCAGCTTTCTCAATTCCTTTGTAATTTGTTTAGCATGAACGCTTTTCTGAGAGCAATACTAGGTATAGGCACCTTGCCTTTTTTTTTCTTTTTTTTAAGATTTCTCTTTTCCATCCCTAATGTGGATTTTTATGCACCAGAAATGATTACAAAGCAACCTTTTCCTCAGCCCGTGTTTCTCAATGAATTTTCCCTTCCCATGTTCTTTGTCTTGTCACAATAAACAATCAACAGTTCCAAATAATGTTGTAATTAAAATTTCCTCAAGGAATAGTTGTTACGGATACTGTTCAGTATACTGAGAACTGTCGGGGGGGTTACTGGGAAAGAGGAAATAGCGGAATTAGAAGCAATAGAAGGTAATAACGTGGCCCGCCGCCCCCGGGGGGGGCGGGTCCTGGTGACGCGGCCCGGCGGAGCGCTGCCGTGCNCGCCGAAGTTTCCCCGGCAGCCGCCGGGAAAGTTGCGTCCGGCAGCGATCGCAACTTTGCGCGCCGGCTCCGCCGCCGCCGCCCGCAGCATCCCCGCAGCATCGCCGGAGAAGCGCGGCTCCGCGGGGCTCCCGTGTCCGGGACACCTGCCCGCTCTCACCGTCTGCCTCGGTTCGTGCTCCAGCCTGCCAGTGCCGGCCGGGCCGGGCTCCTTGGCTTGCCGGGGTGGCAGTCTCTGTGTGTGCCGGGGTGTTCTCTGCTTGCTCTGGCTGGCAGCCTCATAGGGGACTGGCAGATCAGAGAGGAGCTGCCCCTTCCCTTCCCCACAGCCCGAGCTTCAGCTGCTGTTGCCTGTGCTGAAGTAAGGCTCTGCAGGCACTCTTAGCCATATACACATATAAATTTACTTTATAGCATGTTTGTTTTGTAAAAAAAGTAATGAAAATTTGGTAAAAATAACGTATTTGTTTCTGCTCAGCCATTTAACTCCTTAACGCCTCAGATTATTTTTTTTTTAGTATCATTTAATCTGACCCATCCACTTCATTAATTTGGCCTGGTACCCTGTGTTTTTGCTCCTCCTAAATGAAAAGTAAAGCATGGCAGAGCAGCAGTCTCTGTTGTGAGTATACATTCAGGAAATTCAGAGAATCTCTTTGGAAAACAGATGCTAGCTCACCCCAGATAGAAACCGTGGCTTTACTTCAACACCCTCTTGCAACAATGTCAGTGCTGCTGGCATTGCCCGCTAGCAAGGGCAGCGGTCTGCCCAAGAACTCTTTAAAATGTATAAAATCAGTTTGGAGGGAAAAGAGCAAATTACCCTTGGTCATCCTGGCAAGCCCTGGAAAGTCCTACAAACAAAAGTAAGGAACATCTAGAATGAGCTAAAGGAAAGATGAAGCTTAAGAAGCATTTATAACAGGGAAAGCACAGAATGGCCTCTCAAGTGATGGGAAGGCCTCTTGTATTTGAATACCTCATTAGGAAACTGCATGGGAACAAGGCACCTAAATATCTTAAAATATGGTCCCAAACAACTAAGATTTTAAGCTGTCTGAATAGGAAGGTTATCTTCTATTTCAGGATAAGAAAATGTGGGATGAACAGTTTCCACTCCATGTGTTTAAGATTTGTCTCATCAATCACAAACGTAGGAAATAATAGTAAAGATTTATATTCTGTATGGCTCTGTACTGGTTTATTCTGGGAAATACAGAATGAGAAGGGATGTTAGAGGTCCTACTTGATGAAGTAAATGTCTTGTAAGTGGAAGTTGTATCCTGTGAAGTGATTGACTCTGAACATGTGTAGTGCTCTATGGGAGTACCCCAATGCTTGAATGAGTGGATAAGTGTGTGTCTGTTGTGAAGTCAAGGCACATCCTAGTTCAGCCTGGAAAAGCTCAGAGGCTGGGGCAGAAGCATTCAAGGTGTACAGAAATACTCTTTCCTTGTTCAGATATTTCAATCTTTTGTTCCTTTAAAAAGACAAACCCAAGCTTTTTCATTCAATCTTAGGTATGACAAATTTGACATTTTGGAAGAAAACGACTTTTGATTTATGATGCTGAGCTAAATTTTAAAATGGTGGGGAGGAAAAAAAGGCATTCCGAAGGTAAAATTTGGAGTTAATGCTAAAAAAATTCAGTATCTAGACAAAATTATAAGTAGCTAAGAATAGGAATTAAAAAACTACTCTGCCCTCTCAGTACGTTGCTACCATGACACTACAGTAATTTATTGCTGCAGAACATTCCCTTCTAGAACTCTCTAAATATTTTAAGGAATTTCAATTACATATTGCACAGGAACATCTTTAAAAGCGTTCAGGTTTGCTAGCTTTAAGGACCTTAGAGGAATCCATATGCAGAAAAGCAAACAAACCCAGTGAGAAATGTACACTGTTTAATTAAAATACTAGGGTTTGGCACATTCTTTTTCTTACTATGACTTATTAAGGAAAAATCCCTGCATAAAATCCCTTAAGTGTACAGATAGATTTTTTTTTTTCTTTTGAGCTTCGTACAAATTGCTTGTATTGTCACCAAAAAAGTCATAGACTTGGGTGTATATTTTGTTCTTTTCATATGTTAATGATTTATGGACTGTGTTGCACCATTTACACGATCAACAGTTAGTTAAATGCTCGTTGTCCTGAGAAATGTTGAATTCATTATGAGGGAGACAAGTAATAGATTCCCTATCTGCATCTCAGTAATCAGTTGTTATGATAGATGCTCAGTTGCTGTGGATGCAGGCAGACAGGAGAGCTGCTTGGGAAGAGAATTGCCACCCTCAGTGCCAGTCAGAACTCGCTGGCTCTCAAGTTTCGTATGGAAACACATATTTTTACTACACAAGTGTATGTAACCAGGTGGTGTAGTTTCCAGGCTGTTACAATTACACAGTAGGTATTTTCAACACAAAACAGCTCTCCTCCTTGGTCTTCATGCAAATCTTTAATGATTTCAAAGAGTATGATTAAGAAGGGGAGGAAGGCTTGGATGCTTCAGTAACTTGGTAAGGGCTCAGTTATAGCTAACAGTCCTGTACTGCCTGTTTCTGCAGTGCAATGCATGGTACCTCACAGCTATGTAAAGCATAGCGTTCAAAATTTTAGTTTGGGAGGCAGTAAATAGTGTTTCTAACTGGCATTTACTTGGGAGCTGGACTTTTCCTGTGATGCTCTTCACTTCACTTTGATGCTGGACTCTGCTTTTGCCTGCTTTGTGAAGCTGCATAATATAAGTAGGATCAATCTTTAGAAACAGATATTTTCTTCCTTTCAAAGTCTAAACTGAGCCTACTGCTGGTAGATTAACGTTAAAAGGAGTTGTGAGAGAGTTAAGCCTCTACCATAATGATAAATAACAGAGCCCTTTTTGGGAATAATGCAGAAGTCTTGGTGCATCAGGAAGTTCATTCCTTGTTGATTTCTCTCATATCAGGAATCAGCACTGCAAAGGAAGGAAGATCCTGGGCATGATTCTGAGCCTTGTGGACTAGACTTGGCCATACAGCTCAGTGAAGTACTCCATCTCTGCTTGAGCCAACCTAGCTTCTCCCAGTGAGGACAGCAAGGGATATGCACTGCAGGAGCTGGTGAGGAGCTGTGCCTATCTCTTACATAGGTATGATCACTATTAAAAATTTGTTTCAAGTTTTGATCTTGCTGGCATCAGTGCTCTCCTAAAATCAACCAGCAAAGAAAATGTAACTGAGAGGAGTGTGGCTATTTATTTTTACAATCCTTGTATTTGTGATCTCAGTGGTGGGACCTGACAGTGTCAGTGCCCTAACTCAGAACGTCTCTCAGCAGGCATTCAGCTCACCAGCCCAGCCTGGGCTGTATGGTACTAGTTAATTCTAAAGAAGGCTAGGTGGATTTCAGGTATGATATTATTGGTACTGATGTAACTGAATGACATACCAAAAGAATTTCAAATTGCTAGCTCACTTGTGAGCATAAAGGACTCCGGCTTGTTCTTGCTTAAATACGCTCTTTCTATATTCCCTTGGCTGCAACTAAACTGCAGAATATTTACCTGCTTGATTGTTGTTTGTAAATCTAGGCTCGTCCCTCCCCCCCATCCTCTAAATCTTCCTTAGATGCCGAGAGGAAAAAATAGCATACAAGAAAGTGGCTGTAATGCATTTCTTTTCTGTTCTGCCGCTCTGTGTAGAGCTTTTTGTGGCACTCAGGGGTGCAGTAGGGCTTGAACAGTCCACACAGTGTGCCAAGGCATATTCCTGTAGGACATTGCTAGAGATCCCAGCTCGTAAACCCTGACTGCAGAGCTGTAACTGGAGAGAAAAAGAGAGAGAGAGGGAAAGAGAAAGGGAAAGAGGTGAAACAGGGAGGACACAGAGGTGTGATTAAGGACTTACAGAGAAGACAGAGAGAGAAAACTGAGAGAGAGAACATAGTGAACAGATTGGTAAATGGAGAACAACCACCCAGGGCCAGGCTGAAGAAAAGGGGCTGAAACAGAGAGTAAACGAAAAAAGGTAATTGCAATTTTGGGGTATTATATTAAGATGAAAAGCTGAGCCAGTCCCAACCAGCCTACGTGGAAAGTCCAAGAGCTGGCTGGAAATCAGGAGGCAGAGGCTGTGAAAAAAATGGAGAGGTGGTAGAAAGGAAGGTTGGCCTTGAGAGTAATAAAATGTGCTGTGCTTTGTGCAGGATTGAAAATTGTTCAGCTGGGAAGGTGCATTTGGTTGTGGACAAAATGCTCAGAAATCTACAGGGAGGGATGGAAAAGGCCTTTTGCAAAGAGGCAGTGTGAAAGAGCTTTGCATAGAGATAATTTTTAACGAAGTAAAAAGGGTGGTGACTTCATTAAAAAATGCTTGATGCTTACCACAGTTTAATCTCAGGCTCAGTCTGGGTATCTAAACACAGATTTAAGGGCACAATTTTACTTGTGTGAAAGAAGAAGAAATGGAATGGGAGACATGGTCTACCTTCTTAGCTGGTGTAAATGTCTGGAAATCAGACTTACCTGGTTGTCAGAAGGCACAGATTACTGCTGTTACAGCAGATTGTTACTAACTCAGGCTTTCACAATTAAAACCAGGAGAGTCTGAGGTAATGGAAAGAGAAGTCAGTTGGGCTCTTGCAAGCTTTGCTAGTGCAGAATCTTCCTGGATGTTTTTAGTTATGAATCAGCTTCATCTTGATTTCTAATGAGTGATTTGGAAGCTGGTGCCCATTTGTGAGAAGCACTTTTATAACGATAATATTGTCATGTGTTGTTAGTCTCATAATTTATTTCTGTGTTTGGCTAGCTATTCTCAGGCATGTACAGTCTAAAATTGAACATAAATTCCATACCACCTATGGTGTTAAATACCAATATTAATGCAGATTTTTATTGTATTTGGCTGTGACTGAACAGAAACTAAAGATTACAGGCAACATTAAGAGACTCTTTAGAATTTCAGCGAGTCCCCTCATTCTGACTAGGGACGTCATGAGAAACTGGATTTGGGATAAGTGAATGGGGCTGGTTAGGGGAGTTTGAGGGTTCTTTTTCTTCCCTTCTTCAATACCTTGAAACTTTTATTAAATTAGGGATAAACTCTCAATAAGAACAAAAGAGTAAAAGAATGACAGCTGAATTTTTAGACTATGATGACCTAAAAATTGCTTTGCAGACAAAAAGAAACATAAAGGATTGAAATGTATGACTGTAAACATCCAGACATTATACTGTCTTTTTTCAGATTCAGCTTCTGATATTCACGTTCATGAATAGCCCGTTTCAGTGACATTACTGGGACAAAATCCCTGTGGGTGTAGTTCCTGTTACTTCACTAACATCAGTTAAAGTCAGCATCTCTACACAGATTTGAACGTGCTTGATGAATTTGGTGAGGTTTGTGTTATACATGCAACAAGATGTGTCTGCTGTCATTGTATGGGTGTATATTGGAATCTGGCAGCAAGTCCTGTCAGCTGTGTGGGGAGAGGGCTGCAAAGGACAAACAGAGTAGAGCTGGACCCTGCAGCAAAGGAGTCTATGAGGTGTCCTCTGTGGGGAGCAGTGGGGAGGGAATCTGTGAGTAGAGACTGTTGCAGAACAGCAGCTAAGGACTCCCTAGGAACAGGTACTTTGAAAAGCACTGGATGACTAAAAGCAGTTCAGCAAATAGCCTTCTGTGAATTTGAAAGGGACTGTGAGCAGCAGACAAGTAGCTTTATTTAATAATGGCTTGTTCAGCAAACTAATTTAAGTGAGGGAGTAAGAAACAGTTAACAAACCGCTGCAAAAATGAGAGGTTTATTACAGTTGGAAAGCATGAAACTCTGCAACTACAGTATTAGTTTTCTATTTAAAATTTTTAAAATTTAGGAGTTGCACAGGTAATTTGGAATCCTTCCTTCAGAACCAGATTGTAATGGGCATCAGAGACCCAAACTGTGAACAGAGATGTTTGAATATCCTGAGTTAACCTTAGAAAAACAGTAAGGATTCAGGAGGCCACAGCACAGAGGCAGACCAGACTGCAGATGCTGGAAGGAAAACTAAGGCAATGATTCCTGATTCAGGGCCACAACCTATCACAAGCCCGTGGGAGCACAGGAGGCAGAGGAAAACCGATGACTCCAAGGGGAAATGTGCCAACATGCACAGAGCTCTCTTTAAATGTTGCCCCAGCACACCGTGCTATCTGCATGTGATGGCTTTCAGCAGGCTGTGTGGAATGATTTGGTAGCCTTAGCTGAGTCCCACCACAGAAATGCCAAGCTTCTTAAGCTGCTTAACAGGCTTGGCGAAGAGGATAATGATTAACCGTTTATTAAAGTCAGCCCCTCCAGGTCAGAATGAGGGATATTGGTAGTGAGAAAGCTCGTGCTGCTCTTGCCTTCCCAGTGCCTTTTATGCAGATAGAGGACTTTAGCCTTTGGGGATACAGTCAGTGGTATTAAATTTACTTAAAAGTATGAAGTGCCTTCATTTCAGTGCTGAATACCACTGTGAGTCATTGTAAACTTTCCCCGTGCAGTCTGAATCTCCTTAGAGGCACACATGCACTGGTTTCTCAGGAAAGCTCTACTGAGAGCATGCAGTGTACATGTCAACTTAATTAAATGAATTTGTTTAAAATATGATCAATGGTGTGTGAAATTATATAATTATTCCATAAATACACGTTGTTAATTAATTAATATTTTAATTAAAGAGTAATTGGAAACTCATTGCATTGCCACCTTTTTTGAAGGACATGGATGTGTCTTTACCACATATTCACTGATTAGACCAAAACCCCCCTTTTTTAAAAGGAGGTATTGAACTAGAAGCCCAGGAGATTAAAAAAAAAAAAAAAGAAAGAAAGAAAAAAATGGCACACTATGACAGCTATGTCCCAGTTTGCCATAGGAAGGAATTTGGCTGCCCTTTAAAATCTTCACTTTCAATCAGCCTTCAGTTTTTCTAATATCCTTCATGTCTCTTATTCTGGGAGAGTGATTGTCTCTCTGGGAGTTTTGCCTTGAAATGTCTCTCTGGAAAAAGAACTTGGAACAAAGTGCTGTGGACTAGTTGGTGGTTGAGAGAGGTTGGTATTAGCAGTTTGTCAGAGCTAGACATAAATCCCTCTTTTCCCCTCATAATAATTTTCCTCCTTCAGTTTACCTGTTTATTTTGAAGACTATCCATATTAACAAACCCAGACTCCCTATTACTCACTGCCAGAACAGCACACCAATCCCCAGACCGCTTTTTGTAACTGCTGTTGTGGAATAAATGAAAAGAAATTACTGGAAACCAAGAGAGAAATGACTGTGGCCCTTATCTTGCCCCTGGAAATTCATATATACTTCATACTGAAGCCAATAGGCTAGGAAGGACAAATTTGAGGCCTGCCTGTGAAAAATTATCAAAGGCTCACAAATTAAGGCCCTAATTTTGCCGACTTGCACAATTAAATGTGAATGCCTTCTGTGAAGGCAGTGGAAAGGGTGCTGCTTACAGGTCTAAACTGAGCTCATGCTCTTGTTTGAAACTTTGGGATGTAGACAAATATGAACCAGGGAATTCTGGACAGTAGATAGTAATTCTGCATGTTTAGATTGTCTGCTTACCTGGCAAAATTAAACTGGTAAGTTTCTGCAGCTGTTAACCACTCTGCAGCTGCCCTCTGCTGCAGACACATCAAGAGCTAGTAAGTATTGTTTGGCTGTGACTGGTCTAAAATGCTGGTGGTTTCTGATTTCTAACCTGTCCTGCAGCACCATACCCACTGTAGACTGTAAGAGAAATCATAAGTTCATCACAGTGACAGCACTTTAGTGTGTGACATAAGATTATATGAGGCTGGAATAGAAAGAACAAGGAATACCATAACTAGGAGAGGGACAAGTAAAATTTAAGTCACTCAGGAGTAGGTTACAGGACATTGAGGAATGGCAAAGGACCCAGTGTGCATCTGTTCGCACAGGAAAACTTACACAGCTTTTCAGTGATTCATAGATTTTTTTAAAACAAAATCTGAGATTTAAAATATTTTTTGAATTCCTAATCGCAAAACTGAGTTCCCTGTGTTGTATTCTCATAGAAAAGCTACCCTTATTTGTCTTTAAACCCAACAGTGAATCACAAGGCATGCCTGACTTATTCATGTGTGACATGTCAGGTGCATGAGAGCTTACATCACATGCTATGCCGATGCATAAAAATTTTAAGCCTGTCCTTGACAACTGAACAATTCAGCAACCTGGACACAAGCTGCAAGGATCAAAAAGTAGGACAAAATTACAACTGTTTATACAGCTTTGCACAATGCTATGGCAATGCATTTTGTAAGAAGAAATATTTACTGAGAGCAAACACAGTTTAGAGTGAGATTTAGTGTCTGTGTCTTCTCTGCAGAGATCCACACACAGAATGCTGGGTTTAATGCTGCTTGAAGAGCCTGAGCTTTTTCTTTGGTGAATCCTCTGTTTTTTGAAGGTACAGGAACATTTGGGGTAAGAGAAAGTGTCCATGACATGAAGAAATACTTGCATAAGCAAAAGTGAAATTTAATGTAAGTTGTACTTTTTTTGCCGTACTGCAGATTGTTTAACAAGAGTCTTACCAATTAGTGCCAACAATAGCATACTTTATGATACTGACATCTGTCCAAGAGAAACTGGCCCAAAAACATCAAACTTATTTTGCAGATGTCACTGAATAATCATTAGGTGGTGATAATTTTCAGTTGCCCAGTGGGGAAAGGTTCCAGCATATTAAATGGTTGAAGTTTCTGAATTTCAAAAATATTGCAGTGAGAATTTTCACTTGAGACAGCAGGCTGAGGGTTTGCAATCTATCTTTTGCTGCCTTGCAAAGCATAGGAGCAGAGGGAATGGTCTCTTCAGCAAGGCTGAAGAATGTCTGAAATATTTGTAGGATTCTGTGTTCTGACTAGATTTACAGGTCCAAATTTTTCTTGGGGAATACGCTGGCATCTCTGAAGTTGTGTTTGTTTATCTCCACGCTGAATTTGTATCAACAAAAAATTATGATTGAGTAATGGACATTTGACTACATTCAGGAGCTAGGTAAATGTTGGGGTGATTTTAGCTGTTTTCTGTTTCACATATTTTTATACCATCTGCAAATGTTCAAACTTGCAAAACTGAAAATACAAACATCCATTTATAAAGAGTCACCTAAATAAATGGCTTGATTTTTTTCTGCTCCCAGGAATGTTGTCAACAGACAGGGCTCAGTGGAAGCTGTAGCCACACAGAAGCTCTGGTCATTGAGCTTCTCATTTAAGTGAATAAAAATGAAGTTAGGTGTCACTGGACATTCATGTGGCTTGCATTTAGAGATCCAAGGATATCCTAAGTTATGCTGGGGGCTGTATGTCTTTATATATCCTTTTGGGTTTTTTGTTTAATTCCAGAATTATCTCCCTAAGGGAAAACATCTCTCACAATTTCCAGACAAAGCCTTAAATTTGGAAGGGACAAGTCTGTGCAATACTCATATCAGACTCAAACTAAGAAATGAGTCTGAATAAATCTAAGCTGCTATTTTGTGTATTTCTAGATTCCTCAGCCTCTTCCTGGCAGTGATAAAGGGATTGGGATTCCTTTCTGTGTAAATCCAGGAGGAGGACAAAGCCTTGAGGGAAAATCTTGTCCCTTCTCACACCCCAGTGTAGAATTTACACCTTCTTACACATCCGCTCTGAAATTAATCCTCTTGGTCTAACTGAATCTGAAATAGTCCAACATGGAATAATTTACATGGATGAGGGTCTGAAAAGAGATGTGTAGCAAGAAAGACAGCAATCAGAAGGATATAAGAAGATAGAAACTAAAGTAAGGGGTAGCTTATTTATAATTCAGATTCACTTAGATTTGTATGTGAATTTGGCCCTTACTTGTGAGGGAGAAAGCAAGACCTCATTGTTATTTCCTGTTGCTAGATGAGACAGTTGTAACAATATCAATATTTTTAAATTCATATGTACTGGTTTTATGAATCTTATGAAATAGATATGATTCTTCTTTTATTTTTGAGTTGCATGCTGGGAAAACAATGCACTTGTGTAGATATGAACAGAAATCATTGCTGCCTGTTAAAACAAATTAGGAAACATGCTTTCAAATCTTAATGTAATTTCTAGAGGAAGGAGCCTCTTGACTTGAATGGTAAAGGTCTGAAAATGGTCAGAAAGAGTCATAGAGCTAAGTGGGGATCCCAATTACAGATTAGCAGTAATGCAAATATTGCTGCAGAGGGACCACTCAGCTTCTGCAGCTCAGGAGCTGTGTCTGTGCCTAGAGCTCAGGCACAGAAAACCTCCCTTTCATTATTGTTTTTAATTATCTGCACACTGACAGAGCTGGAATACCTGCTGCACACTGAGGCCCTTTGTGCAAACCCATCAGCAGAGACTGTGCAGCCAAAGCCCATATTTTTTACCTTCTGCAGGTCTTTCAGCAGAATTTTGCTTTCATGCAGATGCCTTTCTTTCCCATTTACTCCTTATCTTCATTGGCTCTTTCCCCTGCTCCACTGAACATACACAACACATGCAGCTTTATGTGATGACACCAGGTTTTGGCTATCCAGCTGTGATCCTGAAGTTCTCATGTGCAACTGTAAAACTCTTGTGTTACTGTGAGAAGTGAGGGTGCGATGCACCAGGGTGGCCCTGGGGCACAGGATGCCTTGATGATGAGCAGGGTGTGTCTAGCTCCCTCCCCCTTCATAAAGGACCTTGCAGGTTTGGACAAAGAGCAAGAAGCTGACAAGCTCTTCATTAAACTCAGGAATGAGGTGTTAGTCTGTTCTCTGGTCTTCTCATATGTTAGACTTATGTTCAGCGTCCCCTTGTTCTTGTTGCTTATCCCTGTGTTTTTCCTGTGTACTTAGCAGGCATGATATACCTTCAAGGGAGGGCAAAGCAGCCAGGAAAACAAAGAGGAAGAGTTGGCAAAGGGCAGTTCACTTTCTTGTAGACAGTCACTGAAACTAATCCCCTCTGAGAAAATACTGCCAAAGTTATATTTCGAGTTGTGTTTCCAGCTCGAGGCTGCATGGTTTGAGACCACGTGAAAACATAAAATACTGCTGGTGTACCTTTAATTTGGACCTTCTTGGTCACGTGTGGGACATGCAGTGCCTGTAGCACTGGGAGAATAAAAGGAAGTGGCTGAGCAATCTGTGTGTTCTGGGGCAGAAGAGTCCAGGCCAAAGCATAGGGACAGGTGAGCACAGGCAAAATGAATACCCACTGAGCAACAGTAAGGAGTGATAACTGGAACTAGTCAGAAACAGGGAAGTGCAAGGAAAGTTTGCCCAGGTTTTTGGCCTCTTGGCAGTGCTGAGCTGTTCTAACATGACAGGAAAGAGGCAAAAACAAGGTAGCTCAGCCCCTCTTCACATGAGCACCTTTTATCCATTGCAGAGCCCTTGCCTCCAACTCAGCCTCATTGTGAGGAGTCTGAGGAATGATTAATAGCAAAGGATGCAGGCAACTTCTGATGGACGCTCTTGAGGTATCAGGGCTTGTGATAATGCTGATCCTCCTTGTTCACCTTACCTGCTTTCCTGATGGCTCTGTGCCAAAGATTCATGTGGCAACAAATTTCTACCTGTTGTAGACACATGAAAGATGACTTGTGTATATGAGGGCATGAGGTACCCTTTTGTCAACAGAGAAGCAGGCAGATGAAAGCAAGAGTACAGCCTGGAAAAAGCTGTGTGGGTAAGGATGGGGGGAAGCAGCAAAGTTGGTTAAAGCTGGTCTGGGGAATGAGAACTGACTGCACAAATGCATCAGCAGGAAGATAGATGCTTACAAAGAGTATGTCCATTAATAAGTGAGGAGGAGGAGGAAAGGAGTGATGAGGAAAGTCATAGCAACACTATACTTCTTTTTAAAATAAAGGAAGATTGGAAAGTAATACAGATCTCAGGAAGATAGCTCTTTGAAAGCATCGAGGGGATAGTGGGAATAAGTGCAAATCAGCTGGCCTATATCATGCATATCCATATGAAGGCATGTGGATACATACAATTCAGATCATAGAGTCACTCCAGGACAGCAATAAAGGGACAAACTTAGTGAATTGCTGATCGCTGTTCCCCAGAAATCACCCTGAGCTGTGGCAGCTCCAGAGGGCAAGGGAGGGGGAGAAGAGAAGGTGAAATTCCACCCTGAGCCTGGCAGGGCTGAGCAATTAAAGCCCAGTCAATCCAGGAGCAGTCCTCTGGGAAATAACGCAGCAAGTGAACGGAGCAAAGAAAAATCTTTCAGAAAAAAGGAAATGATGAATGGTGGCAGGTGGCCTGGTGCAGCTCTTCTCAAGGTGATAGGAGCAGTGCAAAGTGAATTCCTGAAAGTTAAGCTTTGAACCCTGTGTTGTGATTTGGGTTTCCATGTTGTTCTCTGGGCAATTCAGAAGGGCAGTATAGGGGGAAGCTTTACACGGATATATCTGCAAGGCACTTCTAGTTTTTGTTGTGGGAAGGGAGTCCAGCGGGGGGAAGGCAAATTCTATCTGAGAGTTAATAAGATGTTTAAACATTAATAGTACTAAATACCATAATGCCATATACTATGTAAACTCATACCAGTAGCACTGTGCCATTTAGGATCTAAATGAATACAGGAAAAAAAGGAACACAGAATTCAGGGGACAAAACAAGTGGTAAGGGTTTAAAATGTACTTTAATTTCCTATTGCAGTTAGCCCATTTTTCAAATGTTTGCCTGATGTTACTTCATCCCGAATCATCTGCTTTACACGGCAGGGGCTATGTTTTCAATTGGAGTCTTCCTCTAAGTAACCTAAGATTTCTGCCCTGAACCCCAGAAACCTTACCAGCTTAAACACTGCCAAAATCTGGGATGTCTCTGCAGGGCATTTAAGCTTTGTCAAGGTTTTGCCAGATTTTTTTAACTCAAATGCCAATTTCTGGTTATCTATGACTGAGAATACATTTATGGTTAGACCTATACCACAGTAAGAATTGGATTATGGCTGGAAATAGGTGGCAGGTTTGGTTTTAGTCAGGTTTGGTTTTAAGCTGAATCCAGTTTTGGAACAGCATTTGGGCTTATTTGTACCATTGCACGCATGCTGGTCCCAGGGAGAGGGATCCAGAAGGTACCTTGGAGGGGACAGGGTATTACTGCTCCAATGGCAGCAGCAGGGACCCCCAGTAACCACTGTGGGAAGTGCTTTCGGGATTCATCACGTTGATGAGTCAGACAGGCCAGACAACAATTTCAGTTTGCTTGTCTTTCACTTTTTGCTCTTGCACGGTTTTAGCATTTTATTTTTTCTGGGAAGCAAGGGGATGTATGGAAAAAGGAAGGAGAACCGGGATTTTTTAGGCATTTTAAAAATTTTTGTCCATCTATGTGGCTCTGAGTGGCTGTGATTCAAATGCAGTGATACAGCAAACGTAACAAAGAAAGAGATACCAGGAAAGCTGGATAGCTGGAAAATGAGAGTGGGGAAAGTAATAAAAATGAAGATCAGATTGGAAAAAGAATGCAAAATACTTGACGTGAGGACAGAGTGCTTGGGAAGGGTGGAAAGGCACAGAGAGCTCAGAGATTTCTAGCAGGTGTTGAGCCTGATGCACACATCCTTTGCACAACAGCGAGTGGCTAGGCAGGGAGAATACAAAGAAGCATGACTGACATAAGCACAGTCACCATGCCAATGAGCACAAGTAGCTGTATATATTAATAGGCCAGAGGGAAGATGTGAATGCAACAGAGTGCAAGCTACTGAAGGTGAGCTCTATCATCAGCAATATGTGGAAGTAGGGTGAGAAATTGACTTCTGGTTGCACTGCTCACTCTCTCTGGGGAAAGAGAGCTGTTCAGGTATTTTGGAAATGTGCTTCCCAAAGACAGCCCAGGTATTCTGAGGTTGGAGCAGGGGATGGTGATGGTGGGACTAGGTAACATGCAGCTAACAGTGCAAAATTACCCAGCAAAGCTGAGCCTCTGCAGCCATTGGGGACAGATGTGATATCATCAGGATGGCCTTTATTGGCTGGGGTTAGAGAGCAGCCTGCAGCCAATGACTCCAGAGCTCCAGCTGCTCTCCAGGGCACCATAGCAGGGAGCTACCCCTGCCCCTGGTGAACAAATCTGGGCTGCTGTGGCCCCTGGAGGGGCTTAGCCCAGACAACCAGTCTCAGCTCATATGACACAGCTCAGGCTTCCAGAATTTAAACTCCCTGCTTTGTACTTTTCCTTATTTCAAAAACATAGGGACAGATAGGAAGGCACTCCCTGTTTCCTGTCATCTGAGCACCTTGGTACCCTTCCCCATCTCTCTGGCAGTGTAGCTGTTCTCTTTCTGTGGATTATCGTGGCTCTGTCACCCTCTCAGTGTGTTACTCACTGAGCACAGTAAACATGCAAATGGCCTGGGATGTTTTAACACTGGGGACAGCTATTCTCCTTGCTGATTGACAGCCGGGCCTCCACTGGCACATAGGTTTTTGTGGTATGAGGGTGGATGGATATGTAGATAAACAGTGGAGCTTTCATAAATGTTTCGGGAGCTATTGTGTGTTTCTGTGCATGTACCCACACATGGACTTCTTGCTCCACATGAGAGACCACTTTGCCCTCTGAAAGAAGGTGTTTTCTGCTTCCACCGTGGCTCTTCATTTTTTGCTGTGGCTTCTAATCACTTCTATCCGGCATTAGAGCCGCCTTCCACAGAATTTGCTCTTGCTCAGTAAGCAGACCTCCAGTTTTGTGCTCCACACCTGTGCCATTTCTTTGCTTTGTGGAATATTGCCAAGCCATTTGCCTATTGAGTTTGTTTGAAGCATCTCACCTAATTTCATCTTTTTTATTCTGTTCTTCTACCGGCCAGGGGCTGCTCTGGTTGACAGACATCTGCCTCGTAGGTTTTTTCCCCCTAGTCAGGTTTCTAGCCCTTTTATTTCCTTGCAAAGGCTCTCTGTTGTGTTCACACACATATTACATAGCACTTGGTTGTTGTAGCCAATCTGACAAGTGCAAATGTGCAAACAAAATAGTTTCTGAGGTATTTAAGAGCAAACCCAGTAATTTTGTCCACTTTTAATATTTGTGTTTCTTTGAGGGAATTCCTTTCTTTTGTTACAAACACCTCAAGACATCCTTGACTGAATTTTTAGTGGTTCATTTTTTAGCAGGTTTCTGCAGGTCTTTGTGATTCCTATCTTCATTCTCTTTTTCATGTAGAGGTGGATAAGGAAAACTTGCAGGAATGTGCTAAAATGCATGTAAAAAAAAAGAAAAAAGAAGTGATATATGCTAACATAATAGCAAGTAGTGAAGAGGGAATTTAGTAGGCTGGAGGAGTTTTCTAAAGCCCTACTCCACATTTAATTTTATGATTCTTAATGACAAATGGTGATTGTGAATATTCATGAATTTTTCCCTGGGTTAATGTCATAACCTTTGCAGTAAAAAGGCTGTTTTCACCAGTAATAACTACCTTTCCATTTATTTATGCTTGTTTTTTTCTTTTTTTACAGAAATAGACCCCAAATTGACATTCAAAATGCAGGAAAGTAATTTTGCATGTTTGTTTGCTGGGGGGAGGGGACAATGTATTTTATAAGTCTTATCATGTTGTGTCTTTATTGAGACAATGCAGTTCTTTACTTTCAAACACTTGAATTTTTATCTCAGCATTATTAGAGTGCTGGAAAAGATGTCTCAATTCAGCTTTACTGAAGAGACAGCTCAGTGTGCAGTGTGAAGAATTTGTTCGTCTTTTTAAGCATGAAGAATTTGCCTGTCTTTGTTTTTCTTCCAGTTACTCTAAGCATTCATTTAGTATTTGATCAGTAATTACCTTATATCCTTTCCTCTGGACAGTATTCCCTCTTCTCCTTCCTTTTTCCTGCCTATGATTATATTTGGTGCCTTGCAGTCATTATGCCTTACTCTGCTGCACTGAACTGGATGTGCCCTTTATCTGTCCATAAGCCTAATTTATTCAAATCATTTTATATTTGCTTGCTCTGTGCACGATTTTACACTTACGTGCTATCAGCAAAAAATTCCACTTTAAAAATTATATCCCCTGCGGGCCATTTATATAAAAGTTGAATAAAAATGGGTAGGGTGCTTAAATTTGGGAGTACTGCCTTGTTCCTGTCCCTCTAGTCACCCTGAACTGTGCTGTTTTGCTGACACCTTGATTCTTGTCCCACAGATAATTTGGAAGGCATTTGCTGTTGTGCTTTTTCTGTGCTGTGCTTTACTGATTGTACCAAACAATCTCGCTATGTCGGGTGCAGCACCAAATGAATCTCTTCCATCTGGATAAATTATGCTCACTTTTGACTCTCTGTTGAGAAATGTATTGAGAGAACTTATAGCACATTTGACAGGCATGACATGAATCCGGCTGCCTCTCTTCCCCGGCTGGCCATTTCTACATGTTGCATAACCCCATCCCGTATTAATGTTTCCAATATCCGTTCTGTGGCTGCAGCTGGGATTACTGGTGAATGGACTCCTAAATCCTCCCTTGACTTAAAAAAGAAAAAAATCTTTTTTGTTTTGTTTTGTTTTTAGGTACTATTATTTTTAAAATGTAAAGTTGGAGTAGTTACTTTCTAGGCACCTCCAGATACACCATCCTCAGGAAGCTATCAAGCAGTATTACTAGAGGTTTGCCAATTTCCCTTGCTATTTCCTTCCAAATTCAGAGATGCAGTTAATCTAAGTCTCAGGTCCTGTCAACTTTTAATAGTTCTAATTAACTAACTACCTGTCCAGATTGGATGATAAAGCCTTTTAACATTTCATTTTTTCCCCTCATGAAAATGGATCCCTGTTTCCGGGATGTGACCTTCAACTTCTTCTGTAAATACTCAGGCAAAGGATATTAATTCAGGCTCAGTGCAGCATCAGTCTCATCTGTCACTGACTTCTCACTCATTCCCTTTCGTGGGCCTCGCTGATTCCACCCCTGGTCATCTGCTTTTCATATATCAGATGAAAGATCTCCATTGAGTTTCTTCACATCCTTGCCATTTTTTAAAAAGCATTTGCTACTCCAGTGTTTCCTGCCAGTGTTTATAATTGCTCCATTTTGAATGCCATGTCATTGGCAGACCTGCTAAGTAATATAATAACAGTGCAATAGAGGAAACTGAAACCGTGGCTGGGGCCTGGGTGGCAAACTTCTCTGGATCTGGATATATTGAAGTGGAAGTGGCGCTACTTTTACCGTGTGTAATGCAAGACCAGAATCTGGCCTTGTATGTGAAATAGCTCATAAATTACCCAAGGCTTTTTAGCATGGCATAGTGGTGATGCTGCCTCATGTTAAGGGCTCTAAAGAATTAGGGTAGTCACGTAGAAACATGGAACTTGCCAGAACACCTTTTGGAAGAAAGCTTATATTTCCTCATGAAGAAAAATATCTGACCTGGTTCTGAAGTAAATCCCTTTTTCTTCCTAGAAGGTTATAACTGTCATATGTCTATGCTAGGGTTTTTTTGTGGCACCTATGTACATATTTGTGTTTGATTACTTGGCTGTGTTTGATTTACTGTGTTGTGTTCCATCCCACTGTCATTACAAGCTGAAGTCCCCTTCTGATAAACTTCTTCCTTTTCACACATGAATATGTTACACACCAGAGACCTGCTGTGAGGTTCCCCATATGCAGGGAGGGTGTGGAGGGGCTTGCCTTGGGAGGGATGTTTCTGGTGTGCAACTGAGGTGACTCCTGACAGCTCTGTGACCCAGAAAGCGCCTTCAAGAGGCAGCTAAAACATAAACAGCCCCCCAAGCCTGCAGACATTGCTCACGTGCTTTTGCAGATTATTAAGCAGACTAAGAGAGGGCAGAGGTGATGTAAAATGACCATAGTTTATCTAGGAGGTCTCTGTAGCCTGCTTGAGAGAGGGCAGGTTTGCCAGTGGGCTGTGGAGGGCACACTGCTTGTACCAGCACTTTGCACTGGAGCACAGCTGTGTAGTGGGGTGAGGGGTTTTTTTGTAGGACCAACTATTGCTCCAGCAAGGATGTGTAGCCACAGCAGCCTGTACCTCTGCCCTCTGTTTTAGAGGGTATGTACACCTTGTAGCTGGTGTAGAGAATGCTGCTGCAGAAGCTCTTTTAGCTTAGCAGTCACTGCACCTTCTACATTTCTTTTTTTTGGTTTTGTACCTTAATGTCCTAAATCATATTCCCTGTGTTGCTTAATACCACATCTGGCATTCTTCCCTTCCTTGTTGGTTTATGTACACATTAAATTAGAAAGCAGTCCTCTACCAGATCAAGCTTTGCTTCCTCCCCTTAATCTACTCTGAGGTCTAGATAATTAAACTCTCCCACTTTCACTGCCAACAGTCTTTCACATGTTTTGCTTCTTATATGCTATGCTTCACACCTCCTTCCCAGTGAAACTGCACAACACGTTCGTTTTAGTACATCTCCAGTGTAGGTATAATCTTTAGTGCTCTGCTACAACCTAGTTTATCCCAGGCTTCAGTTTTCAAGATGGGCCAGATTCTCTTTTGGAAACATTAGAAGCCTCTCGAGATGAAAAAGGAAGGGAGGGAAAACCAGAAATATTTCTCTGATTCTTTGTGCACAAGGCATGGTCAGCTCTAGCCAAGCCTTCAGTAATTTAAATTCAAAATTGTTCCAACTTTTTTTCAAAATACAAATAAGGTGTTGTACTTCTGTACGCAGTTGTTTTTCCAGTTAAACTTTTTCAGTCAGCGAAAGCATAAATAATGTAAAATGTGATATCATTGGAGGAAAAAAATTCTTGTACTCTTTGTCATGTTCTGTAGTGGAAATACCACTGGACAGCATTATAGATTTAAATATGTTGGTCTATCCCAGGATATGACCTGCTTCCAACTTTTTCTGAAGAAGATATACAGAAATTCTCATTTCAGTTGTTTTCATTTTGCTGTCTGTGTTTTTCTCTGATTTGATATGTGATCATCAAAAGTCTTTCTGCCAACCAGTGTAGGTATTTTTTAGTGCCTACAGGGTACTAAATACTGGTATTTATGTTAAAGTTCAAGCAGTACATGGTTGTACTTTAGCACAGCACTTGCTGTTTCTTTCCCACGTGGGAAGACATACAAATTCATTGGTAGTTTGGTTTCATGAAGGTGGGTAAGGGGCCTGTGTAAGCAATAGCAGTGTTTTGCCTTCAGACTGATAGTATTTAGAGGCCAAAATAGCAAGCAGAATTCCCTTAGATCTGAGCATATTGTGTTAGGTCAGGATTACCGAGGAAGGCAGTGCTTTGAATGTTTGTGTAGAAATGACATTGGAAATCTCCATGCAGCCGGCTTACACTGAAATCCTAGGCAGAGGAGAGATCCACACCACTGCCTGCCCATGTGCCTGCCACCACCACAGCCAGAAAGACACCTGAGGGTCATGGATGTCTTTTACTACTCAGCTCAACACTGAGGTTGGAAGAGTTGGCTTTTCCTTTTTTTATTTCCAGCTGAAGGGCCTTCTCAAGGAATCCCCTTTGTTGTTCTCCAGCAGCAGGCAGCGCATCAAATCACGACCTGCATCTTTCCACCCCTCTTGTTGCAGAAGAGGGCCAGCTGCTTCCATACCCTTTCCTCCCTGAGCAGGGAAGTGACTGTCGCTGTTACATTTGCCAGCCCCCCTGGGAGGCTGACGAATGAGGCTGAGCTCCTGAGACCTGAACATATAATTTGCAACACGCAATTTATGTCACATCATACCTAGCTGGAGTTCTAGTGCCTGGAGTACCCGAAATACATCTACAAATAGATCATGTCATGTCAAAAATGAAATGGAAGGTGATAGTAATTGTGGACTATATAATTAGAAAGCAAGAGTGTCTAACTAATGGCAACACCTGGAATACCTGCACAAAAAGCTAATCAAAAGTCAACTTGAAATCCAGGGAAAGCCTATATATGGCTGTTTCTGCCCCTTAAAAAAACTGCTCAGAACATTGAAAATTACACTCTGATCAAACTTCTGCTGGTGTGAACCACATGGAAATAAAGCCTTAAACAATAATCTGACTTTTCAAGAAGGTTACATCCACATAAATGTACGAAGCTGGACATGGTAGGTTTTTCTAAATGTAGAATCTATCTAGAAAATCATGGTGATTCCAAATCTAATAAAGTTTCCTTGATGTTATGGAGTGTAAAAGTCTGTTAGAAGTACAGGGTAGGAGGAGAAGGAGGAGGGAGAAGCAGCTTTAGGGCCATGTGAAAACAAAGCCTTTCTTCTCCTTTTAAATATTTCTGCTGAGCCTGATTGAACACAGGATGAAAAGCTGCTGTCTTGAGATTTGAGGAAAGCAAAGGATTTCTGTTTCCACTATTACATTGAAAAGTTCTTTACTGCATGAAAGGTCATCCCATCTAAACGTCCTCAGACTTGTGGCTTAAGTTTTGGGGGAACAGAGCTGCTGATACCACTGAAATCTTTTATCAATAGGGTGTGGTATCTCTGAGTAGTCCATGTGGTCAGGAACATTAGCTCTCTATTCTTTATATTAATTTTAATTGAACCTTAGCTTAGATACTTTGAGAGTGAGGTTTTTACTAGTAAAAATGGCATAGAGGGGTGGTGTGTTTTGACGAAAACTCTCTGTTGTACCATGGTAAGAATGGCAGAGTAATGATCTGAGGTGTAGTACTGAGACTGGCAATCACAGTGTTAGTATGAGCAGTGGGGTCTTACAGAATCGGGCCTAAATATTTGATGTTGTATTTGAGCTGATGTTTCTCTCTGTTATCTAGATTGTCAAAACCACACCTAGAATGCATTAGAGCCTTGTCATGACAATTGTTTGGGAAAAACACACCAAAACCCTTCTAGAAAACATTCTTCTGTCAAAATACAACATTTTACAGAAATAGAAAATGTTTCATGGAAGCGTTTGTTTCAATGAAAGTTTCTCGGGGAAAACTTTCCAGGGCTAGACTGAAATTCTTAGGGAAAAAAGAAAAGAGAAGAAAAAATGACTCCCTGGGAAATAGTGTGACCACCTAGGTCGTGATGACCCCATATTTGTCCAGCCTGGGTGCAGAGGTGATTTGTACTGCATGTCTGCCTATTTATCTGCCTCTCCAATTTCTCTGAGCCTTGTCAGAGGTATTTTGTGGTGTGAATGGTTCACCATTCTCTGGTCCAAAGAGTTACTCTGTAAGTCAGGGGTTAGATTCCTGGTATCCACCATAGAAGCCAGAGTTCCTGTAGGAATAAAGCAGGACAAAAATTTCAACTCAACCTTTCCACTTCTAAGCAAGCAAGTTGGTCACCTTGTTATTGCTCCTGTTGTGGATGTGGGTCCAAACGTCCTTATTAACTTTTTCACTTTTAAAAAGGTTTTCCTTCAAAGCTGAAGTAAAAGTCAGCTCTGAAATTGAGCTTTCTCTCCTGTCCCTGAAATAAATTTGTTATATTCGTGTTTGCTTCTCAAGTACATTGTCCATCAGGTAAACCCACCATGAACCAGGCTGTAGTCCAGTAGATGCTAGACCAGTCATGCATGGTTGATATGCAAGCCTTACTAGCAGTCAGAGGGAAGGTTTCATGTGCTTGGGTGAGCAGAAGGGGAAATCCTGCCTACCAACCAGTCTTCATCTGTGCTCAGGTAATCTCCACAGTTTGAAGATGGTGCAGGCTCTTCTATGAGGAGTAGCTGCTATTGTGATGTTTGTAGTACGAGCCAAAAGTTAGCTTCACTTTGAAGACAGGAGAGGGTTGAAGTCAGCACCAGATTCTGGTTGCTGCTGTGTCTGAGTTGTGTAGTATGTGAATGAAAATAGTGTTGGCATGAACAATGCACAGTTGTGCTTTCAGCTGTATTTTCAGGTCAAGAGCACCCTCTTGCATTCTCAATCAATTATGTATCAAAGTGGAGGGAAGCAGGACTGTAGTCTGCTTCCTTCTTGCCTCGTTTCATGTTATTTATTGTTTGAAGCAGGTGGGAAGAGGCAAGCAGGCTCATCTTGGACCCTGCTATGGTAAGAGACTGGTCCGGCTACAACTCATACAAGAGCTATGATCTCATCCTTTTCTTCTTCTTCCTCACTTCATGACCAAGCAGAGTCTATCCCACAGGAAGTATTTCGAAGAGAATCGTGTATCGCTGACATCTTCATCAGAAACCACTTAAACACAGAATCAAAGACTCACCTTTAGACATTTCCACTGAAGCTGTTTTCAAAGAAAAATATGAAGAGGAAAACTCTGCTCTCCCTGATATGCTTATACTGGTGTAACTCTACTGAAATCAGGAGCTAAAACTGAAATAAGGCCTGGAAATTTTATCTTCTGGCTGAGAAAACTAGATTCTACAACGGGCCTGATTCATTGTGGAGGAAAGCCAAGTCCACACCAAATGTTCATATTAATTGGATAATTTGATTTAAGACTTGACTGGTGAGGCAAGGTGACCCCCTAAAGCATTGAGTTCAGTCAACTTGAGCTATTCTTAAAATGTCGTAAGATATTATTGAAGACAGGCACTGCTCTAACTGCAGAAGGGCACAGATTTGAAATGTATTATTATCAAGTGACTGTGCAGCCTAGTCCCAGACTGTGATGCAGGTATGATGGGTGCTGAAAAAAATGGACATTAAGGACAGTAAGTCCCACATACTTTTCCAGGTGCAGGGGACACATACAATATTCAGGTACTAGCTCACTATTACAATACTTGTAGGAGATCTTTGTTCTGTGTCCTGTTGTCCATGCCCAGTAACATGCAGACCTTGCAAGTGTCTAGTCTTGGACAGCTGACCCATCAAAAAAAGGCACTCTTCCAAATGCCCTGCTGTGAATGGCAGTCTGGTCCCAAACCCAGTTGATCTGATCCACATGAAGAAGTGGATAGAATGATTTGCACAAGTAAGTTGCTGGAATGGCTTTGGAATAGAAGTGAAAACTGCAGTCTTGCATATTGAGTGCTTTAAGCTACAGGTGAACTAATGTCACATTTCCTATTATAACTTCATATAGCCTTATTTGTAGGAATAATATGGGAGATACTGGTTTTTATTTACAAATTATTTCTTTGTAGTAATTGTATGAATTTCAACACAATGATACAGGGTTTTTATTTATTTGAAATTTTAAAAAAGAATAGAATATAATATAATAAAAAAATAGAATTGGTGTGTTCCATCCAACTAAAAATCTCCAATAATCTATTATTAAATCATTAAAATATTTTAAACTAAATTGGCTGTAATATTTTTACAAGCAGTTAGCTTATGGAGGTGGTAGTTTCCTTCCATATGCAATAAAAAGCATTTCACATGCATGAAAAACTAGTGCACCAAATTCCAGGCTATAAATAAGGCAATTGTAAAATGTAAATGCTTAGAAACACTAGCAAACTTCAGCCAACAAAGCAGGGATCAGAAATTTATACCCTCGTTACTTGTAATTACAGTCGCGTTCTTTACTGATCTGTATTCCCAGCCAAAACATAAAAGTGTCCTGGTGCATTACCTGCTTGGAACTAAGTCACTCTGAGCACACATGTTCCAGAAAGCCAATCTGTGGCCATGCTAGCACATGGAGCTCTGCATGTGCTGCTGTAAATGTACCTGTCTACCTTTTAAGCAAAGTAACTGAAAGCCCCTCAGGGTGTTCTTACGAAATGTAAATTCACTGACTTGGAGACCTCAGCATAAAATCACTGCTTTTAGTGGATGGCAGTTTAACCCCCTCCTTCCCCTAATAAAATGAGGAAAAAGAAATTCAGTCGCATGGTTGTTTTTTACATACATGGAGCATTTGTCTTTTTTCTTCTTCTTTGACAAAATAAGTAATTTAGGCATCTAGCCGCTTTTTTTTTTTTAACAGCAATCAGCAATAAATTCTTAATGCTCTTGTGACAGATTAATCTCAACCTGTCAATAATTCATATTTGAAGCTTCTGCTATTCAAGAATGAATTGTGAGGAAAGATGAGCCTTCTTTTGGGTTCATACTGATGCCTCCTGCCAAATATTATTAATATGCTTAAGAAAAAAAACCACATGGGAACTTAAATTCATTAGCAGTCATCTTGTAAATATTTTGACAATGCTGCATGAATCACATAGTTTTCTTTGAATGATGTGCAAACACACATGATTAATGTGTCTTAAACAGTCCAACTAACTAGTCTTGGTTACATAACATTACCCATCCAGAGTGGCAGGCACCTACGTATTTGACTTCAGGGGAACTGTTGCAGTTCCTTCGTAGCTGATAACTGGGCCCTTTTCCATGTGGAGTGGGGTGCCAAGCGCTGTCTGTCCAGTTCCAAGGCCACTAAACTGTAGCCACGAAGCAAGAGCAAAACACAGGGGATGCCCTAGGGATGAGAGCTTGTTGCCTGGAAGGCTTCTGTGACTTGGACACCTTGAAGAGTCAGTCATTCAAATCTAAAAGTAATTTTGTAGTAAGATGGCTTTCTGGACAGAACAGAAATTTCAGGACATGTTAGAGAAGTCCTCAGTACTGTTAGCCAAATTCTGATCCTCTCAATTTGAAAACGGGGGATCTAAGAAATTATGGAAGTCAGAACCAAAATTTCTCGCTGATTCATAGAATGGTTTGGGTTGGAAGGAACTTGAAAGATCATGTAGTTCCAATACCAGATCCCCATCCAGCCTAGCCTTGAACACTTCCAGGGATGGAGCATCCACAGCTTCTTCGAGCTGCCACCCTCACAGTAAGGAATTTCTTCCTACTATCTAATCTAAACCTACTCTCTTTCAGTTGGAGAATTCCCCGTTGTCCTGTCACCACATGCCCCTGTAAATAGTGTCTCCCCGTCTTTCTTGTAGACTCCCTAATTCTTGTGGGTATTGGGAGGCCGCAATGAGGCCTCCCCGTAGCCTTCTCTTCTCTAGGCTGAACAGACCCAATTGTCTCAGCCCTTCCTTGTAGGAGAGGTTCTCCGTCCATCTCATCGTTTTGGTGACCTCCTCTGGACTCACTCCAACAGGTCCATGTCCTTCTTGTGCTGGGCACCCCAGAGCTGGATGCAGCCCTGCAGGTGGGGTCTCACCAGGGCAGAGCAGAGGGGCAGAATCCCCTCCCTGTCCCTGCTGCCCACGCTGCTCTGGATGCAGCCCAGGATAGGTTTGGCTCCCTGGGCTGTGAGTGCCCATGGCTGGGTCATGTCCGTCCTGTCACCCACCAGCACCCCAAGTCCTTCTTGGAAGGGCTGCTCTCGGTCTGTTCATCTCCCAGCCTGTATTGATAAGGTGTCAACTTCCTCACAAGAGGCTTCCTTTTTTCTGTTACTTTTTCATCCTATTGAAGCAGTTAATGGAAAGTCACCAGTCTTAATGCATTTCAATAAGCTGAATCTCTTTGGGATCTTTCAAAGGCAATGATAAAACAACCTTGAGTTTTAAAGCACAGTGACACTTTATGTAAAAATATTCTCCAGGAGTTTTTCTGTATGTTGCTAATGATGTAAACAATAAGCTTTCTTCCATTTAAAAGCTAAAATGCTACTTTTTCTTGTCCAGTTCTCCAAATTTCTTTGGGCTCTAGTCATCATGTCTCTGTTCTTTTTGTTTTCATCACCACCTTTTTTTTTTTCTTCTTTTTCAGATGAAGTAAACTTATTTCAAAGACTTGCAAATTAATACTGGTTGTCTCCTGTCCTAAGTGCTATACAAACATAGAGAAAGAAATGGTCCCTTCCCTGAAGGTCTTTCCTGATGATCTGAAACAAGAAGGAGCTGATGGAGATGTACTAAAATAGGCCTTGTAGGTCAGTGATGTTGGCTGGTAGGCTTGATTGAACAAGCTAGAANGAATTCCCCGTTGTCCTGTCACCACATGCCCCTGTAAATAGTGTCTCCCCGTCTTTCTTGTAGACTCCCTAATTCTTGTGGGTATTGGGAGGCCGCAATGAGGCCTCCCCGTAGCCTTCTCTTCTCTGGGCTGAACAGACCCAATTGTCTCAGCCCTTCCTTGTAGGAGAGGTTCTCCGTCCATCTCATCGTTTTGGTGACCTCCTCTGGACTCACTCCAACAGGTCCATGTCCTTCTTGTGCTGGGCACCCCAGAGCTGGATGCAGCCCTGCAGGTGGGGTCTCACCAGGGCAGAGCAGAGGGGCAGAATCCCCTCCCTGTCCCTGCTGCCCACGCTGCTCTGGATGCAGCCCAGGATAGGTTTGGCTCCCTGGGCTGTGAGTGCCCATGGCTGGGTCATGTCCGTCCTGTCACCCACCAGCACCCCAAGTCCTTCTTGGAAGGGCTGCTCTCGGTCTGTTCATCTCCCAGCCTGTATTGATAAGGTGTCAACTTCCTCACAAGAGGCTTCCTTTTTTCTGTTACTTTTTCATCCTATTGAAGCAGTTAATGGAAAGTCACCAGTCTTAATGCATTTCAATAAGCTGAATCTCTTTGGGATCTTTCAAAGGCAATGATAAAACAACCTTGAGTTTTAAAGCACAGTGACACTTTATGTAAAAATATTCTCCAGGAGTTTTTCTGTATGTTGCTAATGATGTAAACAATAAGCTTTCTTCCATTTAAAAGCTAAAATGCTACTTTTTCTTGTCCAGTTCTCCAAATTTCTTTGGGCTCTAGTCATCATGTCTCTGTTCTTTTTGTTTTCATCACCACCTTTTTTTTTTTCTTCTTTTTCAGATGAAGTAAACTTATTTCAAAGACTTGCAAATTAATACTGGTTGTCTCCTGTCCTAAGTGCTATACAAACATAGAGAAAGAAATGGTCCCTTCCCTGAAGGTCTTTCCTGATGATCTGAAACAAGAAGGAGCTGATGGAGATGTACTAAAATAGGCCTTGTAGGTCAGTGATGTTGGCTGGTAGGCTTGATTGAACAAGCTAGAAAAAAATGTCATTGGCAATACACAAATTGCAAACTTCTTTTCAGTGCCAGATCAGAGATATGTGCAGAAGCCAGGGAGACCTTTCTCATTATATACTAAGGGAACAGGTCTCACTCATCCTGTTCTCAGGGCTGTGTATGAGCTGCTAGAGAAAGCCTAAAGGGTACCTCATAGGGGCTACAAGAAGGGGTGCAGGCAGGACTGCACCCCAGGGAATAAGTGAGAGGAAAGCCACCTGAGCCCTCCTGTTATATCATGCATTGTTCCTCATGTGCTTAGTTTATTTCTCTGAGTCAGTGTGGTTCTGCCACTACCTCTGAATTAATCACAGCTGGTTTCTCAACCCAAGCAAATTCTTACAGAAACTTGTTTCTCTCTCCTGTGCATGCATGCAAGAAAGAAAGTACTATTTTTTAAATGTAGTCACATTTTAGATTAGAACTCAATGATATAAGCACAAGACACATCATTAACTACAGGAATCTGTTAATACTCATAATCAATAAATGGCTACAGGACTATTTCTTGTATTACAGACACAAAGCGATGCATAGTGTTTGCTAACTGCTGTTCACTTCTAAATACTGCATGTTACTCACTCATTAATTACTGCCACAATTTTCAGGAATTATTCCATAATTAATTGGCCTCTAAAACACTCCACTATATCTCTTTCACATTTGGGAAGTGCTATTCAACATCCGATTTTTCATACAAGCTCTCTGTACAAGCTTTGCTAAAGCTCTTTGAACATGTCATCTTGGCAGATAAAAACATGATTTGGGAATGCCTACAAGAAATGGGAATGACTACAAGAAATGAGATAGTGGAAAAAGTTTTGGAAGCAGTGAAATATCACCATTAAATGTAAAATTATTGTGGCATTCCTACATTGTGAAATTCTTCCTTCAAACTATGAACCAGGCAATACTGTAAAAAGTTTGAATGCAGACTACTTAATAATTTATTAATTCAGGAATTGGTTCAAATTTTAGAAAAACTAATTTATTTGAATGTATTTGAGCAATATGACTGACATAATGGCATAAATAATAACCCATACAGACTCGGCATCCTTCACTAGCATGGATCCCAAAGTAAAGCATCAGTTGTGGAAATGAAGCCACTGCTTCAAGCACCTCTGCCAGCTGTGTTATAGATCCAGTCTTCCCCACTACCTCTGGTGAGCCCTTTATGAATTGCAGGGATTCAGCATCACAGATGAGCGAGCCAGTCTCTGTTAGGAAAGAAGTATCTTCTGTACAGAGAATTGCAGAGAGGGGCAGGCAGAGATGTAATTATTTATGTGGTATATAGCTCCTTATGATCTCTAATGACTGAAAATACTGGGAATGATTTTAAGTCTCATTTTAAAACGCACCACAAATAGTAAGTAGCACAATCCCCACTCCACAGGACTCTTTCAAGAGCCAATCTCATAGTGCCAGTCCACACGGCGCTGAACATGCAGAGCTCTGGGAAAATCTTGACATTTATTTAGGTGCTTACAAGGGAGAAGAAATCTTCGAAAATTTAGTCCCAGCTGCAGGGGGTGCAAGGCCTTTGGTAAATTCCTATCAATAGTTGGATTGTAAAGCTGGAGATCACACAACAGCCTTGGAGTAAATCAGTATTATGCACTGTTAATCCACACCCACTCTCCAGCCAAAACAAATAAAATAAAAGCTCTTAGTGCATTACAGTAATGCAAAGCCCAAAATAATACAGGGAATGTTCTCCCATGAGCCAGAATGCCTGTTCAGCTGAGGTTCTGAGCACTGGTGATCACAGCATAGCCAAGCACACCCAGGAAGAAGTGTCGGGGACAGAAAGGGAGGCAGAACAGGAAAAGTACCCTACCAGGGGCTGGAGGACAGTGTCACTCCATCTGTCACACCACACATGCCAAAACCTAGTAACTTCTGCCTGCTCTGTACTGGTCGCAGCATTCATGGTAACCTGCCCATTGCCTGCTCTGGCAAGTATGGCCTCATCCGGACAAAACAACTAAATGACATTTCATCTTCCTGTGCCACTCTCCCTAAAAGCCTTTATTATGAAGCTTTTGGACTGCTCCTCTTTGGCTCTGGTTAGATCAAATGGCAAGTTGAGATATTTGCTGTTCTATTAAACCCTTTTGCATTTATCACCTCTGGTTCCTTATCACAGTCTGTTTTGTCTGTGCACTAAAGCCATACCGAGAAAACAAACTCTTAAAGGAGAACAAAATCTTCCTAGGCACAAATTTCTACAGTGCATAGTGAGGAGGGTTGCAAAGTGCTTCAGTGAAAATGAGCTCTTAAGCTATGTAGTAGATCAAGTTGAGGGTTTTTATAAGAGAAAAATGATTCTGTTCTATATATTAATTTAAAAAGCAGATGGTGGTTGTGAAGATGGAAGAGGTCAGTACTGTGGTGGCTCCCTTTAGTAGTAACTGAAGATTGATACAGTTTGATGTGGTTTGGGTGCATTGATAAGGGCTGAAGATGAATAGGTGTATACAAAATGAAACAAAATCATAACCATAGCTAGCACATGACCTGCTCTCTGGACTGAAAAGGACCAAATGGATACTGGCACTGAAGGACTGACCTGCAAAAGAGGGCTTCCAGAATAAAAAGTTATACACATTACACAGCTAAATATGGTCAAAGATTGTATGGTTTCATGTTCAGCTCCTGTAAATACATTAGTGTACTTTGATCTCCAAGGCTGCCAAGCCAGCTTCCACTTTTGTTAAATTAGATGGGGTTTTTGATGAATCTGCAGTGGATGTGGTGGTTTGTTGAGTATTACACGGAGCTAAAACTACTGAGACAAGCAATTGTGGACCATCTGAGATGAAGAGCATTAACAATTAAGCTTCGGTGGCAGTATTTGACAAAAGAAAGATACAGTACCTTAACTTTGCTGGAAGAACTCCTGATGTTGTGAAGTGTTGGACATGACTCTGAGGAGAGTGTGCATGTGAACTTGGACTAAATGAGTAAAATGTGAAGAAGGTTAGTTTTGAATTAAATATGAAAATAGTTCAACTGTAGATTTAGCCTGAAAATTACTTAGAAAGCTTAGCCTGATTTTTTGCATAGTAACAGCAATGTTAGCAGCTGTTTGATGAATGTATCATTGCGTATGAAAATGCTTGATTAGAAACCAGTGACCAACAATGATACAGAGCACAAGAGATTACACAGAAACGTACTGAGGAATGCAGAAACAACTGGCTTGTATTAATACTGTGACAGCAAATACAGCTAAGCTATCAAGATAGTAGAAAGGCTTTCTAGCTTTAATACAAATTCCCAAATTGTTTTGGCACTGAACTCAGAATTGCACAGGCAGACTCATAGGATGACTCTGAACATCATAGGAACGCAAATAGCTGCTTTTGCTGAAACACGGAAATGCTAACCTTAGTACTAAATGGAAAAAACATGATTTGGGGAGACATCAGTAAAAAAGCCGAGTGTTGTCAGGTGAGAAAATGAGGTCAAAGAAAAAGAAATGTACTTTCTTCTAATGTTTAAGGAGGCAGAACCAAAGCTGAGTTTCAAACTGGCAGAAAAAAATTGAGGGAGATAAAATGATGCAGGAATCTAACTGAGAGGGCAGCTAAATCAAAGAGGTAAGAATTAATGATCTACCCTGAGGTATAATACACATGGCACAGTTTAGCTGGCCCAACAGAAGCAGCAAATCAAGCTTAGCAAGAGGTTTGGAATCAGAAAAACTGAAAAGAAAAAAAAAGAATCAATTTATTGCAGAGGGAGAGAAATTTATAATAAATGGGAAGCCAGGTATAATGCAAAGTGAATATGTAGGATTAGCTAGATGTATTGTTTTCTTCTTGAGCAATATCACTGAACATTAATATAACTTCTATATGTGGAAAAAGTAGCTTGGCTTTGCAGGGAAAGCTTTAATGTCTTTTTAAGATATGTCTCAACCTAGAACTCAAGGAGAAACACTGCACTTGTCACCCCCCTCACCAAAATGATACCAGGGAGACTGAGTTAGATGGGCTGATAGACTGTACACACAAAAACCTAAGTCAAAACCTTTATCTGTCTAATTTTTATCTGTCTAGTTTTTTTTTTTGGCTGATCTAAATGGTACCCCAAACCATAGCTGTACAATAATGTCACTAGATCCTCCTAGTCCTTAGTCTGCCATATGCATGTGGCACTTGAGGGTAAAAATGAGTTTAGGCTGAGTGGGGAAGTAATCCATTCCCTTTACTGATGTATGCTAAGGCTGTTAGAGCGTACACAGATGATACCATATTTTGCTTATCTACCTGACTTCATCTCAAGCGCTTTAAAGGATGGTCAGAGTGAAGGAAAACATCAAACAAGAAGCTTTAACTGAGATGAGAGTATGACTGAAGGGGAAAATGCAGGTTAAAATTGTTGATACTTTTTACAAATTACAGCAACTGAATCATCTATTCCCTTTCCTACTACTGCCAAGTCAAACAATGTACAACTGGAACTGAGAGAACTGTCCTTGTGAGAGAAACAGCCTGTGATCATTAATACATAGCTTACGTTTTCTATACTGTGTCAAGCCTTATATCCACTTTTTCTGGGTCATAACCAGCCACAACCAGGAGACAGATAGCTTCCTAATGAAATGGAAGCATTATGATATCTAACTTTTATTGCTGTTATTGAGCCAGCAGACTTCCCTGCTTGCTAGGTCTATTTCATAGCCTACAAGATAAATCCTTTTGGGTAAAAAGGACCAGAGGAATTAGTGTTATTAGAGACATGTGTGTATATGCATATTCCTGTGTATTCTAAGACTCCTCCTAGCAATTTAAAAAGCCCTTTTAAAAGATATACCCAGTGTACAACAATGATCTCCATAAATCCCTTATTGGGCAGTCTTTAATAGTACCTCTTAAGACAATTCCTCTTCCAAGACGGAGACTGTAGTGGTGGCTCAAAACTTGGTTGTCTTTGACTTAAATGTGTTTGGACTTTCCAGCAATGCAAGAGGTAACACTCTTTCCCTCATACAACACACATACAGTACTAGATGCTTCTGTTCTGAGAGCTCTGAATAGATTATCCTTAACAAAGAGAGAAAAGGTGAGAGTTTCAGCCCTTTTGCTCCTTTACACCAGATAAAAGGGAAAGAGTAAATTAGAGCCACCCTCAGTATCCTTTGTCCAACTAGCAGAGATTGCTGGGAGCACAGCAGAAACCATCTGTGAGGGTTCCATTTTCCCTGTGGCATGTATGGGCAAGTACAGGGCTTGGAATGGAAAGGCAAGGAAAAAAACACCAGTCTGGGGAGAATAACCTTGGAATGTTTATGAAGACTGCAGGACCTTCTTAATTATATCATTGACTTCTCCAGCACCTCAAATCAGGGTGATGTGAAGCTCTAGGACAGCTTCTCACTCTGGAATAACTGTGATTTTTGACTTTTAAATTACATTATTGGCAAAATATATAATCAATTAGAATCACATAAAACAGGGAGGAAGCATCCTGTCATTTAAGTTACTTGGAGACAAGAGAGATTTCCTAAATATAATGATATATATGAAATTTAAAGTATTATATTTATTTTTAATTCAGTAAGTGGAAACATAGTAAGGAGGGACTCTTAACTTGTTGAATGACCTGAACTGCAAAAACTGAAAAGCTACAGAGAAAATAAACAGCAGACAGAAAAAATGCAATTGAACCAGAGGAAACTTACAATAGGAAAACTAGCTCTTTGGGTTATTTTTCTGGAGCCTGTCTGCTTTTTATGACCAACATATATTTCTGCATGTTCTCTCTTTCCCTTTCTTTCTTTCTTCCTTCTAAATATTGTGAGTGAGGAACATGTGAGGGTTGATGGAAAGTACAACACACTGTGGCTGTCCATGAATGGATTGTGAAACTTCCTGAAGTGTCCAGGCTAGGCTGGAGTACTTGAAATAACTATACATTACTCTTAATATATTTATTCATGTTGGTGGCAAGATTTACTTTGAGGGAAATGTTAATAGGTGTTTGATGGAGGAAGAGAGTAGGATTGCAAACTAGAAATTCTTGGAAATGGCTAATATGGTCAAATCTCACAACTGGAGCAGGCTCTTCTAAAGTGGCGGATGTGATGTCTCCACTAGACAGAAGGAAGAGCAGTGAGTCAAATCATGTCCACCTTTCCTTCCCATGAAAAGATTAATTTTCTTTCTTTCCATAAGGATCTCTAATTCATGTCAGCTGCATCTGCCTTTTAAATCCCTCTTCAAAACAAACTTTTCACTGCAATGCCTGAAGGAAACACCTTGCCAAAGGAACCTAGCTTGATAGGTAATTTGAGAGATGACCTTATTTATAGTTAAAGAGATCATACATGAACCAGACCTAGTAGTAACCAAAGCCACTTTGATTCACTACTACCCCACTGAGCATACTTGCTGTTAACTTATGACTGTCCTACTAATGCTCATATCTTCTCCTCTCTTCCCCTTATCATTGCTTATCACCTTAATAATTGTATTGCTTCTTAAGTTAAATCTGTCATAAATCTGATCAGTATTTTAGTTTTGGGTCTTCTCTGGATCAGTCTTAGATTGCACTTTGGAAACCTCTTGTTTCCCTGCACATCTTACAGCACTTGATGCTTGAGCCTTGTTATTGCAAATGAACATTTCAGCAGTATGGGTTGGACTCATCTCACCTGTCTTTACCTCCTAACATATGAATCTGAGTCAAGAGAGAGGGATAAGAATCATTAAGATGCCAGTCAGACTTATCTGTGACCTGTACTCTAAAGTAGGTTACATTATTGATAGCTCAGGTTTGGTCTTCCCAAGGATCATAGCACAAGCAAATGGCCACTGTATATATGTAAATGTATATATGTACATACAGATATTTGTTGGAAGCAAAAATCATTAATAAGCTTCCAGTATTTTGTTAGGAAAAATGGATGGGTTTGTTGAGTTGGATCAAAAGCAGAGGAAGTTCAGGTGAACTGATGGTGCTGAAGGGATTGCTGTGGGGTGCAGTGGTCAAGGAAGAATATCAGACAAAGAGAACAGTGAACTCGATTCTGGACACTTCTATGGGTTTAACCATGGAGTGCATATATTATCTGTAGATTCATACATCCCACTGGAATGAGCAGGATGCAGACAGATATTTGAAATACAGATTTGATAACAGAAATGAAAGATGAATGACCCTAAAATTCCTAAATATAAAAGGACATTTGTCATAGCTGCAGCAGGAAGTGAACCACAGGAATGTAGATAGAATTATACACAGTGACAAATTTCATATGGTAGGAAAACATGGGAGTTTAGTACCCCTGTCAATATGTGAAAACATACATTTCTTAAAGATTAATTTCTTTTACATACTCTACGTGTACGCTGCAACTCCATTGTTTTACAGGCACAGCATGGCACAAACAGAAAGCTCGAGTGTTCCTGTTTCATTGAACTTTCTCTTTTGTCCACAGTTTGCAGCAGATTTGGCAGTGGTGGGTTTTAGCAGCTGAGAATCTCCAGAAAGGAGAAGGAATTATGTGGGGGAGGGGGAGCAACAGAAAGCTAATTCTGAGACTGACTTTAAGAAAAAGAAAGGCTAAAATATTCCAATCATTAAAGTGAAGATATTTAGAAGCCTTCCTGAATGATACATTTAATTCCTAATTCAGAACAAGACTATTCTACCATTTAACCTACAGGTTTACATGAGACTTAAATGATGTGCAGTATGTCCAAAAAGTTACAACTTGCAGCGTGCATTGAATGGTGCATAAAAATGTTAATATTTCTGAGGTAAACAGATAATTGGCTTTCTCAGTATCTTGCTTTTATGGATGCAAAATCAATACCTATTTTAGGCATACTGCTACTTTTACAATAACAGACATTTAAAGAATCATAAGATAACACTTGCAGTATGCCTAGAAGAACTAAAGGAAAATAATGTATTGTTAAACAAAATTATCAATGTTTGAGATATTTGACAACTGTAAAAACAATACTCTTTCACAGGCAGGGCAGCACTATTAAATAATTTTAATTTGCAATAATAGTGGGGTTCAGGTTCTCTAATGTGAAACATTAGAGACCTGTGAAAACATCTACAAAAATATTGAGAGAACATTTATTTTGTGGCAATACTAATCCTAGGTGACAGACAGTGTTCTCAAGGCTTTTTTGATGACAAAGACAGCAATAATGCTTCTTCATAAATAGCTGTATAATGACAACAATCTGCAAAATCCACAGTCATTTGAAAAAAATCTACATTCAGAGAACACAGTCCTCACCTTTTTTGAAAGATAGTTTCTTTGTTGTGACTTCTTCTGTTTTGATTGAGCCAGATGCCAACAAATTTTTTTTGGGATCTATTCTTTAAAACCTGAGAATAAATTATTAGCAGAAGCCAGCAGCAAAATCACAACAGTGTACAGTTTTCCATAACAAACTTGAGAAATAATTACCAGACCCCTTATGCATCTTTACTTTCTCCATGGTTTTTCTCCTGAAGAGCAGGATCATCACTTCCATGTAGATGCCAGGGCACAGCGCCTTTCTTCTAGCAGGACTTGGTTCAGCACAACTGCAATAGAGAACATGGATTTACACTGTCTTAATGGGCCAATTGGCAATCTCTGGGGCCGGAGAAGACCAGCATAGCCTCTATATTAATCTTGAATAGCATCATCTTGCCCTCAGGACATCAAGTACTGCTGACCTCTCGTAAGTCTGACCCACATCTTGTGATCAAGGCCAAGAAATACACATCAGTCTCAAATTAGCATTCTTCAGTGTCACAGCCCCATTAGAATCGGCATAAAAAAAAGCAAGAAGCACTACTTTCCCCTTCCCACCTCCTGGCTTTCTCCTAGGATGGCTGTGGGCATAAAATGAAGATCATTAAAGAGGACTTTTGTATTAATGATTGAGTGTATGTTACAGTAATCAGATAATGGCTATATCAGCTTTCATTAGAAGTCTCAAGAAACCCATCTTTGCTATGCATGATAAACTAATTTCTTCTAGATACTTTGACAACATTGTTGATTAAAGCCTTAATGTTCACTTTATATCTATAAGGCCAATTGTTTTTTGGTCAGTTTATTGCTTTGTGTAACAGCAAGCCTGAATAGTAAATGGGCTTGAGAAGTGTTAAGGAAAACTCCACATACTGAGTATGTGGAGTTCTACCCTATAGTATTTGCATGGGTGTTATAGATCAATAGACAGACAGACTTACATACAAAAATATTGAGAGAACATTTATTTTGTGGCAAAATATAGTCCAGGTATGAGAGAAATAAGCCTGTTACTTGATTTCAATTATCACCTAAAATGTCTTGGGCCGTTAAGAACCAAGAGTAATAAAATAATAACATTAATCAACAGTGGGCATTTCTGTCATCTGCCTAGAGTAACGCTTTTGCAACTTGGAATCAAGCAGATTCAGCACAGCAGTGATAACAAACAAATGTTCAAGAGTGAAGGTATATTGGTCCTTGTTCAACTGGCTGATAAAATCTCCTGGTCTGCCTATAGCATGTTTTAACAAGATTTCTGCGCTCAGGGCTTTGTTTCTTCTGTTCTGCAGACGCAGTGTAAAGCAGGTATGTGACTCCTCAAGGGGGCTAAAGTTACGCCCAGAAAGGGTTGGAGCACTCAGTGAAACGTGCCCGCCATTCCGAGCACGTAGGACGGTGTGCCGGGAGTCTCAGGGAATCACACCGGCACGCCAGCCCGTGAGTGAGAGGCGAGAGGGCTTTCTCTGGGGGCTCATCTCAGCAGCGCAGCACCGGCTGCCATGATAACAACTCTTGCTGGCAGGAGAGAGCAGCTTAAAATATTTGTGTGACAGCACATTTGGACAGGATTGCACATGCGTGAGAAAGGATAGCTATCTTGTTGAAACAAGAAAGTTTGCTTATGTCCCTTGTGGTGCCTTCTGTGTCTTGTTCTGCCCTGATTTTCCTGTTAAATCATCACAATACTTTTTTATCCATATTTCTTTGACTCTTACCAGTTTGTGGGAGTTTTTGTGTTTGCTTTTCACTGTGTTCATTCTTGTTCTTCCCGAGTCCAGTAGCTCACATTTGTTGCCATTTTTGGGATTGTAGTTTATTCTTCTGACCACACATTGGCACCTGAAATATCATTTCCCTTTCCCGGCATCCTCTTTCTTGAACCTCTGGGTCCACAGCTGTAAGTAGGTGAATATTGAAAAGCACTCAGGGAACTGGGGTAAAGATGGTAAAATGATGGACACTGGCATTATCTAAACCTCAGCAATTACCTTCTCTGTGAGACAAAGCCTGCTGCTGAATGTCCTGCCTTACAAAGGAGGTGCTTAGTTGTGGTCATCTAAATGCCAGACACTGTGCTGTCAGCATCCAGCTACTTGCAGCACCTTTTAAACCACCTGATGTGTGGAGAAGCCAGCTGGCCTCTGCACCCCTATTCATCTGTAGAATACCTCTGAAATCAGAGAAAGAAGCAGATTCTGGGGTCATCAGCAGAGGATCAACAGTACTCTCTGGGGTCATCCGTCAGTCCTACACTGTGCAGCATTGGAGTCCCATTTTTATGCCTTCTGACAGTAAAGCCAAAGGATGATTAACATGACCTCAGGGAACAGTAAGGGAAATGGCCATCCACTGCCTGCTGGTGCTTATTGTAAGTCAGAATGATGGCCTATAGAAGGATATAAAGTGCTTCTGGCGCTGAGACCATCTTTGAGTCACGAGTGATTGTCATTCTTCCCAAGGAAGCCTTCACCATAAATAGTAGCAGTATGTGAAATCAAGTATTTAAAAACATAAGCTTATTTCAGACTAGTCTTAACAGTGAAAGTGTGACAACAGATGAGGGGAGCAAAGCATTAACAAAACTGGATAGTAAAATATACATGTCTTTTGTCAGAGTGTAAGAACTGAGATGAAAGCAGAATCTCAGGCTATTTCAATGAGAAGGTAGCCAAAGCTATGGAACATCACAACTACAGAGAAAAGACTTTTCTCTAAAGAAAAACCCTACTCAAATTTTCCTTCCTATAGAAATTACCTGAAGCAGACACTACTTTTTCTTTTGTTGTTTTATGAGGTGCTGAAAAAGTTTGATGTACTTACTACTTTGCTTTCAGGTGCCCTTCCAGACCAACAGAATCTGGAATAGTTTGATGTAGCTATCCTGGGCATCCCAGGGCCATAGTCACAGCTCAGTGATATGAGCTTGATTTTTCATTGCTGTGTTTTACCAGAGGTGTTTGATCACAGTGATATTAAAACCTGACATGAGATGGCTGTCATTCATCTGAAGATGGTGAAAATGGTCTGTAAAAGCAGACAAAACTCTGCTTTTTTTAATTCTTTACTCTCCCCACTTTACTAAATGTGAAAGTGGAACTAGCTCATCAAAAACTTACATACAGGGGTAAAGCAAAACCTGTCACTTCCAAGACAAGTACCAAAATTTAAAAGGCAGCCAAGCCAAAGAGGTAGAACCTCCAGAATGTTTGCAAAGGAAATCAGTAAGATGCCTGAGTTGAGCTTATCCATTAAATCCTTACTGTATCCGTTCTGTACATATGTCTGATTGCATACTAGTCTCCCCCCAGGATTGTTTCCTCATTTAGTCCCTGGTCCATTCTCAGCATCAGTCTTTTCTTCCTTTACACAGTTGCCCCAGCTCCACACAGCCATATTCCAAAACTGGAATTGCAAATTCCCTATTTGTACAGGTTCTCTCTGTGATACCTATGTGCTTCTCAAGCATCAATGAGTTGGTCTCCGTTCTCTGGGATATCTTCCTTGCTTTGATAATCTGATAAAAGACATCACTAAATTTGAATACTCTATGGGTGATGCTGACCTTTTGCTACTGTCACACCACCTAGCAGTTCCAGTGCAGGTAATGTATCTACAGAAGGAATCTTATTCAATGATCAGCCAGAATTAGACACTTTAGAGAATTTTTCCCTATTGCACTTCTAGCAATTCTCTTGTGTGTGAACTAAGATTTCTTTCTTATAACTCAGAAATATGTGCAGTTTGGCCAAATGAGGTTTGTTCGTGATGACCAAATTTCAAACTTTTTCCTTCTAAGTGCAAAGGCATTACAGCTCCTTAGAAAAGTAGTTCTTAGATAGCTATTATTTTAGCACAGAAAATGTGTTAGTTAAGAATGAACTCTGGAAACCAGCTGAATGGTTTTATAGACTGCATACTTCTCAAACAGGGAACTTTTAGATCAAAGCGGTAAAACTTGACAAATGGAGAAGTATCTGAAAATAGGGCCCAAAAGGAAAGAAAAACTGTCAGGCAGCCTGAACTAGCAGCAGTGATTCAAACCTTTCTCACAGGTTTGTTTTTTTTTTTTTTAGGGGGGGGGGGAACATGCAAACCCTGAAAGAACAAATACAATTTCTGAGTAGCTGCCCCAGAAGAGTGTTGGTGCAATGCCATTTGAAAAAACCAGAATGCAGCCTTAGCACTGAGGAGCCCAAAAGCTGATTAGGTGAATGAGCCCATGCTTACTGTGTACTGGCCAGGGAATATTTATTCTAAAGCCCCTTGTTAGTTGCTGGCATGACATCTCTGGCTTGACATTTAGATTCATACAGCATCCACAGGGTAAAAGCCACTCAAGTCCCCCTCCAATAAAGGGTGGTTTTTAAGAACCATAAAGAAATTAAACTGTAGGACTGACATGGGCTGTCAGTCACAGGGGAGAGACGCCTGGAGGTACTGAGTTGATCTAAGCAAATCCAGGTGGTTGTAGTAGCCAGCTCTTTGGACCCAGGTTTCAGAGCTCTCCATCTCTGTCCTGTCAGAGTCCCAATATTGAAACAATAAGGATCTCTGTGTGCATTCTTTTTCCTGGGCACTGCTGTTTCTCATCTGGCAGCATCCTATCAAATGCAGAGCTGCATCAGTGTTGACTTGCATCAGTGATGGATCGAGCCCTCTGGGAGTTGGCATAATTGGGGATCAGCAATCTGGATTCCTGCCTAGGAAGCATCAGGAAAATGTCTGTACCTGAAGCAGAATCAAACCATATTCAAAGTAATAGGAATGTTTAAGCTGTGATAACTTTGAAAAAAAACCCTCTGCTACATTATTTTAGTAAATATTTGTAGGTGTCTATAATAGGGGGTAATCACTGCATTTCCTTTCAAACTAAAGGAGAGCAGTTTTCAGTAATATTGGATGAAAGCAAGGAATTCTAATGGATGGGTTTACCCTGATTCTTGCTGGCAGATAGCGCTTTTCAGCAGTTCTCAGATGTCTTTTCTTGCAGCACACAAAAACTAGTTTGTGCCTGGTCTTTCCCTTTACTGATGCAAGAATTCCACAGTAGCTGGCAAGCAGTGAAGCAGCCCCCTTTGTCAGGGAGCTGTGATGGGTTGCATGTGTGGAAATCAAGAGGGGCAGGTATGAGGCAGGTGGACAGGATGTGTCTGGCTGTAACTATGAGAAGGAGGAATGGTACCTAAGTGCCAGAGGAAGGAAGGAAGGAAGGAAGGAAGGAAGGAAGGAAGGAAGGAAGGAAGGAAGGAAGGAGCCTAACACTGCTGTAAGTCACAGAGATGAACTGCAGCTCAAGAGGACAAGAGGAGCTGGGTTAGGGCTTATGGCAGAGCAAACAGACAGTTTTCAGGTTAGATTGGAGCCCAGGTCGCTGAGAGTCTGTGAAATAATTTGTAGCTCAAAGGATGTTAAAGAGTTATGAGGGATTGCAGGCAATGGGGTGCAGGTCTGCTGTTATGGCTGGGGATGGTGTACAAGACATTTCCATGTGTTTCTTGCACCAATGAAGTAAAAAAGAATTTGGTTTGGGAATTTTGAGAAAACTTCTGCATCTCTTTTTTAATTTACCCTCATCTAAGAAGGAAAAGACCGTACATTCAGAGTGCCCACAAGACTGGTGCTAGAAGAAAGGCTGTGCCAGAAATGTGTTTCTTCCTGGGAGTGGAAAACAGCTGAGACACTATTTCCATTTTCATCAAGGGGTGCGGTACAGAGCTGCAGGCAGGTAAAAGGACATGGTCCTGAATGAAAACCTACCATTTCCACTTCAAGGCAGGAGATTTCCTCATGAGAAAGGGAGGGGAGCAGAGGCAGCTACTCTTCCAGTCCCCATCCACAATTATTCTGTAACAAAAGCCCACACCCCAAGGTTTGCCTGCTCAGGATGTGTGCCTCGTGGACCACCCAGAGGAGAACCGGAGTTGCAGCATGTCCAGTTTAGAGCTCTTGGCCCCAGCAGAAGGGAACCCAAATACAGCAACAGGGTCAGAGCCTAGCCCTGACAGTGGATCCATGAGCTTTAAGAGGCCTAGGAAAAGAGCACAAGAAAGGAAAGAGTAATGATATTAGGAAAAAAAACCCAAAACTCCAGCTCGCAGTCTAATGAACTGCTGAAAGGGCTTGCTTTACCTCCTTTTTCTATTTCTGGTACAATACTTACAATACTTGATGGATCTGGGTAGGTTTACAGTGATCACTTTGTAGATACACACTAGAGTCAGTAACAGAATGAACAAGAACTGAATATGAATTTCAGTTTCTCTTTTTTGCAACTTTCTTTCAGAACAACATCAATATTTACAAAGGCAGGGCAGCACCCATGTTTCCATATCACAACATACTGCTCTAGCTGCATTCCTGCTAAAAAGGAAATAGGAATGGTTTCTGAACAAAAATCAGAGCCTGTGATTTTTAACTTTGTGTTCCTCCCATGAAAGCACAGATTATGGTGAAAAGGATAATCTGGAATTGCTTTCTTGGGACTCCATCATGAGACAGTTGTAGCTACCTCACCGATAGACTCCTGAACATAACAGTCCTCTTCAGCTCCCAGGCTGAGGGCAGGATGCAGGATAAAACAGATTTGTATTCAAAAACAAAACCAAAACCAGAAA
>VXBC01006474.1:400378-413350 GCA_013399945.1 Ploceus nigricollis
AATTAATAGCAATCACGACGATTCGGGGTGGTTTGTAGGAGCGGGGAGGTGGGAAAGGGAAAGTTTTAGCTGAACACCAGGCTCTCGCTGTCAGAAGTTCAGGGAAAGCAATGGCAAGTTCATCTCCAGGTTGGCTGGTAGCAGTGTGTCCCAGACAGACAACGGGCCACGGAGCCCAGTAGTAGGTGAAACGCACCCAAGTGATCTCTTTGGCAATGTCTTTTATTAAATAACCTGCTCATGGTGCATTAAACACAATGGAAGAATAGCACAGGTATGACTGAACTGATTTCTGACTGAACTGTATGTACGGTTATTTTTACAACGTTTCCTCGGAACTGACAATGTATCGTGTTCCCCAAAGCTGTAACAACAGGTTTTCAGATTTGCTAGACGTACGAGAGACAGGCAGATCCCGTGTCGCAGACATTTCGGTTATTGTATTGGGTACGACAGACAATAGGAACCAAAATACACAGCCGCGAGGAAAATGGCAATTGGATGGTATCGTTGGGGGAAGGAAACAAGTGAGAGGAAAGACTAGTAATCATACTTAATTCCTTGTCATTATAAAAATTATAGTGTTGCTGGTTCGACACACGTCTCAGATGCGTCTGAAGGTGTCGAGGATGATGGATTTAGTACAGACGAGTAGTGTGTGGTGGGTGACACCAAGATTTGTAGTCACAGAAATCAGCAACTAAGTGAGAAATTGCAACTTCCCTCTCTCTCTGTGTGTGTGTGTGTGTGTGTGCGCGCCTGTGTGTGTTTTCATAGTGGTTTATTCCCTTGCTCATTGCTAGCAGGAGCTCTCTCCAGGAAGAGATGGGATGAGGGATTCCAGAGAAAAAGCAACACTTAGAGCCAATTAATTTGTTCTGTGTTAAATAAATTGAGATAATAGTGTTGGTATTGACACTGCCATGGGACAAAAGCAACATTTGGGGGTTCACTGACATTTGGCTGATAGCATTAACTCTTTCCTAACCAGCCTCATCAAAACAACTAATTAATTCCTTCTTGCAAGAGTGAACTGTCCTTGCTGAAAGTTTAATTTGTAGCTCTGCATCGATTTAGCTCTTTTTTTGTGAATGGTGACCCAGCATTGCTAACACAAAAACCAGGATGGACTTCCCAGGGGATAGAAACTAGACTGGGTTTTCAGCTCTTGCTTTTCTCAATAATATCCCTTTGTTGGTTTTGTAACAAGTGTGCAAAAAGGGTAGTTAACACCCCGGTCTGTTAATGCTGAGTACAGCCGAAAAGAGACTCCCTGAACCAGAGGCATGGAGAATTCCTCCCACACTACCCAGCACTGAGAGTGTCTTTGTGTGCCAAGTTCCCTCATTAGGCTTGCAAACCAGGGTACTGCTGGGATTTAACGTTTGTGATAAATGATAGGTTCTGATGGTTTATCGATTTGTGCAGAAAGTGAGCTATCTCTGGAAGAAACACATTTATACGTTATCAGATCTTCCTATGGGTTTGTGCGCATCTCTGAGCACATTTCCAGAAGTTCCTTGCTCCTGACAAAGGTGTTTGGTAGTGTTAAAAACTTTTCAGGTGTGCTATGAGAATGCCTCCTGTTAAAATCGTTTAACCACTGTGACTAGTAAAACCCGTGGTTTACTTAGCCACTTGTGTGCTGTCATAACCACCTGCCTTCACTTCTTTTCTTCATTCTCTCTTTCCCCCACTTGCTCTCTCCTGTTTGTGCTCCGTCAGATACGTAAACACAAAAGCTCCTCTGCTGCTGTACTGTGACTCGAAGGAAACAGATTCCTCTTTCCAGCTGTGGAAATGTCAGTAACGCATCACTTCTCTGCAGGTCATGGCCCATCACAAAGTTTTGTCACAGGATGTGGCTAATTTCTTTACAGAAGTGTGGTTTGTCAGTAGGAGAGGAAGAATAACTTATTTACATGGTTGTTTTCCTTATAGCTTCTTTCTTCTTTATAAAAAATTAAAATTAATAAAGTGACAGAAGGGCTGCCTACAGCACAGGTGCAGCAGCAGTGCTCTGGCTGTACGGCCACCAGCTGGAAGGGTGTCAGAGGGTGACAGGGCCTCCACGAGGGCCCTGCGGCAGCAGTGTTGGTGTTGGGGGTGGGCAAGCGCAGCCTCCCCGTAGAGTGAGTGGCTGGAGTGACTCATTTGGCCTTTGCTCCCGGGGAACCCACCGCTCTGTGTGGATGATCCCCTGGCACCTCGCTTGGCACACTCCTGTGGATATGCGTCAAGGATTGAGGGGCTCACGTTCCACTACACACTTAGATGATTCGTGAATTGTGCTCGACAGTGGCTTCAAAGTGCAGAGGTGATTTACAGCAGGGGGTGGAACCATGTTTAAAAACAAATGAAAAATTAGAAAAATACCAATAAACTGTAAAGTGGCTGACCCCACAGAAACAATTTCTCTTGTTTTCCTTTAAATCTTTTCTACTGGTGCAATGAAGGCACAGGATATTACTCTCAAAGATAGTATATGGAGTTGAAGACAGATTCACATGAATGCTTTCCAGTTCCTGACCCTTGCATTTTTCATTGAATGCTTCTCGCCCAGCATTTTTTTTTAAAAAACACTTGAATTATTTTTTCCTACTTTTCTTGTACTGTTTTCACATTAAAAGTGTCCCAATGCTCTAGTATTTTTCATAGAATGTTATTATTACTAGGAAATTTTATGTACGGCAATAATAAATCTATAAAAATCAGATTGACGTCACGTTGCACGCTGCCTACTTGTGTATGTATATTCTGTGTTCATTCAGATTTACAATCAGTTTAAAGAGACATAATCTTTATTTACCCATAGAGACTACTTACTTTCCTCTGATTGGGGCACATGTCTGTAACTTCTGCTGCAGGTTATGAAGATTAGGTGCCTGATGGTAGTTCACATCCTTCTCTCTTTTAAGCAAACCCCATTCGTGTGAATCTCAGTTGCCCCAGTGCTCATTTTCATTAGCATGACAGCAAGTTCAGGCAGAGAGGCTGACTTGCATTGGCAGGGGCTGAAGGGTCCTGCCAAATGTGAAATATCAGCTGTTTAGGCATGCTGTCATCGTAGCGGGCACCACTTGCTCCCTTTGAACAGCCCAGCTAATTGATATGTGCGCTATTAAAGTGAGCGTTTGCATACCAACCTGATTGAGTCAATACCAGCCTCCAAATCCGAGGCACTTCGCTGAGCTGCGCTTCAAGCCAGTGGGATTTTGAGATGGCCTTCTCCAGGGATAGGTTGTGATGATTGATTTCAGCAGGAACGGCGTCTGATCCTGAAAGTCTTAACACCATATGGCATTGCCACGGGGGAGAGAGGCTGCGCTGGCAACCTCCGAACTTGCACTTCGTGTTGCGGGAGCGCGTGCGAGCGCTGTTAGGGGAAGACTGCTGAGCTCTGTGGATAGGGGTCAATTAGTAGGGGCCTCAGAGGAAGCAATTTCCCCGCTGTCTATCTGGCTTTAAATTACATGCACAAGTTAAGTGACGGCATGATGGAATTGAGCAGTGGTGAGGGGGAACTGTAAAGTCTGATAAGAAGCAGGCGGCTAACACGATCCAGCGGGCTAACTGGAAGGTGGAAAGAAAGACCTCCTTGTAGCTCGTGTTGCTGTTCATCCCTAAACATCAGCAGTGCTGCTGTATGACAGGCTGTCTCTCCTGCCTGCCGCTGTCTCGTAGCCCTCCATCTGGCCGAGGCTCCCTGTGTGCATGTGTTAAACGCTTTGCAAAAGGGCAAAAAAGCAGTCCTTGTTCCCGGGCGTTTACAGCTGGAGCAAGAACTGCCATCTGCCCCGAGCGCAATTCACATTGGCGTTGGCTGCAAAGCCCTGATCAGCCCTGAGAGCTGTTTTTCCCCCTCCTTCCTCCTTGTTTGTGACCCTGGTGCTCTGCCAGGGTTCTCTTGTTCTTCTGTACCCAGGCCTGAGCCTGCAGGGAGTGTGCCTGGTGCTGGAACTGGCTGCTAGCACCATAAGAGAGCCCTCACTGGGTGACTGTGATGCTCATGCCTGGGGCTTCCAACATGGTGCATGATCCTGCTGTGACAGTGTGAGCAGGGAGGGGAGGAAGTGAGAGGCAGGGCTAGATCTGACCTTTGTTGAACATTTTGCCATGAGGTTTTGTCACTTTCATTCAGATACTCCATGTCGGGAATAAACATGTTCAATGATGAGTTTTCCTTTTGACTTCTGGAGGTTCTTCGGGACAGCACTAGGCCTCCTACTGCCACGTCCAGCAGAGACCAGAGCAGCTACATCTTTGCTCACCAGTGCCTGATCTCTGCTGCTCAGAAATCTCCTTGAAGGGAGTTGACCTTCTGCGTTAGGTTCACGTCTTGCAGGGCGGGAATGTGCTGCAGTTGGTGGGAGTCATGGGGTGGAGGGATATGTTTAGAGCCCAGAGGAGACAAACTTTTGGTCTCCTTGCAGTTTTGGCAGATGACTGAGTGCAAGTGATTTCCTCTGAAATGTGGTTGGATGGTGCCTGGTTTACCGTTTCATACATTGTTGTTTCCCTTTCCTCGTGTGATACTTGCAAAGCAGAGAAAGTGCCCAAAGCCCATGACATTACTGTTCAGTTTAGAGTATAAATGGCTGCTTGACACACTGTGCATACTGTTGTTAAGGGGGGGCAAAAATGAAGTTACTCCTGCCTAAGAAAATCTCTTAGTGGTGGGATTTGATACTGAACTGAACAGAATTTCAAGAAATTCTGCAAAATTATAGGCTAGTCAGGGACTTAACAGCTTCTTTCATACAAACACTGCTTTCTACTTGCATTGAAAATCGCTTGCTATAAATCATTGAACTATGATTGTTTGCTAGTGAAATTGTCTGTATGGTAAGAGAGGTTAACTGGTTGTGGTGGTTCTGAATTTTGATTCTGAATTTTGATCAGTAGTTCTTTGCATGGTTTTCTAAGGACTAGTATAGGTTATGCACTTGGAACATCAAGTTTATGTGCCAGACTCTGGATTTCAGTGTTGTGACTGTTTAATCTATTTTTTTAAGCTGACATAATGAAATCTCTATGTACTGTTTAGGCTGGGCAAGCTACATGTGTCTTGAGAAAGATGATGAATGAGGGTGGTTTGGGAGATTTTTGAGCGGTAATTAGCATAATAAGTGTCTTTTTTTCCCTTTTCTTTTTTTTCCCCAAATCATTTAAGTCACTTTGAACGAGATATTTCAGTTAGAGGTACATAAAACCATCATGACTTGGAGTCCTGTGCCAGCTACAGGATGTTTGGAAAATCTTTTCCAGTTCTGTGTTTGTACAAATTGTTGTAGACTATACACATCATGCCTGATTCATATAAGGAGACTTTGTTTAAGTTGGTAGATATGTGAATGCCATGCTTCATACCACTGATTAGGGGTGGGTAGCAGTAAGGAACAGTCTCAATTTTTTTCTGCTTATTCATGTATGTTGATATTATCGGATCTTGGGGTCACTTTCCATGCAATTCTGTTTGCTAAGTGCACACCTAACACCTTTACTGAAGTCAGGGAAGACCATGCTCACTTGGAGAATGGATTAGGATGTCAGCAAGCAATCCCTTGCTACTGGGGAAAGAAAAGGAACAGAAACTTTTTTTTTTTTTTTTTTGTTTGGACGGAAAACAACATCCTGGTACTGCTTTTTGGGTTTAAAAAAAAAAAAAGTGCCCTAAAGAATTGAAAAAAATGTTGATATTAATTTCTGTATGCTGTGTCATGCATTTATGCATGGCAATAACCAAGAACAGGTCTTTTCCAAATATCCTAAAAATTTGTATTGTTAAAAAGCAAACTAGTCATCTTACAACTCTTAACATGCATATATTTTAAGGGTTAGGCTTGGTGAAATAATTCTAAGTAGGCAAACCTAGAATGTACACCTTAAAGACTCATCAAATACAGCATAATCCTTTTGATCACTGGTTGCAATGGGAAATGGCTGCTGCTTGCATAGGGATAAGCTTTTTGGATGTACCCAAGCAAGCTGGGAGCAGTAAGTAATTTGTGTCACTGTAGCCTTGGTGGCTAATAATTCCTAAGCCACCAACTATGTGCTTGAAAACTGGCAGCAGACACCATGTCTCCTGAGGAGTGCCACCACCCAGGGAAAGCATTTCTCTGCTTCTGTAGTGTCTGTGTTTTTGATAGCTCATCTGCTTGGATGATTGTACTGAACCACAATGTCTTGAAGCATGCAGCTTCCTTTGACACCTTTTTTGCTATTTGAGAGCCCTGACTGCATGTCTGCCTTCTCTCTTCTTTTGGGTACTTTTCTTGTTTTCCACAGTCGTATCTTGTTCAGTCACATGCAAACACCTGTCCTGAAATTGAATTACTCTGCAGTGTAATCTAAAGTCATCCCCCATTTCGGCATCCTGTGCTTTCTGTTGTGTGTTGAGTTACGTTGCACTGTACTTTAGATGCGACAGCCATTTAATAATGTTGAAGCCTTAGCTCTGCAGGGGCTAAAAAGATCCCAGCAGGCTTGTTAACTTCTACTCTCAGACATTATGGGAAATATTTTCTCCTCCCTGGAACTCTTCGGCATCCTCTTAATTAACACTATAAAAATCCATAGCCAGGTATGTGTGAAGCCTGTTTAATTCTTCTGCAGTTTTCCAGAGTTTCTCTGTTCCTTCCTATTTAACTAGACAGTGGTGCCAAGTGAGATACGAGAACATAAAAGGAATAAAGGCAGCCTGGGTCATGCCAGATACTGTGTTCTTGTCAGGCAGCATACTCATCAAGTGCCTTTCCCATACTCACCATAGGATCTGATTTTTTCCCTGCTCTACTCAGTATTTTTTTTTATCTCAATCTCTGAAGTGTTGGGCATTTTAAAACTTTGCACCTCTCCTTTCTCAGGACAGTATTATTTTCTTCTTCAGACTGCTGTGGTCATGATGTCTGTTGTACTTCTATGTACGATCCCCACTAGCTGGTATCAGACTTCATTTGACTAGAAGTTATCTTTCTATATATTTGACTAAGAAGCTATCTGTGACAGAGGTGAGAGAGATTATTCATTGGTTTAGGAAGTGGAGAAGCAGTATTAAAATTTGAGGTGGAGAGAAGAACTTAATAAATACTAGAAAATGGGGTAAATCCAAGGGAGTTCAGGATGGATATCACTTAAGATGAGGGCAGAGGAGGAGGAAAGAAGAGCTGCAGAGTGCTCAAACAGAGGAGAATTCCAGAGTGGCTGAGGGTTGGTTATAATGCCTGACGCTTTAGTGAGGGGGTGCCTGCTCCTCCACAGGGGTGACTCAGTTACCATGGGACAGACTGAGCACTGAAGGGTGCAGTGGTAGGGCTGAAGATGCAGTGACATTTCCTTTGCTGAGAAGAGCACGAGGTGTATTTGCTGCTATGAGTAATAAATTAGTATTCAGGTGAGGCAACTGAAGAGCTCACCAGTAACCATCTTCCCAAAACTTCTGCAGGGGGAGGCTAAGATTTCACAGAGCTGAAGGGAACCTTGATGAGGGTAACCAGGGCTTTCCCCATGCCCTTGCTGATATCATAAACCAGTTTTTAAAATTAATTCTTAAAAATTGACTGGAGTTTGTGGAGAGAATTTCGATATCAGGGTGAGCATTTGGTGTGGGTGGAGTCTTGTCATCCAAACAAGATATTCAAGGGGTAAGAAAATGATAAAGGCGTACATACAGAAAAGCCAACAGATGTGAAAGAGAGAGGGGAAGCTTGCAAAGGAGAAGCTGAAAATGATTTCTTGCATGAGGACTTGGTCTTAAAGGTTTCTTTGGTGGCGTGTACTGTGTTTCCTAGGAAAGCTGGAGCATGCTGACAGCATATCAGTCTGGCACTGTTTTAACACAAAGAATTTGCCCCATTGTAATGAAAAAAATACCCCAAAACAACTGTAGTTCAGTGACATCTGTCCTACACATCCTAACTGTAATGGGGGATTGGAGATTGGGTGCAGCAGCCTTGGCAGTTACAGGCTTGGAACAGAACTGAAGAGCTCTCAGTGTGTAGAAGCCACAAAGAGGACAGAGTGAGAGGCAATTAAAGATGCTGGAAGCAGAAAAGGAGAGGCAAGGAATATACGAGGAATATACATTCTTAAATATGTGATCTCCAAAGCGATTAGTATTAGTAAAAAAAGGCTTTTAGTTTTAAAGCAAACAAAACAGGAGAAAAATACATTTGGAAGGGTTGTGTGACCCACATGGCAGGGGGTGAGAGAGAGGACTTAGTTGCACCATATTAGTAATGATGTAAAACCCATTCCCTCTACATCACCAGTTCATCTGAGCTCTGGGAGGTGGTGAAATGGTTGGCTGGTTGCTTGGAAGCTGATGTAGAGTAAATTGGAGGTCAAAGTCCAGTGGAGGTCACAGTGTCATGAAAATAATTACTGAGATGGGTCTTAATTGTTATCCTTGTAAATTTCAGAAGACACACCTGGGAAAGAATGGAATTCAAAACCATTTACAATGTATTAATGTTTCCCTCACTAGTCAGGAATTGTGGTGACCTGTTGTATGAGAGTGTGTTGCTGCTCCTCTTCCTGCATCGAGTCAGACAATACATGGTGCTCACCTTGATGCTTGGCTACAAGAGAGCCAAACTGGCACCTGTGATGGGTCTTAGGCATTGGCTGGTTATACTCCCTCAGCTCAGATATCAAGTGCTGCTTTTGAGTGATGTATTTCTGTATTTCTCCTTCCTTTTTTTTTTTTTTGCAAGCTTTGCAGAAAAAGAAACAAGCAAGCAGAGACCAAGAATTTAATGGATATATTTTTCACTGGCTCTTTTATCAACAGCATATGAAAAATCCCAAAGGACAGAAGCAGTTAGCTAACCAATGAGGCATCATAGCTGATTTTAGGTTCCATGCAGGAGAAAAAGATACTGAAGCCCCAGCAGCTCAAGGGGATAGAGATTTAAATTTAGGTTTGGTACTAAGAAATGTGCCTCTTCTCTGCTTGGAGACCAGTCTGTAAGAGATTACTGTACCCCAGGGCAGCAGTTTGGAGGATGATAGAGATGTCAGCCTGTGAGTGCAAAGACTTGTACCACTGGATGATGAACCAGCAGGGATTTCTCATTAATGGAATGAATGCTAACAAGAATAATTCTGTTTTGTGAGCTGGTGTGTGTGGGAAGGATAAATGATAGGGGCTGATGGATGGTCTTCACAGAGATTTGATTAGGGAGAAGGTGAATGGCAGTGTGTGTGTGAGAGAGGGGGAGGTGTATGCACGTGGTACATCCATTGCAGTAGGCAGGCACACTTCTAGTTGATAATGGCTGCCACAGAAGTCAGCAGAAGTAACCAGACAGGTCCTAGGCAAAAGGTCATAGTGCTCAGAAGCTGAGCACTGGTGTGGATATTTCATTTTTAGTGTCTTGTGCATTGTAGAGTCTTGGGTTTTATGTTGCATGGTGGTAACAAACCTGTGTCCAAGAATTTCTCTATAAAACTTTTGTCAGTACAAGAGCTTTCTGCTTTCTGCTAATAAAGCATTTGACTACTGATATTAATTCCCACAGTCACTTTGGGAGCACTGAATGACACCTCTTCTGGCCTGCTTAGCATCATCTTTGGCTCTGAAGTAACACTCCTAAAGCTTATATGAGCCCTTCCTGAAAAAGCAGGAGACAGGCCAGACCTACTGGTTGAGAGGCCAGGCAGGCAGAACCAACAGAAACAATCTCTCATCCTGCCTGAGGCCTTCATATGCTGCTGGAATGCAAATAATAAATGAAAAAAGGCAAAATAGTCACATAAGCTGAGTAGGCACTCCAGCAGACTTAGCAGCTCCACCCTCAGGTACAGAGGTAGCTGAAAAAGTGAAGGAACTGCATGAACTGCTTGAGGGAGATGTAGAAATAGGGAAAGAAACGCGGATCCCTTTGACAGTGAGATGTGGGAGACCCTAACCCGAAAAGCCAAACTCTGATGTCTTCCCTGCTTCCTTTGGCAGGGAGCCATTAGGAGCCCCGGCTGAGGCCGGAGCGCGGCCAGCTGGAGCTCAGCGGCAGGGTGGCAGGGTGGCAGGGTGGCAGGTGGCAGGAGGAGTTCCCGGCCCGGCTGGCCGCCGCTGCCAGCCCCGCGTGCGGGATGCCAGGCTCGAGGAAGCCGGCGGCCAAGCCGTGCTCCCCTCGGGAGCGAGCGAGACGGCAGAGGCGGAGACTTGGCTCCGTCTCTCGGCTCGCTGGCCAAAAGGGCTGCACTGGCACAAGGGAGGGAGTGTGCTGGAAGGCGTCCACAGCCAGCTACTCCCAGCCTGGGAGGGGATGGGCAGAGGAGGTGTGTTCCTTCCTGGGGCTCTGCCTGCATCCGTGTGCCGGTACCCTTGGCGAGCCGCTGCAGTGCTTTAGTGACCCGAGCTGGCCCCTGGGGGTGTTGAGGCCGATGGTGGAGCATGGGAGCTGCTCTCCTTAGAGCTGAAGGTGATGCTCACCGGCACAGAGCGGGGTTCCAGGAGCTCCGTCACTAACATTTCCTGGGACTGAGCTGTTTTCTCTTTGACAGCATTAGTCTGGATTCCTTATGATTTCTGATCTGTAATTGCTGTCTGTTTTCCCCAATGGCATTACGCATTTTTTCAGATCAGGACCCCATTCCCGCAGATTTATCCCATCTATATAGTGAAAAAAAAGTTAATATATAAAATAAACTGTGGTGTGCAGTGAATGTAAATGAGGGATACCTTTGGTCCTTTTTTCTCCCGTGGTGAAACACATTACTTCTCTGACTAATCCTATTGATTTAGCTGAGGAGCTATGGCCTGCTGCTGATGTCAAGTCCGAGTGGCAGGATCCGGCTGTACAGTGGCAGGGCTCCGTGGCCATTGGCACAAATGCTTTATTCCCACTGAAATCTCCTGAGGCTACCTCTGAGCTATTTGAGAAGAGCTGGGTTTTCAAACCATGACCCTGACTTAGGAGTACATTTTAAAAATTTCTACTTGCAATGTCCTGTGGCAAAGGTTTACTTTTCACTCGGTGGAGCTGGCGGCAGAGAAAGTCAAATGAGTTTTCCTAATCTGGTATGTTCTAAATCTGGTTTGTCTCAAATACAGCCTGAGAGATATGCAGCACAAGTGGAAAAATAACTGCCAGCACACAGATGCGTGTCCTCTCGGAGCAAATAAAGCTGACTTTTAAAATAAATGTTAAATCTCATCCTTGCTATGAAGGGAGACAGGCCTGTAGCTCAGGTATAGGGAGAGATATTTTAAGGTGGGCTGTGGAAGAAAGCTCACCACCAAACTTCTGACCCAGCATACATGTCCCTTTTTATCTGCTAAGTCCAATAATAAGCTTGTTATTAGAGGACATCTGTTACTGCCTGATAACTTGTACAGCGAGCAGGAGCACGGCGTTGGTGGGCAGCCAGGGATTTTGGCAGCTGTGGGGAGCGGCAGCTTCGTGGACTGTTTCACACCTTGTCCAGAGCTGGGGCAGCACATCCCTCCTGTGGGCCTGCGGCTGGGTGGGAGGATGCCAGGAGTTTGAGGTGAGGGCTGTTCCTGCATGGAGCTCCCCTGTGCCAGCTGGTGTGCACATGTGCCAAAGCCTCATCCCCTCATCCTCCTACAGCCACAGCTGGCCCCCTTGGTGCTGGGTCAGCGTGGTGGGTCTCCTGGCATACCTCCAGGACAGGCAGCAGAGCAGCTGGGAGAAACGTGCCACACGCTGGGTTCTGCTTTTTCCTTCTGCATTTCCAGGGGATGCAGTTCACACACTAGTTTCTTGCCCCCAAGCCTCCTTGCCTGAAGAAAAACATTCAAGGAGACTGTGTGAACTGAATCTGAGCGTCATGGGGTTTTCCCCAAAGTCATTGCTGTAGGTAATGTATATTTATGAGCGGAACAAAGTGGGCTGCAGATACTTTGAAAGGCTGCTTTCCTCTCAGGGTGGCTTAGCATTTAGGCAAGTAAGGAGCGGAGATGCTGTCCAGACTGCATTTGCCAGTGGTAGAACAGGCTGGTGCAAGACACATGGCATCTTCCACCTGCCTTCCTGTGTGTCAGGAGATGCTGAGGCTCTGTGGTTCAAGAGATGGTTATCCTTCCAGTACCTAGAGGGAGCCTACAGGAAAACTGGAGAGGGACTTTCTATGTAGTGGTAGGAAAAGGAGAAATGGCTTTAGACTGAAAGAAGGTTGGTTTAGATTACATATTACGAAGAAACGCCTTATACTGAGTGTGGTGGGGCACTGGAACAGGCTGCCCAGGGAAGCTGTGGATGCCTCATCCCTGGCAGTGTTCAAAGCTGAGCTGCATGGGGATCTGAGCAACCTGGTGCAGTGAGTGGTGTCCCTGCCCAGGGCAGGTGCGTTGGAGTTGATCTATAAGGGCCCTTCCAATCCAAATCATTCTATGATCTTCAAGTGCTCTGCAGGTCAGGAGACTGCATCCCTCTGCTGGGCTTTAGCCCATCACAGTGTAATGAGACTGTGCCTGTACCACCCTGTGTGCCCTGAGCCCAGCTCTTGTCTGGGGAAGGGTCCTTCCAGAGAGGGAAATCGGGGATGGAAAGGGAGTTTTGAACTTGCACCAGAGTCTGCACTGTTTATGTGTGAGCAATGCTGATGTCATTTCCAGGGTGACTGTTGGACACCTGAATTAGCTTGTGGCACTAGAAATACAAGGTGTGACATAAAGTAAAGGCTGGTTTGCTTTCCTGCTGGCGATCATATGGGCTCTGTGAGACTGATGAGGTGCATAGCCTGCATTCACAAAGTGTAGGGAAAGCATACTGGCACTGGTTTATGGCCAATGGTGGTCAGTATTTGCTGGGCTGGGCTGCTGAATGGTTCAAATTACATTTCATGCAGGGGCCAGGAGTTTCCAGCTGAATTGTTTTGGCCACCATAGAGCACCAGATTTCTCTATATCTGACCATATATCTCTTTCTCAATATATATAGATACATTGAGATATCCGTAGACACACACACACACATACACACACATATATATATATATATG
>VXBC01006474.1:414387-451078 GCA_013399945.1 Ploceus nigricollis
TATATATATATATATATAAAAAACTTACTGGGCCAAACTGCTCCTCTTGTGCAAGATATTTCAAGGAGGGATTGTTCTCCAACTTGAGAAGCTCATGTTGGATTATCTGCAGATCTTGATAAGCTCAGTTTTCCCTGTGTTGCTAGCACCAATCCCGCTGCTTTGGGAAATCCACCAGTTTCATGTCATTTGCCATGTGAATTTGAGATTCATTAACACACTGTCTATTTCTGTGGTTGTATAGGTCTCTGTAAAGACTACCAGGTAGCCCAGATTTTGTTGGACATAGCTCAGTTGCCATATACTTCCCAAAGAGTCTCTGTTGAGCTGGATTGATTCCAGGGCTTCTCAAGAGGAATGGGCCACATCTGGCTAATAATTTGCTGTAGCCAACATATGAGTTTACTTCAATGAGAGCAGGATTTTTGCTCATGGATCAAACATCAAAGGATTCTTACATAATGCAATATCTTTTAACATTGGTAAAGTATTAGGTCATAATCATGTAGTGCTCTGATATATTTTATTATTCTATTTTATTTCTGAATGCAGTTCACCTCAACTCAGATGATTCCCTAGCCTTGTAGAAAAGAGTGATACAGGTGACTTACAGTGAGTCTTGGTTGGATAGCTCTGAATTTTTCCTGCACCCTAAGCAGCAGCAGCATCCCAAGCAGGTGCAACCAACTTTCCTGATTCCTTGTCTCTGTATCACATCTTTCAGATGGCTGTGAGACTCAGAGACCCAAGGAGGGAGGATTCTCTGGCAGGTGGGATAGGCTTGAACTCGCCAAGGGCTAGGCTGGGCAAGCAAGTGGGCTTTGGATGAGCAAATCCCACTGTCTGGCATCCCATGCCTTGCTCCATCAGTCAGTCACCCCAGAGGGCAGTGGGGGGCATCATTCTTTACTGAGTGCTTTTGCTGTGAAAATGCAAGTGTTGAAACAGACTTTGGTGAGGAATTTGCAGCTCCTGCCAGCATGCTGGTTTTGTGTGTTGGGTACAGCAAGGGTCTGCTTTTACATTTCCCTGTGGGGCGTCCAGGACAGATACATAGGTATCATTTTTCTGCTTAATTGGGGAGATTTTCTGTTGGTTTCCATTGCCTGTTTTTTAACTCCTTCTCCAAAAATGTAGCATGCTTGGTTCCCTATATGAAACTCATTTTTCTAGGCAATGATTAGATTTTCAGATTTCAAATATTTGAGCTACTTCTTCTACAGTGAAAGCTGGCACATAGGGAGCAGAATAGAAAGTTTGAAAGTGTGGAGGACATTTCATCCCGGGTTTATATAGGGATAAATCCTCTCCAGCTCCATGCTTTATGGCATTACCCGCTTGGAGAAGCCAGGGCTGGAGGTTTCTGAGCATCCTCCTGAGAGCAAGGCTGCCGTTTGTCAGCATTTGCACCGGCACGAGCAGTGAAGGCTTTTACAGCAAAACCACACTGATCAGCTCTGGTTCTGCTCCTCACCACCCCTCCCTAGGCTTCCAGGGGGATCTGTCTTTCCTGTCACTCAGGATAACGATTCCCCACCGGCAGCACAGAGATCCAGAAATGCGCTGTAATCTCGTCCAGAGTTTGATTCCCCAGCTGGGAGTGCTGGCTTTATACAGCCAAGCAGTAGATGGTCATTGCACTTAAACTTGTGTGTTGGTGTGCTGAACCTCTAAATGGGCTGAAGGGTCTCTCTTTGTCTGGAAATAACCTTGATTCTTGGAATGGTGAAATCTATAGATTTCATTGCATATACTGGTTAAGACTTAACTTGATCTGGCTGTTCAGTTTTAAAATATTTCTCTTTTTTTTTTTTTTTTTTGTTTGAGTGGATTAATAATTCATTCCCAAATTGGTAGTTAGCACAATGGATATTTAATTGTAAATGTATATCTTTAATTAGAACTTGGTACACAGATACAAAAATTCCTTATCTTGCAGTTTTTCAAAAGCACACATATTAAACCACAGCCTTGCCCTTCAAAAATACTATTCTGTGTATTTAAAGGTCTGAATGACCTTTTAATCAGACGTTACACCTTTACTTCCAGCTGATATGACAATGTCTGACAGTAACTCAACCTGATGTGGCAAGAAAATAAATAAAAGCCGTCTCAGTCACTACGTCTTTAAATCTCTCTGTCTAGCTGTGGTTTTGTGTTCAGGCAGATGGACCCACAGCAGAATATTACATTTAGTTTTCAAGTGAAGACAATGTATTGAGTTTAATATGTTTGCATGTTTGACTGTTCTTTTGAGGTCAATTTAGTCATATGATTGTTTCCTGCCGTTTCGAACTCCAGCCTCTTCTGCAGCCAAGCTCTTTATAAATTATAAATCTGTAAACCTCGCTCTCAGCAGCCATCTTACAGCCCACACAGACCGCTGTGGATGGTCTAGAAATTGCATTAGCTCTCCTCGGCGTATCTGGGTGCGAGGGCTGCTGTGCTCTGTCGCTACTTGTGCTCATGCTCACCTCACATAAACGGGCAGAGCAGGGACTGGTAAAGATGGATATGAGCAATTCCTACTTTTGCACCACCAACACAAAGAGAACTCACACTAGTCAGGGTGATTGTATTCAACACAACAGCTCATTGTCCTTGGAAGTTAATTTTCAGATGATTTATTGAAGTGTAACATTTGTGGAGGGGGAGTGGATATTGAATTGACAACAGGTCAGAGTTCTGATAATACAGCAGAATTATTTTGATCTCTGGTATTTCCAAGTGCTGAAGCAATAAACATAACAATAACAGCTCCCCTTTCATATGGCTTTTACAAAAAGAGAAGCTGTGTACTGCTTGAGCCTGTTTATCACAAACTGGGCTAATTATTCAACAAAAAATACATGCCATACTAATGAGCAGTTCCCTGGAATTCAGAAAGTAATATTGTGACACCAAGTACAATGCACATGTACACTGCAGGGTCCAGGGTTTGTTGGATTTTTATGGAAAAACTAGGAAAACATTAAAAGGGTCTTCCCTGAAACAAAAATGAAATAATTCTTTCAAAAGGAGACATGTACTTAAATGTGGCACCAGCAACATCCACGAGAACTTCTTTTTTACAAGTATTTATTTGCAAATTTCCAGAGTTTTGCTTTTAGGAGAATTTTTTTTCAGAGATAACACTACTGTCTTGTGGGTATTTCTTAATGAAACAAGTACTTGTGAGCTGGGACAGACTGATAGTGTCATGTTAGGGCTCACTCTCCCCTCCCTGGACAGTGCAGTCATTAATTCTGGAGGGGAGACATGTGGGTCGAGATGCATGGGTTCAAGGGCGCTTTCATCATCTTTTGACTGAAGGAAATTGAGGACAAGAAGTACCTCACAGAAATGACACAACCCTTGCAGGCTAAGCCCCTTCAGCCTCTCATGTAGGTTGTACTTTAAAGCTGTGAAGGGAATTTGCTGCTACTCAAATGTGTATGGAGGCACCTGGATGCAAGTGGATATCATTTTCAGGGTGCAGCAGGTGGGGGAAGGAGGGGGGTAGTAGCTCTGTTTACACAGAACTGTTTCTCCATAAGCCAAGGTCCTGCACGTGTGTGAAAGAAAGGACAGGGGCAGTCTGGGCAGCACCCCTAAGTCAGCAGGGTGATTCCCTCACTGGAACAAAGTAATGGATGTGTTTTCAGTTCTTTCTGCATTGCAACCTAAATGTGGAACAAGGTGAGGTTTGAAAATGCCAACCTCTCCTCTTAAGCTGTCTGAAGACACAGCACGCTTTCCGAGTGACAGAGCAGGGCCTTTGCTACTCCCCTGTCATGAGCATGGTCTTGCCAAAGTGTCTATTTAACCCACAACCCCACCAAGCCATAACTGCATGCCCAGTATGCCTGGTCAAGGCAGAAACCATTGTACAACCGTGTGGTTATTCTAAAAACACTGTCTGATTTCCAGATATTTTTTCTAGCAATGTTTACATTTTCATGACTACCTTGTTAACAAACTAAGGAGAAGACAGTGTGTTAGGTGTGTTACATACTGAGTACGATGTATTGCGTGTGACCCTAAAATGGTGTGTGTCTGGAGAAGGATGTTTCTATTAATTGTCAAGCAATGGGAGGCATTGTGTTGTTCCTAGATAACTGAAAGTATGCCTAAAATGTAAAGGAAAAGAACAACTAGAACTCGAGTATGCCAATGCCACAAAAGAAAGCTTAACTTGTTTTCTTGCTTTTTTTTTAGAGAACACCTGTTCCCAGCGCTGAAGCATTCCGATGGTTCTTTTAAGCAGTAGTGTATCTTATTTTCAAGGCAGTCCGAAGTGAATGGCAAGCTAAAGTCTTGTTTTAAGAAACTGCTTAGTCCACCATTGAAGAATATACTCAGATACTATTTTCCTTTATGTATAGGGGTTTCCTCAAAAGCAAAAGACAAAAATCTGTGAGCCTGGGGAATTGGCCAGCTTCTTCACATTCAGTACACCGATTCTTTCTTTGATGTAACTTAGCTATACTAGTGAAGTTGTTGTCTATTTTTAAAGTGGCTGTAAAAAAAAAAAGTTTGGGTAAACCCCTGCTATAAAGTCATGTATCTTTGAAAAGTAACATATCTATACTTCATTTTCAAATATATGTGTTTCAGTACTGTAAACTGTACAGATAGCCGCTTGTATTTTGTGTGTTTAGACACAAGGAGACAATCATGTCTGAGCATCAATGGAGATAAACGGTTTGTACACAACAGTGTGGTTCTGTGAATTAAATCCGGAGCAATAAATTCTAGCTTTAACTATTATTTTGCTAGCTGTTTAGCAGCAGCAGCAGCAGCAACAGCAGCACTGTTTTACCATGCATCCTTCCATAGAGACTTGATGCCAAGTTTTCCAAGATAAAAAGATTGTGACGCATCTAGCAATTACCTTCTGTTGTGGTGTTGTGAGAGGGGAAGACGTAACACTTAAAATTAATCTTTCAAGCACTATATTAGAATAGTGGTTTGTGCACTTGCATTGCTTCCAAAGGAGCTTTACAGAAGGGTATCTCTCCAAAAATGCTGTCTAGTGTCTGACTCATTTTTCACTGTGCCCAGCATAAGCAAATGTGCAAAACTAGTCATTTAAATAAAGGTTGTTCTAGGATACAAACCAGAGTATGAGACCTTAGGAAAAATGATGACTCAGCTTAATTACCCTTCACCTACAAGATCTTATGTAACATTTTCAGTCAATGGAGTAAATATTTTATAAAGTGGAACGCCATATTTTTGGTTCAGGTGGAGCTCTTCACAGTTAAGTGAGTTTTGACAGTTGGACTGGTTTAGGTCTCACTTGCACTTGTGCTCATTTGAGAGCCTGGATATTTTTGCGGTATAAAATGATTTTTTTTTTAAATGCTTTTCTAAAAAGACCATTTCTCCCCACATGTTTTGTGGTCCGCTGATCTCAGCTTTGCCGAATGATTGATCCCTTAAGCCCTTACAAAAATGCTTTGCTGTTCTTCTTCCTGTTCTAGCTGTATGGAAGAAATGTCTACTCCATGGAAAGGCAGCACACAGAGGGATATAGTTGACATGCCATAAAAAATATGGACGATTCTTTATTTAGGGATACTTATTATCAGTTGATCATCACTTTTTATCACTTGGCTTTGTCATACCACTCATGAGTGAGAAGGCCATGCCACCAAAGTAAGTGAATGCTGTTGTGCCATGTATTTGATAGATTTATAATTTTATACAAGATAGGCCTACCAGTAGTTTCACAAACAAGGTTCTGGGCATGGAAATAACCAGTTAATGTTGCACAGCACATGTAAATCTCCTACTGTTTCAGCACTTTCTTCCAGTTTTTGCTAAGTACTTCAGCCTTTGGCCCCTGGTCACACTTAGTTGGTGAAGCATTAGGGATGGGTTGGGAATGCTCCAGTGTGGGACCTGTGCAGGTGGAGAAGACGCCAGTTTTGGCAAGTGAGGGCTGGCAGGTGTTGGGAACGGCCCAGAAAGTGAAGACCAAGGGATGGAGGCAGAGAAACCTCCTGAAGTCACATGTGTGTGTCAGCAGGACCGGGCAGAGCGTGGGTGACCCAGGGTAACTGGAGGGCACAGTTGGGCTGGGCTTACACCTGCATCCTCAGCTCAGGATCAGTGCATGTGTCTGTGTCCTTGCGTCGTATGACGTCACATACATGCCTTCAGAGGTGGAATGTCACGCTTAAAATGATTCTGTCATGGTGTCCCTCTTACAGTTTGTGAGATCCTCAGCTGAATACTCATCCAATGCCCATTCAATGAGCTTTGTGTCTGTTTGTAGGGCAGCCGTGTATGGATTTTTTTTGTATTGGAGACTTTTTGTTTAGGGGCCTCTGTTACTGATCACTAGACCAATACGAGCTCTGCAAGGTCTTCTCTACCAAAGTGCTGATTGACTTACAAACTGAAGCCTTATTTGCACATCTGGCTGGTAAGCTTGCCTTGCTCTTTGGAAAACTCTCATTGCTCTTACAGAAGCAGAGGGAAAGTTAAGTTCAGGCTACATTAGGTGTACAAAGATACTCATAGCAATGTACTTACTGTCTAATACCCTAATGTTGCATGTCTTGTTGTGGTTCCTTTTTTTGTTTTGTTGTTTTGTTTTAAAGAACTGATGGATCTGTATATTGTATTTGTGGTGTTTTACATGTCAATCCAAAATTGTTAAACACACAAACAAGCACACCTGTTAATTATTGAAAATGAACGAGAGGTGATTTTTCTTTGATTTACCCTTATGATTTTCATTTCAGATGTTGTTCCTTTGCACCATCAGGTTTCTAGATTCTGCTGAAACAGTATTTAATATGATGTAGTGTGCATAGAGCATTTTAATTAGTGATGTTTGAAGAAGGAAATCCATTTTCTGGCCTGTCTCTCCCCACCCCTCCCTATTTATATACATATTTGTCAATCGGATTATTGTCAAGTTCTAATTACCAAATTTGTGCTTTTCACAAGGTCCAATACCTTTTTCCAGTGTGAAAATTTGTATTCTTCTCCGTTCTTCATTCTCACAGTGAAAAGTAAAAAAAAAAAGGGTGTGGGCAAAAAAAAAAATGCAGAACTCTTTCTGTCTTCTAGGTGTGAGCGCTAAGCCTAGTGGAAGCATTTTTGGCATACCCCAGATAAACTTATGAAAAATGGTAAGCTTGAAAGGGAGGCACACGTACCCATTCTGTCAATTAATAACAGACCCTCCCTATGAGGGAAAATACTCCCTTTTGTACAGACCCCCTGGTATGTAAGTCCTACAATTAATGTTGAAGAATGTAAAGTCTTTAAACGGGCTATATCTGTAATCAAATAATGAAGAAAGAAAGTAGTTAAATGAACATACCATTCAGGGTCGAATGCATTCAGCAAAAAGCAGTAGTGGGTCTTTGATCATGGTTAGATGCATAGTGATATCAAACAGTGGGTTCTCATGTAACAGCTAAATGTTTCAGATTTTGTTTTTATTAAATTTGGCAGTTTCACGCTGAGCTCTACTGTATTCTTAGTGAACAAAAGACAGCTCCTATGTTAGAAAGTACTCCATTTTCACAATTGCAGGGAACTAGGAGGGTATTTTCAGAAACATGGGCCACAGAAATGTACTCCTTTCACAGTGTTCTCCTATTTCTGAACTGTGCAGTTATCTATTAAATTTTCTAATAGATATTTGTGTAAGGTGTATGTATGCTTGTGCAATTATGGAAAAAAACAGTTTTGGAAAACAGTGTATTTATGAAAAAATAATCACTTATGGGGCATGTACAAAACTGTATAAAAACATTCAATTTGCCCAGTAAAGTTGTTTTTGTGATATTTCTGTGTTGTTGAATAAAGGACTTTAGTATTCAAAATATCTCTCTTTTTCCATAAACAGGTCATGTTTGTGGGATCTTAAACAAAGAAAACCTTTTACAAAAGAACCCTCAAAATGAGCGAGAAGGTCCAAATGCTGACCTCAGTCTTGCGTATGGGAATGAATGCTTATGAAGTGATGGTACAATAGCCACAGAGCTTATTCCTTCTCAATTGGCAATTGATGGAAACCCCATAAGTTGTATAACTGAAGGTAACATTGTACTCTGGATTTTTTAAAATTGCAGAAAAAATTACTGCTTTTTCTTCTACTAGGAATGTTACTTTGAGATTTTGAGGCTATGAAAGGTTAGCGAAGTAAGAGCAAGACTGATGACAGAACAGCCTTAAACCCATTAATGCAGACCTGTCTTGTATAAAAAGAGTGGACTAGTGAGGGTGGTGTGATAAATTAGCAGTTAGCTTTGTATGGAGAGGCATGCAAAGGTGAAATCCCATCTGTAGCTCTTGCAACAAACAGTAGTCCTGAGGACAGATCATCCCGTTGCTGTTGAAGTAGTTGGAATTACAAATATGGTTTGTGAGAGAATGACAACATTGTCTTCCTTTCTGTTTTACTGCTTCTCAGTCCAAAGTTCAGTTCTCTACCTGTCTCAAAAACGATACATAGCTAAGGAAATGTTTTCCTCTTGACATTTTGTTTCCCCATGCTACTTGCCGGCATTGAAGCAACTTCAGATAGGTGGGAAGGTTCGTGGCAGGCATGTCATCTGATTTTGGTGAAATTTGGAATGTCATTTTTCTGCAAATATTCCTTTAATCAACAGAAAGTCTGCTCTTAGGTGCCAAAAGAGAATTTTGAAGAGTTTGAAAAATGAGGTAGGTCCTTTAGTCTGTGAGATGCCTTCAATGCCAGCTGATTTTCCAGGGGGAGCCTTGGTGTATCCTTTTGTTTTTTCAAGAAAGCAACAAAAGAAAAAGGAACAGAAGTGGATTTTCCACTGATCCTGTCTGCTCTCATCGAAATCCATAAGGATATATGTTCTTGGGAGATGCAGACTGCTCATTAGACAAGAGTGAATCTTGAGATCTGTTTGAAGAGGAGGAAAAGGGCTGCCAGGTTGCTCAGGCATACTCAGTGATCTCTCTGGATTAAATATAGAATTCACAGGGAGGAAATACACTCATTTCATGAGACGGTCGATTTGGAAGCAGGAAGAGGTCTCTGAGTTCCTATTCTTTTAATGCTTTCTCTTTCAACATTTTTTTCCCCTCAAGTATTGTTTTATACTGGTCTGAATGAAAAATGTCCCTCAGCTCTGAAGAAATACTCGCCCCAGATATGAACCTTGCAGTTTAAAACTACCTCTAGTTTTATATAGCTTTTATTTTTAATTTAAAAAACCCAAAAACTAAACAACAAAACCAAGCAACTAAAAATAAAAATCCAGTCAAGAAGCAGGTAATTCTTCAAAGCCAAAACTGACAAACTTATTACTGAGCCTATTAAAGGAAGGAAAATATCCTTTTGTGTGCAAACTCAATTCTTCTAGGCTGTGTTGGGCTCAATTTGGTTTTGCCACTAGCCATGTCAATGCTCTCTTATATATTTCCAAGGAACAAGTCTGAAATTATGAACAGTCTAGTGATACAGGGCAGTGTGCCTTCTGGGAGGCTCCAGACCTCCCCGTGTTCCCATGGGTTTTACCAGATAGCTCATGGAATTGGAGGATATTATATAGGTGGCTTGGTTATAAGTTTGATCTTACTTCACTGTAAGGATCTACTCAGTTACCAGTGTGCACTGAGCATGGATAGATGGCCCCAAAATCTATAAAGGAAAGAAATTCTTCTTCTTCTCAGTAATAACTGCAGAACATACAGTGATGTTTGAAACCACTGTATCTATCTGAGGAAAGAAAGATGAAGTGCTGCAGGATCTGCTCTCCCTGTAGGTTTGTCTTGGTTTGCCGTTTGGTTTTTAGGGTGGATATGCTCAGCTGGGTCGCTGGGTGCTTCAGCAGAGCCATTTTGCCCAAGGTAGGCAGAATGAAGGAAATGCAGGTAGCAAAATATTATTCTTGCAAGACAAGGATCTAGATTGCCTAAAGAAGCTGTGATGTTCTGGAATATTTTCACTGCTCTTCTAAGTTCTCAGATGATATTAAAGGATTGTCACATTATTAGTGATGTAATAATCAGGAAGAATTTGTCATGGTACCACCCATTCCTGAAAAACAGGTTTTAGAAGTCAGCCTTAATGGGTTAATTTCCCAACCAACTCTGAAGGTGCTTCTTAGTGTAATATGACTTCCCCATAACAGAAGATGCTGTGGCAGTGGGTTGGTTGGCCTGTACAGGGCCTTGACTTGCAGAGTCAAGAATCTCTGATAGAAAATAATTCAGAACTCTGGTAGAAGGATCTGTAGGTGTCATGATGTCAGCCAGATCCTAGATTAATTATTCGGTGCAGTTCTCCCCAGATTCGTTTATGATGTGTATAAGCATCCTACATTTGAGAAGGAAGTACCTTTCTTCCCTTGCTCCTTTATGTCTGCTCTCTTTACGGAGTTACTAAAACTAACCCTCTGCACTTCTTCAGGAAAGCCCAAAGCATTAAAAGAAATACGTCTCTTTTTGGCTAGACATTTTCCTTTGGGAAGAGACAGAAGTGTTAGTTAGGTCAGAAACTCCTGGTGCTTACTCAAATCTCATAACAGGGGTTTCTCTGCATTGGATGTAGCTTGTGAGCAGAGTCCATACATCAGCTTGGCAATTGGTCACAATCCTACAGAACATCAGCACTAAAGCAGACGGGACCCAGTGGGGGATGTTCCCACTGCCCTCTCCCTGGTACGTGTGACACATGCAGGTTTATGCCAGGTGTCCATCACCCTTCCCGTGCAGGGGGTCAGGTTTGCTGTGCCCAGAGAGAGGTGAACTTCCCCAGAACTGAGCAGCCTGTAGCGTGCTGGAGGTTTTTAAGAGTAGAAGGTTTTTACGTGTCCAGACAGGGACTAGAAAAAACATCTCAACCCACTTGTCTCACGTTAGCTTTTGATTTATAGCTGTGAGTGTTGGTGGCCACCAGGCTGTAGGAGAAGGAGCTGAGCTATTGAGTATACCTAGTCTCTTACATGCCTACATTTTAATGATCATACCTAGAGAGTGAGAGTGAATTTGAGCAGCTGATATGTTGACCAAGATTAATGCAAAATTATTACAACTGGTTTTCAACCTTTTGTTGGAGAATTAGTGAGTAAATAACATGATCTAGCAAAATCTGTCACCCACATTAGGAACTGTGAACTAATTATTGCTTTCTGATACTCTGCTCTTACTTGTTTTGCCTTTTTGTCCTGATTGTTTGCATTCCTAGGACTGATTTGCCTTTCTGATGCAATGCCATGTGATCTGCTGATTAATTTTTGTGAGCAATCATAAACTCCAACCTATGGCTGACTCCATATATTTTTATGCTACGCTCCATAAACATTCATTCATTTATTATGATTACTGTGTGAAAACAGACTTTTACAGGCTAATAAACTTGGATTTGAACTGGATGAAGCATTTCCTGGTGTCACTTCTTTCCTCTTTTTTAAGGAAAAAAACCAAAACCACACACAACAAAAGAAAAAAGAAATAAAGGTGCAAACCTTGACTTGATTTAACCAGGTCTCTGTAACTGTCTCCACAAATGCTGTCAGTACTAGATGTGAAAATACCAACAGCAAAACCTTATTCTCAAGTTGATTTCATTAACAGTGAGAAAAAATCCCTCTTAAAAATAAAACAAACTTCCAGGGCTTAGGGCTGGGAAAGAGGGGGAAGGGAAATAGTTTTTTTTTCTTTAATTGGTTACTCTGGTGTCTTCTCTCCTGCAGACCTGCTTTCTTAAACACACTGACATGCACAGGGCAGCTTCCAGCTGAGACCAATTAAGCAGAGCATTTGCCTCCAGTGTGGCTCGCTGGCTGTGGCCGGGTGATGCTCATTGCAGGCTGTGTGTCGGCGCAGGCACAGCTGGAGCACGCGCGGGCAGGCGACCTCTCAGCACACACAGGTCCAGGGCCAGCATCTTCTCACGCTCCTGGGGTCTGATGCTCCCTGACCTGCTGTGCCTGGCAAATGTCTGGTCAGAAATGACTCTGCAGGTGGTGGAGTATTTTCTTTTTTAGGTGGCTAGTTCAAACTCAAACAGCTTGGCAAAACTAAGTGTAGTACACAGAAGGAACATGAATTCTCATGTTGTCGCTGTTTAAGACATCTCAGTAGATGAGGAAGCTGGCAGTAATTGATAACCCTTTACGTGGTCTCTGCAAGGAGGCCATTGGGATGGAATGGCACTTTGTGCAGAGAGAGGCAGCAAAGCTAAAATAGGTTGGCCTGATGTCTGCACACAACTACATGTAGTGCTCTATGTAAAGAAGTCGTCATCCTTTCCATATGTTCATCTGAAGTGTGTCACAAACATTATGCATAAAAATTCTGTTTTTCAGTCCGCTGGAGGCCCAGTCACACAGGTAATCTTAATCCCACCAAAGAGCAAATGGAAATTTAAGAGCAGAAGGCTGGCTCATGTTTTGTCAGCTTTCAGGCCTTGAATGCAAGCAGTGAGATCAAGTGCCACTGAATGGCACAGCTGGACTGGACAGGACCCAGCCTCCATTTACAGTGACCCTGCCAGTGGCACAGCTGTCCTAGACAGGGATCTTTGGGGACCACTGCTCTGCTCCCTGCCATTCTTAGTTCTGCTGGAAAGAATGACTTTTAGGAGATGGGGATGATCCTGAGGCAGTCTCACCACAGAGATGAAGCACAAGCAGGATTATTAGCTGATGGTTTTCTTTTTCCTGTTGTGACCCAGCACATCTTACTTCAATAACATAAGCTAGAATTGCAGCAGCCAGAGAAAAGTGCAGCTCCCCAGCAAGGCAGAGGAAAAAGCTCATTTGCTCACTCTTTCTTTCTCATTCTTTGTTCCCCTTTCCCCTGTATTTCCTTCCTTTAACTCCTCTCTTCCCTAGAGGAAGGCAGATACAGCAGATGCTGTGGCTCCTGCCAGCAGTCCCCAGCTCCATGCTTTGTGTCCTGAGAAGGTAATGTGGCTGCAGCTGCACAGAGGCTTGAGCTCCTGGAGGCTGGAGCACCTGCAAGGTAGGTGCTTGGTGTGTGCAGTGGTGCCCCAGCAAGTGTGTGGGCTGCTGCTCTTCTGCTTGTGCCACTGGGTTCCATGGGGAAATGGTGGCAGATACTGGGCTGGAGCAGTCAATGTTGGACTTTTTACATCCCTAGCATGGCAGGGTCAGGAAGCTGATGCAGATTGCAATGATAGCAGTGAATGTGTAGGTTACATGTGCCCTAAAATGCTGGTGCTGAGAAAATCTAGGGGGACTTCTGAGGGGCAGAGAGTAAGGCATGTGCTTGATCCATCACTGGCATGTCCTAAACTTCTTCTGGCCACAGCGAGGGTTCTGGAAAAGAGGTTAAAGAAAGCCGGGTCTTAGCCATTTTTTTCTCTAATTATTTTCTTGGAAACAGCTGAGTTGGTTTTGCTAGGAATTTGAAAGCACACCTAGCTCAAGGCAGGCACTGAGCTGGAGGCAGATGTCTTGCCTGAAAGGTTTCAGCCTGCAGGATTAAAGGTCTGAGTAAAGCTATGAACTGGCAAAAATGGGACCTTGTAATAGGCACTTTAGGTGATGTAAACTGCAGATGTTGCCACCAGCTTTGCTAGGAGTAAAGGAGGGAGTGAGAAGGGTGTTAATTCTGCAGCGCTGTGTGGGGAGACTCAGTCTGGTTCTCTACCAGCAAGGCTGGAAGCAGCTAGAGTGGGTCAGAGATTTTTGGGTGGGCATCCGCTTAGCATAAAATACCACTTGTATGAAGGCAAGGAAAAGCTGGACAAGGAAAGCAGATGGCTGTGGCACTGCCAGCCAAAATGTTTCCCAGAGATGCCAAACTGTGCCCCAAGGAGCAGGCAGAAGAGATGCTCTCATGGCACATGCACTGCAAGGGCTGCAATTTCTGTCTCTGGCTACACTGAAAAGAACCAGCAACTCAGCTCGTCAGCTTCCTGGCCTGGTGTGCTGAGCACAGAGGCAGGTTATATCCGGGGTGGTTGTTCACAGGAATGTGCTGGGAGTGACAATGATGCCCTGGCAGTGCCACTCCAGGGGGTGGGGTGGCCCCCTCCCCGCTCCCTGTTGATGGGGTGCGAGCCTCCGCCGTGTTTTGATCCAACACTCCACGCTGCTGTTCTGACACTTCGCCGCTCCCACTGCGATTGCTGCATTTCTCTTCTGCTTTATGTTAAAACAAGGGAGGTGTTTAAATATTTATTATCGCTAGAAACTCCAGAAGCCAACGTTCATTTGTATAAGCCACTGGGATTTTTTTTCCAATTGTCAGTAATAATTCATTAATTATTATTTTAAAGTTGTTGTTCTGCCTGGGATGTGTCACCTTCCCACCAATTTGGCAGCAATCTGCACAAGATGTGGGATGTACAGCACCGTGGTTCTTCCTCCTGTGGGTTGTTGCTGCTCCTTCAAATATCTTCCCCTTAAACAAAGTGGGCGTTGGAGTTCCTGGTGTCTGTTCAACTAAAGGGAGAATTTTTTTCCTTACTCTTCCTCCACATTATTTTTTGGGGGGGTCAAGTGTCTTCTGCTGCCATTACTGCACCTGTGGAACTGGGGTCTGCTCCTGCCCCTCTGCAGGTGCAGGAGACAAAACTCGTGGCTTTTGGCACCTGGGGATGCTGCGTTTGGCTGTTGCTGCTGGATGAGCAGTTCCGCTTGCTGCAGTGGCTGCACTGAGCTGTGCCAAGCCTCAGTGGTCCTTCAGGCTCTGAGCATCAAATTGGCACAGTCTGGAATCCAGAGCCATGAAAAAGCAATCTTGTCTGGCTGTGGCAGGTTGGCATTTTTCTTAGATTACTCTAAATGCAGAGTGTTGCTCGCTTTCCCCGCTTCTGCCTGCAAATGAGTGGGGAGGTGGCTGGGAAGTGGCAGACTTCATCTGCAGGGAGATGGGAGTGGGGAACTTGCACTGGGAAATGCTTTTTGTTTTCAGCCCAGAACATGATATTTGTCTTCTGAATTCCCTTTTTGCAACGCCTTTCCCTTGAACACAAGTGGTAGCTTTTGTTACCAGAGCTTACCAGTTACCAGTAACTTTTGGTACCAGAGCTGCCAATCGCCATGGAAAACAGTAGCAGGCTGCTCAAGGCTGTGTCCTAACTGGGCTGCTCAAAACCTCTTACGGGAACTGGGGAGGAGATGAGGGAAAAGCCACTGGGGTTGGTAATTTTGCTTTTGCCTGAGGTAACCACAGGAGCTGAGCATCCCTGGTGCAGCCCGTGGGGCTGAAAGGAGAACCTGCCCCTCTGGGCTGAAACATGCCCAGGAGGACTGCCTTAGGGAGTCACCAAATGCAGCTGGCTGGCTCCAGGTGTGCCTGGGAAGGGCAGCAGCTCCTCTGCTGGGCTGTTCTGGTCTGTACAGGCAGGGCTTCTCTGCTCCTGGAGCCTGGGGCCGGGGACACCTCCAGGCAGAGAAGCCAGGGCAGAACTGTGGGCATGTGTTGCTGCACACGACTGCAGGTACAACTGCAGCTGCCTCTGTGTCCCAGCCCAGCCAAAGCACACCAGGCACAGCCCAAAGACCATCTCTGCTGTTGGATCTAGGCAGCGCTGGGCTGGAGATTAGGTTTGTTAGTCTTTTTACTACTTTTTACTTCTTTAAAGACATGCCATGCGATTTGGCTCTGTTCCCACTCCACTTTCTTTCCCCTCCTTCCCCTTCCCTTCCTGCCCTTGCCACTGAATGGCTTCGTAACCCCCATTTCCTTATGGGGAGAAAAAGAGGGAAAACAGACCTTGATTAGGGCAGCTCCAAGAGATCTGGCCTCGCTCTCCCTGGAAACCCATGCACCAATAGGGCAGCAATGCAGGAAGCCCCTTCCTGGGGTATTTCAGCTGGCACCTCCAGATTGCAGCTGGAGCAGCTGGGAGTGAATGCAAGTGTGGCAGCACCTGCGCTCATAAATTTTTGGGGGAGCTGGGAGATGTAAAGCTTTGCCTGCTTTCCGCTGGATGGAGTTTTGCCTTTGCCACAGTAGCAGCTCTTGGGAGCTGCCTTCTGGGAGGCAAGGCGAGCTGCGGGAGCGCGGCTGAGATGCCAGGCTCAGCGGGATTCGCCGACTGGATAATGCACGGCCGGGGTTCAGCCTGAATGGCCGGCTCGCGTTGTGTGGTCACAGGAGTAATTTGCCGAGAAGGGCTGAGATGAATTGCTTTGGCTCCCGAGAGGCCCAGGAGCAGGGGGAGCCCAGCCCCGGCGCAGCGGTGCCTGCGGCTCCCGCCAGGCTTCTGCCCTGGGAGGAGCTGCTCCCAGGAGGTTTTGAATGGGAAACCCAGGGTCGGGTCAGGATCGCCAGCGCTGCCGCAGCTGTGGCAGGGATCGAGAGCTTTTGGTGAGGGTGCTTTAGCCAGAGAAGGAGTGCTGAAACACTGCTTAAAACATGCACTTCCACAAATAAGGGTGCTACAGCTCTGGAGGGGTAAGACAGATATTTTAAAAAACCAACCCTGAGAGCATCCCTTATCAAGTGCATGCATCACTTGCGGTGCTGGGAAATGTGCTGTCAGTCAGTCCCCCACCCCTTCATCGGAGGAAGGTGGCAGCACTGCAAGGAGAGGAGATAGGAGAGGAAAAAAGCCCAACAGGTGCTGTCTGGGTGTGTGTAGAAGAAGCGAGCATGGCCGTGACCCCATAGGTGCACCTGGGCTCTTGGCCCTGCCCGCGGCCGCTGCTGGGCTCTCCTCCCGTGCTGCATTCAGAGCATTTGCCTCTCCCTGGCCCCTCATGAGAGGAACTTGCTCCTCATAGCCCTTCCCAGTGTCTGAGGGGTCTGGCAGTGTAAAGCACATGGCCACATTTCTGGGAAATGTCCTGCAGGGATGCCCTGCTCTGGCCATGGGCCTGGCAGAGGAGAGACGCGGTGTGACACAATGTCTGCGCTGTCCCCAAGGCTCTGCACTATCTGGTGCTGCTCTGGGCTCTTTGATTCAGGTTTGGGTGAGAATTTTGTTTCATTCATACTCCATTAATGGACTCCTGTCACAAGCAGCTTTCAAACCTGTTTTTACTCTGGCTCTTACTTGGCCCACAGAGGTGTAGGCAGCACCTTGGTAAGACACCAGAGGAGGAATTCAGGGAGCTGCCATGGTGTTCAAGTGATGCGATGGGAACACCCTGGAACAGGGTGGAAAAAAGGATCTCAACGTCCACCAGGAAGTGGTAGCTTTTTTCCCCCAGGATATGCAAGGAAAGCCCAAAGCTGTGCCACAGCACACAGAGGTGGTGGCTGCCTCATACACTGATGCCTCATCTACAACATGGGCTTGACTTCCAGCTCCTGATTGCCAGATCAAGATCCAAGCAGGAATTGCTGTCTTTGCACAGGCCACAGTCACAGACCAGCACGCCTCTCCCACTCCCTTCCCAGACCCTTGGGCCCTGGTTGCTGTGGTTGCCAGCCGAGCTGCGGGTGGCAGTGTGCCTGTGCCCCCCTGTGCAGTGGAAGGGGCCATAAACACTCCCGGTGTGGAACCATCAACGTGTGCGGAGAGAGAGCACCAGTGGGCTGATCTGCCTGCACTGGTGTGACTTGCCTTACAGCCACCAGCTGGTGTCTACCGAGCTGATTTAACTGTGTTTCCCTTCACAGCATGGCTGTGGAATGCCCACCTTCAAAAAGGTCGTGCTTACTGCAAAAGTGATTTTTTTACTTGGGTAGTGACGGTATTTTGCATGGATCATTGCACATGAGTATTGCAGGGTGGACCTGGGTTTACTGCTGGTTCTGCCTTTATCCAGGAGTGTCTCCAAACCAGCTGCATTTCCGATGCTGGCAGCAACTAGGGTAGGAGTAATTTGCTGGGCTGGGGTGTCACTCAGCCATGAGTGGCGTGTGACAGCCATGATCGAAAGGGACATTTATTTGCCTTTAGGATGGAAGAGACGTGACACTTCTTGTCAAATCCCATCTTTGCAGATGTGGTTTGTGAGGCAATAAGGCAGAGGTCGTGGCAAAAGGTCAGACAAAGCAGCGCTCTGCCTCGGCGGGCGTTTGTCCTGGTGCTGCAATGGTGTGAACACGGCACGGGATAGTGGCAAGTGTGAGGAGCAGCTGGTCCAGCTTCTGCAGGCTGCTGCCCCTAACAGCTCCAGTGGTTTTGTCAGTAATGGCTCACATGCTGTTTTGATATGTGCACATGTGATTTTACACGTTGGTGATATTTTACACCACAAGAGTTACTCAGAAGACCAAGGGGTGCTTCATGTGCCACTCACTGGCTTGGTGGAGCCCCACAGGGATTTCTGCTGCTTTGGAGGCCTCTTTGAGAACTGGAGGTGTGCAACCTCTCTGAAGTATAGGTGTGAGTGTGGATTTTAAAAATGTATTAAAGGAATCCTTTTGTTTAAATATGGACTCAGGTCTGTAGTTGAGCTCTGGTGGTCAGCATGGACTAAAGCAAAGCAAACTAGAAGTGACCATCAGCTGTGGACCGTAAGGGACTCCCGTGGCCTACTCTGCTGCCATGAATATAAAGACAGGAGACTAATTGGATCAGGAAAACAGCAATGAGGGATTTCCACATGCAGGGAGGGGAATTTTTCTGGGCTACAGCCTGATGCCTGCCACATCTGGGGCATCAGGGTCAGGTTCTGGATCTCATCCCACCATTCCTGCTATTGGCAACACCATGGCCAATCTGCAAAGCTGTGGCATGCATGGAATCCCTGCCTTTTCCTTCTCCAGCACTGCCTGGGCTGCCAAAGCTGCTCTTTTGCAGCATTCACGGAAAAACCAAACCTACCCTTTACAAAGACCCACTCTGCTCCCCTTTTCCCATTAGTAAATGCACATAACCAGCACTTTGCACCATTACACCTCCTTAGAGATGCAGAAAACACATAGGTTGTTTGTTTTCACATACACCTACCTAATTGATGGGTTGGGAAAGGGGAGGCGGGAAGGGAACTTCAGCCCTATTAAACTGTTGGGAATTGTGCTCCTTAGATTAGAAGTGTCTGTATTATAAATACTGTGAGAAGCTGAGGCCGAGTGAGCTGGATCTCGGCATCTGGGATAAAACCACCAGCCATGGTGGAGCCCTTTATAAACATTTGCGTTTTCCCGGATGCAAGGGATAGTTAATCCAAACTACACACCTGGAATTCAGTTCCCGTGGCTGTCAACAGTGTTGCCTCAGTGCTGGGCAGCAGAGTCGAGATGTGCACACATCCCTGCCCGGTCCTGTTTTCCAGAGGAGCTGCTGGGAAGCCACTCCCTGGGTGTAAATACCTGCAATCTTTGCAGGTGGATTTTTAAATCTAGAATTGAGCTTTGCTACTCTGATCTATTTATATACAGTGCGTGGGGCAGAAGTATATTCAGGTGAAATTTTTCAGGAGCTAGAGAGATTTGTGACTTATCTATGGCTGAGCATAAAAAAAAGAAAACAAACANGCACCACACTAATGCTTAAGCAGAAACTGAAGCAGACCCAGAAAAGTGTCAGAAAATCCATGTTCATATTTCTCAGGTAACACTGATGGTTTTCTGTTTCTGGGAGCAGGGCTGCATCCTGCAGGGTCATGGCACCTGTGGAGAAAAGCACAGTTATTACGTAAAACAGAACGAAACGGATCCAATTCCATCTTCCTCTCATTTCAAGGGGTTGCTGTGAAATTCAAATGCGTAAAACCTCCTTTTGGACCATTTTGCTTTTATCCTGATGGACAGGCCTGACACAGTGTGAGCACTTCTAGGTTAGAGATTTCTCCCTGTGCTTCTCCCCAGACCCACATCCTTAATGGTGGGCTGCTGCCCTGCCTCCCACTGCCTCCAGCTGAAGCTAGACAAGCAGTCGAGGGCACTTTGGAGAGTTGTCAGGTGGATTGGGCCATGCTAAGTGAAGTGTGCAAGGAGGAGAGAGGGGGAAAGAAAAATACCAGGGCTGTGTGCCAGTTCTTCAACCTCTGGTAGGGTGACAACCTCGCAAGGGCAGCAGAGCCAAACATGACTAAAACGGATCCTCTGAGGTGGTGACTCTCCACTTGTCATCTCCAGCACCGGGCTGAACTCAGCCTGGCCGCCTGTAAAGCTGGGGGAGCGGATGCATGGATTAGTGATTACCTTTCCCCTAATAAAAAGGGAAAAAAAAGGGAGAGCGAGCGGTCCTTTAGCAAGTTATTGCTTTTATAGCCGCACCTCTGTGCGCTGAGCTGAGACAGCTTCCTCTGTGCATTCAACTGAAAACAAAGAGTGAGAAAGAGAATGAAAGAGCAGGATGCAGCCTTCCCCTCAGCTGGCTCCCAGACCTGAGCCTCGCTCCGCTGCCTGCCTGCATGGGGGGACACCCTGCCCTGGGTGTGGGGGCTGCGGGGGGCTCCCCTCAACCTGTGCACTCCTAAGCACACTCAGAAGAGTCAGGGGAAACCACAGCCAGGGACAAGAATGCAAATAACTGAGAAGGGCTCCCCCCCATCATTGAGAAAACCCAACAACCCCCCCAGAAACCCACGCAGGATCACTCAGGCAACAACTCCACTGTGCACAAACCAGTCTAAAATGGAGAGCATTGCAGAGCCACAGCCTGGTGTCGCTTAGGTAAAATGGGTGCATTATCTGCGGTAATACAGCGATCTCGCTCTTTCACCTCCACGGCTCTGCCGGCATGGAGGCGATTGCACAGACAATGTGCCATCCCTCATTCCCTCCACTTTTAATTCCTCCCCCCTCCTCCCGTGAATCTATGCAATTTTCCATTAATAAAAAAATAAGAAACTAAAGCTCTTCCTCAGAAATCTAGACATTAGCATACTCGCCCTAATACTTTAATCCCCATCATTGTTTATAATCGGGCTACGCACAAGGTTACGCACAATGCTGACTGATTTATCTAAATGTATATATTTATATATTTTGTTTTAATTGAAACAGCAACATTTAGGTTCCACCTTAACAGTGCACCTTAAAAGATTATCTCGGTTATTTCACAGGCACCGAGCCGGCACTAATAGTCCAAGGCAGATATTGAAAAGCAGCACAGGGCCAGGCAGATCTATTAGAAATTCCCATCCACGCGCCTCATACATATTGATTTCTGACACCAAGCAGCAGTGAAAGCCCCCGTGGGAATAATATATTTAGCAGGGTTCGCTGCGAGGAGGTCACAGAGTGCATACAGATTAGCTACAGAGGACCAAGGCACTAGTGTTGGAGCCAAATGCTAGATTTTATATCATTTTAATCTGAACTTTTATAATCCTTTTAGTTCTTCTTTCTCTGGATGGCAGAGGAAAGGCTCTTCCACATGTATCATGCATCTTTTTTCTTTTCCTTCTATATTCCTCCTATAAATGTGCAAATGCTGTTGTAATGGGGAGGAATGTACCCTTAGCATTAGCAGGAATAGGCACAAACAGATTTGGGGTTTATATATAGGTATGTGTGCATGTGTATATATGCATTTGTATGTGTGTGTGTGTGTGTGTGTGTATATCTCTATATATGCCTGCTTGTGGATAATAATGGTCATTTCTGCTGGAGACATCTTTATTTGAAGACTTATTTGAAGGTTTCCTTCAATGAGGGTGGTGGGAGGGGGTCTCAGTAAATCTCAGGCTCCAGTTTTAATGTGCAGAAATAAAGAACTGCTCTAAGACCTTCTTTTCTTTTATTTTTATCCCAGAGCTTAATTGAGCAGAAGTCACATTTACGCTGTTGAGCCTCGGAAGCAACAGCAACAACAGCAAAAATACCTAAACAGTTTAATTACCTTTCTGCCTGTGCTGAGGGGGGGAGGTGCCTGCTCGCCGTGCGGGGGGTGTTGTGGCTGGCTGAGGCAGCGGGGTCGGGGGCTGGAGGGGTGCCAGCATTGCAGAGGGAAAGGTTAGAGTTGACACACTTTGACACGAGAGTGAAATGCGCTCCGACAACAAAGAAACCAGGAGATTGCAGCTAAACAGACACAAAAGCTCACAGGCATCTTGCAGGCGAGAGAAACACACTGACTCAAAATTTTTTCCTTTTTTTTAAAATTTATTTAAAGAAAATTTCTCAATTCTTCCCAATAAGCAGTATTCCCATACTGATCAAGCCCACCTGTCTCTGGCAGGAAAGTCATTCCTAAAAGCTGCATGACATGCAGACCCACTGCTTTCAGTGTTTTTGATCCTGGCATGGGGCAATGAGAGTCACCCACCCACGCAGACCCCAACCTGCCAGTTCTAGATGCTGCAGGATGAGTATGGGTCACTTCCTGCCTGGGAGGCAAAAAATAATTTGAGTCTTGTTTTCTAATTTTTAAAATGAAAGGGAGGAGCAGCTTTTGACACTTCTGTTGTCCCTCAAGCCAATGAGCTGCTCAGCTTTGGGCTAGGAGAGGCTGTGAGAACTGCTTGAGAGACATGAGTTGTCTTTTTTTTCACTTTTTAGCTCTCTGAATGATGGTTTCCTGGCCAGAGGTGCCCCCCTGTACCTCAGACAATGAAGCAGCAGTCGAGTTGTCATGAGAGAGGAAACCTATAAGCCTGCAAGAGGTGCTGGGGAAACAAGAGGAAGAAACTAGCTCATCGTGCTTGGGGGTGGGGTCCCTGCTGTCCTTGACCATGCTGAGGCAGGGTGGGGTGGCCCTGCGTGGCCCCAGGCTCTCAGTTACCTGTGGGGCACTCTGGGGGCTGCCTGGCTGGGTCCCAGACGGCCACTGGGGGGCTGGGGTGGCACAGTCAGGGTGTCCTCGGGACACCCCAGATAAGGGGAGAGTGTTTGGTGCTGCCCAGAGGGGCCAGGTGTGGGTTTGGTGCAGGGTCAGGCACCACTTTCCAGCTCGTGCGCTGTCCCCATGGACTCGCTGCCGGTGTCATCGTGCCCGGCCATCCGGTCGTGGCTCCAGTGCGAATGGCCGGAGCTGGCTGGACATCCTCCCCAGCTGCAGCACAAAGAGCAGCTCAGTCTTTCCCACCCATAACCTGAACTTACATGCACATCAGTTCTCCACATGAATTTGGTTGCTGTTTGCAAAGCATTTCTGATTTGAAGAGCAAGCAGCAGTACAGTCCTACCTACCTTCAGAGCTGACTACTTGAATATAGGATTTATTTCCAAGAACTGTCTGCTCTATTCTTGATGAGTGACACTGTTCACTCCTTTGTTGCCCTCCTGCAGTCTCCATAGGCACCTGGCTGCAAACCCTTTGGCAATGAGTGCTCCTGATTCCAATGGGTGCTCACTGTGGACTCCTTGCTGGCTCACTTACTGTTGGTCTTGTCTTTGGGTGCCTCCTGAGAGCAAAGATAAATCTGCTTCTTCCTTCATTTCTGCAGTCAGAAGAGTCATAAGCTACAAGGAACGTGCAGTGTCACTAGAGAGAGCAAGGCTCTTCTTTGCTTGCCTTTCAAAAGTGCAATGGTCTTGAGCATCACAGCATCATGCTTTTGTCTTCTTCCCATGCATCAGCCTTATGGCCCTCCCAGGCACCGATGGCTATCACCTATCTCTGTTGGCACGAGCACCCATTCAGAAGTGGGGGCTGTGCTGAGCCTGGCTTTCACCAGAGGGCTGAAACTACAGTGGCACACATCTCCCAGCTTGCACAGGTGCACTCTCTTGAAAAAAACTCTTTCCATCATACTTGTGCTTTCCAGGGGCACAAATCCTGTCACAAACTCTGTGTCAATGGGTACTCCCAGTCCCAAGGCTGCTGTGCTGCAGTTAATGCACCTACCTGTCCTAAAGGTGACCCTTAAAAAAATTACGTCAATGCTCAGGCCAAGAAGGTTGTCCACTTAATCATCAGGTTATGGACTTGAGGCTGCTTTCCAAAGGCTATGGATGATGTCTCATATCAGTGTTGCTCTGTGATCCCAGACCAGGGCTTAAGCTGGTGCAAATGCTTCTTAGGGAATATGGGGCACATCTTCCCACCAATGCACTTCATGGGCTGCTGGTGGTGGCCACTTGCAGCTCACCACCTTCTTGTGAGAGGTTTTGGGGCATTAATTATTGCTTTGCTGTGGCTCTAGTAAAACACTGAAGTGCTGCACAGAAAAGAGGTCTCTTCATAACACTCAGCCTCCCATTCCATAAAGATCAGCATTTCTCATGACTTGTGCTGGTTGGGCCAAGTGCTGGCATTTTGCAGAAGGGTTTGGTGGGAGCTGTCCAGCCCAGTCCCCTGGCATTTGAAAAATGGTAGGTCCCTGTTACATCTGCACTGCTGGTGAGGTTATTCAATTGAGCAGCTGCCTGGAGCCAAGTCCCACCCACAAATTCTTTGTCTGGGTGGGAATTCAGTGCTTGGGCACGATGCAGGTCTTGCCAAGGACCTCACTTGTCAACTAAAATAATTACAACCCCTTTATTATTTTTGCCAAATAAAAATTTGGTGTTTATCCTCTGTTGTTCACTACTCTATACTTTAAATTAAATTAAGTTATAGGTGAAAAAACCCCATGTTTGTTGACCTTAAAAATACAGGGTAAAGAGTGCCTGATGTAAAGCTTTACAGCAACCGGAGCTTGATCCGTATCAATAATGACACCGAACAGAAAAACATATTTTATGTTATATGCCACCTCAAGTACCTGGCTGCACTTCTTGTTTTACCCAGGATTCCAGTCCAACATTCACCACTCAAACAAGGTTGCTACTGAGAGCATGGGACCTACCTCCTCAGATTTTGTTTTTTCTCTTCCTTCATATTTGAAGATCTCCATCTCAGTGGTAAATACACCCAATATACTGAGGTGAGGTCACTGGTGGCCTTTGTCCAATCTCTTCCACACAAGTGCCCTGTTTCCTTCTGTAAATGGAGGAAATGGCTTTGTTCCTATGTTTTGGTTGACAGAGTCCATGCTTTATCCTCCTGCCTTGATGCTCTCTCGGAGCACTCTTTGTGGCTCCTTAGAAAGAACCATGCAAATCCTTGGGGGTGGCAGCTATCTCATCTCCTGGAAGCTTTCTGCCTCTCTGAGGGCACAAGTCCTATGCAATACTTCCCTGAGGCTGCTCTTGAACTAGCAGCACACCTGGAGAGGTGCCTCAGGAATGCAGGTGAAAGGTAAAGGCTGATGGTGGTGGGTATGGTCAGGAAGCCCCTGCTACTGTGGCTGGGAAGGGGTCCTTGTCAGTAATGAGGAAATCTGTATTCAGACCCATTATCAGATTTGGGAATTGAAGCCTGTCAAGGAAAAGAGACTGCTGAGGTCTAAGCAGGGTGGGAAGGCTGGGTGCATGCAGGGTGTTTGGAGAGCAAATGGCCAATTTGGATGGTGTCTGTTCTTGTTGTGTCACTGTTGCCTGCACAGCTGGTGGGTCAGAGGCAGGCACTGGCTTTGGTATGTGTTGGTGCAGCCAGTTCTGCAGCGGGGGCTGGTAAGTCACCGAAAGAGCCAGAACTGCTGGGCTCAAGGCCAGGTTGGATGGGGCTTTGAGCCACCTGGTCAAGTGGAAGGTGGTCCCTGTCTATTGCAGGGGAGCTGGAAACAAAGTCTTAGAGGCCCCATCTGGTCCCAACCATTCTCTGATTCGATGAACTGGAGTGTGTGGTTGTGAGATGATTTCTGTCAGCAGCCTTCACACAGCTGTGCCACGTGCTTGTGAGGTCACTTTTCCCCGAGAAGCTGACTGCCAGCAGCAGACCCAGGACCAGAATACGTGGTGCTGAGGTACCTTCTGTCGGAGCAGCTCACGGGACCCCTGATGGCAGGGTGTGAGCTGTGAAGCTGGGAAGCCACTCTTCCCCAAGTCTTCACTGGCACATGCCTGGAGTTCATGACCTTACTCGTGACAGCAGCACCAGTGGACTGGCCAGCTGCAGCACTGTAGGTCCCAGGACTGCACTGGCTGCCTGCAGTTGTAGAGGGTCATTTCTGGCACTGCAGTAGCTCTTGACACGCAGGCCAGTTTGGGATGGATGTCTGTCCTCCATCCCTGCCAGGCCCTCTTGGGGCCGTGCTTACCAGTGAACCCAGACTTGCCAGCGGCAAAGGGGTGAATCCAAAATTCAGCTTTTTGATGCTGCTGTGCTTGGGGTGTGTCCACAGGCTGCAATACATCTCTTTTTCCTCTCTCCTGTTCTCTTCTCCTTCCCCCCAGTTGTTAGAACCCAGAGGTCTGTGGGCTGTGCTGAGTGATGGATGGTTATGAGTGACACGCCAGGATGTACCCAGGCCCTGGCGATGCAAAACAGGGACCAGATGTGGCATTGCCCTTTGGAGAGCAAGGCCAAGAAAAAATGGCAATAATTGGCGGATGCAAACTAACCTTATGCTCTCAGAGGTCTTTTCCCAGTGAGGCAAGAATTAATAAATCCTTCTTCATCTTTTCTGACGTGGCAGGAGTTTAATGGCTACTTCCTTAGACCAGTTTTTGGGGGACTGGTTTCAACTAAGATGGACAAAATTCCCTCCACACTTGCACCGAGGCAACATTTATTTCCTATCCAGTACTGTAATTGATCTCAGACACAAGATGCCTAAGCTTTTCTGACATATAGATAGGATCTTTTAAGCACCACATTTCTGAAAGATGCTTTTAATTATCAGGGATATCCAATATTATCTAACAAAACCAGTCAGGTCACAGCTCAGGTCTTTGAGGGGCTGCATGCTTTTTGTTGGAGTTTTGTGGGGTTTGAGGGTTTTATTTTTGTATTTTTGATTTTTATAGTGCAGAATACTGCTTGTATTATTTCCAATTAAACAAAATATTCTATTTTTTAAAAGAGTAGTCTCCACTTGCAATTTCCCCCTCTTGGAGAGGGAGTCCCCAGCAAATACCATCCAAGTCTGTCAAACTGATTTTTAATTTCAAAGTCTTAGGATCATGTAGAGATGCTCCTTCTTAATGCAGAGCAGTGTTGGTTGACAGGAACACAGCAGTCCAAGTTTCTGCGTGAGGAGGGGAGCAGGGCAGACAGGGCTGTGTAAGTCCCTGCTCCTCAGACCCTGGCTTTGGAAGGGATGCACCACAGCTGGATTCACATCTGGCTTACACTTAAAAGACTGCTCACACACCAGCCTCCTCCTGTTTATACAGCTGAGTTTAAAGACACTAAGTTTGTTCTGGGCTTTTGTTTCATCGTGTGGTAAAAAGCAGCAGCTTGGTGGTATTTCTTTTGGCAAGCTACCTCGCAGGCTGGGATATTTGAAAATGAGCAGCGTTGGTGCTGGGGGAATGCCCTGTCCACGTGGCCATCCTGCCCCTTCTGGTAGCAAAGCACCAGCTTGTTTTATACCCCTACTTTTATCTCTGTTATATATTTATATACAACCATACATTTTTATACATCCATATATATATATATTCTAAGAGAGGACAAGGAAACATCTCATTCCGATGCAGATATGTTCCACAGGTATCTTAGTTCTCATGATGACCAGGAAAGGGTGACCCACTGTTAAATGAGGTGGGAAAGCCAGCAATAGGGGATGTCAGGAAGACAAAAGCACTCCATACCTTTCTTTATTTTTCCTCCAGCTTTACCCATTTATTCGCCAATGAACTTTTTTTAGGTTGACAGTGTTCATCTTAGCAACAAGGAGGTAGAATTTAGGGTGGAAGAAGAATGCAGCAGGACATTTTCCACAAGAACAGATCCAAGGGAGCTCACAGAAAGAGTAATTTAGCAGTTGGCAATTTTATTTTTTTAGAACTGGTGGCAACCAGGAGAGGTTTCTGAAGCCTGGGAGAGGGTAACAGGAATGCCCATCTTGGAAAAAAGGCAAAGCAAGGGGACTAAAAAAGGCAAAGCAAGGGGACTAAGGCGCCATAGACCAGTCAGCCTACTTAGTACATGGAAAAGTGCTGGAAGAAATAATCAAGCAAATTATTTATGAGCCTCTAGAATATAGCATGGAGATAAGTAACAGCCAACAGGGATTTGTCAGGAACAAATCATGTCAAACTCACCTTATTTCCTCCTATGACAGGGCAATAAGCCATGTGGAGAGGCAATGAATATCATATATCTTCACTCAGCAAGGCTTCTGATGTCTTAAGCCACACTCTCCTGTAGATGCCACAGGGATGTAGACCCTGGAAGTGGGAAAAAGCCACTGACAATGAACCATCACCTCTGTGCCCATCCCTGTGGTGGGACGCATGGCAACAGGGACAGCTGGAGAAAAGGTGAGCTGCTACAATAGGGACAAGTGCAAAGGACTGGTTTTAGGTAAGATTAAATGGTCCACAACCCTGGTCAGGAACGTTTAGCAAAACAGCAGATCAACAGGCAGAAAGGATCTGCTGGGGTTGGAGGGCATCACAAACTGAGCATGAAGCACAGCTGCAGAAAAGCAGATGCCTCACTGGGCCAAACAAGGGGCAAATCTCAGGTAAGAGAGACTCTACACCCAGTGTTAGCAAGAGCTCAGGTGGCATTGTCTGCCCCAGTTTGAGCACTGCTGTTGGAGAAAAATATGGATTAATTGGCAAGAGTTCACCTGGGAGCACTGAGGATGGTGTGTGGCACTGGGAGCATGTCCTGCACAGGAGAGTGGAAAGAGCAGGAATTATTTATGCTGAGGCTAAGTGGTTGGTGCAGGAAGGTGGGGGGCGAGGTGGAAAGGACTAGAAGCCCAGGCTGTGTAGTAGGAAGGGACCAGGAGGTTGGAAACAAGTGAGATTGGTGGTAAAGGTGGAAAGAACTGGGAGCAAAGTGCGTGACCTGGAGGGTGGTGGGCTTGCCACCACAGGGAAAAGTTTGGGCACAGCTGACCCCGCAAGTGAGCAGACAGGGTGGTCCCTCTGGCTCCTTCCAGCCCCCATTTCAGAGGGAGGGAGCTAGGGAGGAGTGTGGTTTTGTTTTCCTGGGCTTTGTGCCCGCACGGAGATGCTCTCCTGAAATCAGAGCAGGCTACTGCTGCCTTGTCAGCATTCGGGATATTCGCCGAAACGAGACCTGCGTTAATCAGCACAACGGGGACATAATTAATTATTCTCAGCACCTTCTCAATGGAAATGTTAGAAAGGAGGGCTAAGCTGTCCCCGCTGCCCTCCTGTAATCCTATGCCAAGGCTGGCTTTATTGGCTCTGAGGGGAAAAGAGGCACATTTGCTTTCCGGCTGATACGGCGTTAAGCATGCTCACTTCACAGGCGCGTGCAGATGAAAGTGTAATTGCATGGAAGGTGAATTGATTGCAATTAACCTCGGGACTTGGCCTCGGGCTGGGGTGTCCCACCTTCCTCCCTGGGAAAGTGCCATCAGGGGCATAGCGCGCGGCTGATGAATACGTATATCATGGCACGAAACACACACATTACAGGTGAAAGTACATAAATCATCTAGGAAAACACGTATTATACCGAAATGATCAAATTATAAATGAAGCACATAAATCACGAGATTACACCATTGGATTTTACCAGAGACCATAAATTATATAGTGAAGCCCGAGGTTCACCGAGAGGTTCACGGAATAATGAAATGGGACTCGTATAACTTAAGGAAAATATCGTTATCTCCATGAAATGGAAACGCAAATATCCAGCCCGACCTCCATGTATTTTTACAACATCTTCTATCAGGAAGGCTCACAACAATAGGGCCAGTTAAGCACAATAAGCCCCAAGGAAGCCTCCCCCGCCGAAGCAAACAACGATTACACATTAAAAAGCATGTTCGAAAGATAAGTTTGTAAGGAAGATAAAAAGTCTCCAGCAGGGCTGATAGTTGGGCGGCGAAGCTGCTCCGAAGGTTGGTGACACGCGAGCAGGCTGAAAAAGCTCTGCTGCTAAGTGCGAAAAGTAGGAAGAGTTATTCTGTGAGCAGCCGCTTGATTTCCTATTGATGGAGAGCGCGGGGTGCTGGGGATGGTGGGGAGCTCGGGATGGCGGCTGGAAATGGGCTCAGCAAGGCACTGCCTGGCAGCTGCAGCAAGGCAATTAAAAGTTAACATGAAAAAAAATTCAAATCGATATGCTCTACAATTGGAAACCAATGGTGTTCAGGGGAAGAAAGGAGGAAAGGATATTGAGTGCAGTCATTTCATACCTGATCTTCTGCCGGTTTTTGCTTTTATTGGTCTATTTTTCCTTCCTTGCTTCCTCCAAAAAGCAATTTGCTTTTTTGCCCCCCTCCCCTAGGTTGGTTTTTCAAACAGATACAATTCAGCAGAGGAAAGGCCAGTCCAATAAAATAGAAACCTCTCATTTATATTTTTCAAAACACAGCTTTGTTGTTAATCAAGCCAGCCATCAAGAAAGAGTCCGGCTGTCCTTTGGCTGCTGCCGGGATTCCATGTAGCAGAATGGTCAGGGCGCTGGGTAGTTTCCCAGTCGGTCAGTGTGTCAGTGATGTCAGTGCCGTAGCGTGACTCTGGGATTTACATCCGTTCCCAGCATTGCTGAGCTGGGGATATGGGTGGACATGTATACCGGGGGATTCCTTAATCGTAAACAAAGTGTTTGACCTGTTTCATTCCTCAGGGCACGAGCTGGAGCCAACGGAATTTATGTACTGGGAATGGCTCGTTTGTGGCCGACCCTGGAGGGGCACTGACTCAACCTATTTCTGGCTGAAGATGTTAATAAGGATGCAGAAGATGTCTCAAGTGGGCAGCAAAACTAACATTTAAGGGAGAATGCCTAAAATGTTTTGTAGTACACAGACATAATTTTTAATTAGCAGGCACACCAGAGACAGTATCCACTAATACTCAGTAGTAAAATCCATCTTCAATAGCAAAACCGTCTTCAGCTAGGATGCTCAGCTCCTGTAAGAGAGGGCTCCACTCTAATTTATTTTTTAGTGAGCTTGGGATGGAAACCTGGGTTTGTATGATGGGAAAATAAATACACTTTTGAAGAAAAAAATGGGGTTTGGGCTGCTAATCCCTGGGAGGGGGAGGGCCACGCTCAGCCTCCTAACCAAAATAAGTTGGTTAAAAATAAATAAATGGTTGAGCCTGCTAGGTGTGAGCATAATCATTTTACTATATGATCTATGCGTTTCATTAGTTGAGGTACACATTTCGCTATAATAAATGTGCTTCAGCAAATGATCTATGCATTTCTTTCTGGAATGTATGTGTTTCACTGGGAAAGGTATGTGTTCATCAGCTATGAGTAATGCCCCTGACGGCACTGCATTATATTGCTCAGCTGGTATCAGCTCAGCACGGCACATCCATTCCCCACCGCCGCAGACGCCGATCCAGCGGGACGGCACCGGCCGGGCCCTGCCGCTCCTGGGCTGGAGGGCGCCGGCGCCGGGGAGATGGAGCAGGGAAGGGAAGCGGGAGGGTCTGTGTGCGATGCCCGCCTGCTGGGCACACAGCAGAGGTGCGAAAAGCAGGGGAGGTTGTTGGTGCGGGCAGGCCGGGCTTTGGCAGTGCACGCAAGGGCCCGTCGGGAATGCAGCGGGGGATGCAGCCGGAGGTTTGCCCATCCACTCTGTGCGAGAGTCCTCAGCCGTTCTTTGTAGTCACCTAGCTAAGAGTAAGGTGATTTCTTTTGCTTCCAAAGATCACCCCACGCGGTAACATCCCCCCAGATTTCAGTGGGCCAGCCCTGCAGAGGCATCCCCATCACCGCTGCAAATTTTGAATTTCCTCCTTGTCTTCCTTGGCATTGCCACTGTGTTTTGGAAATTGCTCCTGCCAGCACCTGAGGCGACTAAAGCTAAGTGAGCAATTGAGAAAAGGTTTCCTAACTGCTTGATAATCAGTCCCCTCCCCCAGCAAGGCTCCTTGCCCATTACAGCATTGTTATTCACTTGTAATGACATCGCTTATTACCGCAGAATACATATTAGTCTTGGCCATGGGACTAATGATTTGTATCTGAGCCTTCATTTTAAAATCACTTTTCATCAATACATCCATTTTTATAGATACAGCTTTATATAATTCATTACACATATTTCCCTTTACTGACCTATTTTGCTGTACCCTGCATCTATCACTGTAGATGCTATTCTGCTCTTCTGAAAAAATCCTGACTTTTCTACATTTCTCTTCATTAATATGCTCAGGAGCTGTGGTCACACGTATTTTTGTATTATCTTATAGTTTCCTCCCCTCTGTCGGAACAAAAATGGTGATTCTGAAAAGGGCTGTAAAATCTGAATGAATCTGAATTAATTAGGAACTCTATTGATGTTACATAATGCCCATTTCAGTTTACCCAGTATATATTTTCTGATTAGTTCCACCCGCTTTCTCTTTCTCTCTTTCTCAAAAAAAAAATCTAAACATTTTCAGAGTGCGTCATTTGGTGGAGGCAGTCATAAAGGAAACCATTTCTGAAGGAACTAGTTCAGTGCTGAAATAGGACTGAGTGTAGCTCAGGCTCCAAACTGGGTCAGCCAGGAACACTGGAGACCATTAGGAGACCTGAAGTATCTGTTTTCCACAAGGGAATAAATATTTTGGGTCAGGTCCTCAGCAAGTCTAAGTTGGAATAGGTCACGGATTTATAAGCAGCTCTGGCTGTGTGTTGTTATATGCACCTGTCGGTAATGCGCCAGTCACCAAGCAACAGGATCATCATTAAGGGCCTCGTTAAGAGTGGATAATGATAGTCCCTTTTGCCTGTGAGTTTGAGAAGTGGAAATGTCATGGATGAGCCCGCTACTTGGGATGCTTTCATCACTCCTTGGTGTCTGTGTTGGTGTAGTGCCTGCAGGCTCATGGGAGGGAAAGAATCCCATGTGCTGGGCTCTGTGTCTGGTTCCGAAGGACCCAAACCAGCCATCCTTCAGGGCTTCCAGGGGGTTGGGAGCGTGCGCCCAGGGCTGGAGCAATGAGCCTGGAGCCACAGAGGGGCGTCCCACAGGGTGTCCCATCACTTTTGCCCACCAGCTGATGCCGATGCAGCTGCCCCAGCAGGAATTTTTCCGTGCTCTGCAGGTCCATGTCAGCCTCTCTGCTGGAGCTGACCCAGCTGGAGCAGAGCAGGCTTTCTCTGTAGCAGTGTAGTTTCTGAATGGTGCCTGAGGGTAGGACATGGCCATGCTTGAGAGTGTCCTCAGGTCCCACACAACAGCTTTGGGTCCGTGGCTGCAGAGCTCACTTTGGGTGTGAGGGGAAAGCGGGGCTGGAGGTGCTGCTGCTGATGAACATTGCAGTGATGGATACGCAACAGGATGCTGCTGGTCTGCAGCACCCACCTTCCCTCTCAAAAAAATGGTGCACGATGCCCTTGCTTCCTCCCCAATACCACAGCTCCTGTCTTATCTCCTCCTTCAGCTTTTTTCTCTGTCCTATTTTATTCTGGGCTTGTAGGGCACGTCAGGATACCTGCCAAATATTTGCTGAATCAAGGCTATGGTTAGTCTGTGATTCTCCGTACTCATTTGCTGACTGTAAATTTTTGCTTAGACTCTGGGACATACTTTTTTAATTTGCTGTGAATTGCTGTATCCTTTTCAGATGTTTTTGCTACCATAGCATTATGGTTATGAAATGAAGTTCAAAGAACGCTGGTGGGAAGAAGATAGACTGAAGCACTACTTTGGCTTGTAAAATAAGGTGGGGGGAAGGAATCCGTTTATACAGATGACCACAAATCTTAAATTACTCTGATGTTCTGGTCATCACCGGCAACCTCAGTGGGGAGATAAATCAATTTTTGGCAGCTGCAGACAGCAGTCTGACTCAGGGCCAGAACAGCCTGAGTGGAGAGACACAGTACAAGTTAGGGGGCTGCTATCACAGGAGGTTTCCTGAAGGTGAGGAGGGATGAGGAAGGACAGGGAGGAAAATAATCCATAAAACAATTTTCCAGGTTAGCCTGTCATTTTCATGAATTCAAACATATATGCAGAGCCTGATATTTGCAAACTTGATGTGCTCCTGCCTGTTTCCGATCTCTAAAATAAACATAGCATGGAGGAGGTTGTAGTAGTCCGAATCCGCTTTGTTTGTTGCAGTCAGCTGCTTTTTATTAGAACATGATTTAATGAGCATGGCAGGAGTAAAAACTACTAGTTTCATATTCTTTTAATCTCAAATGGAAGCTAAACTTGGTTTTCTAAAATGCTAAAGGCAGCCGTGGTCTAATACAAGATTCTTTAAGGCTGTAATGTTGGGCTCTTGTCAGGGTAGAAAATCTTTGGTAATGGTACCCCAGACTGTCAAGCTAAAGTGTTTATAATGACAATTTATTTTGCTTTTTAAACCATGGTAAAAATATTGTGCAAACTACTTCTTTCTGCAGTTTCTTTTTTACCTTATATGCAGTTAATTTTGGAACATATCTTCAGTGATTCTCGAAATAGCCTGAATTACTAGTGTGTTGCTCTTATCTTTGTTTCTTTGAATCTGCAAGGAACTGCCTCAAATGGTGAATGATTATATCATATTTGTCACAAGCCATCTTTCCTGCAAATCCAGTTTCCATGTGTGATAATCACAGCCAGTTGCAGACCAACAGCCGCAAAAGTGTTGAACATACTCGACACATCCATGCAATGGGTGATATTCTCATGCCAAACCATTTCAGACTACTGTCAGTGCCAAATATATTCCTGCCTTAAATGCTGTTTCCCCCCTTGTTGCACATATAATCTCTGCTTTCCCAGCCATAACTCAGTGCTTGGGGTGGCTAATGACAGCTGATGATGGTGATGATGCATTTTAATGATGTCTACCAGGCCAGTACAGGTACAAGATCCTCCCTGCTTCCTGTTCTTTCCCCCACATCAAACAGAGTGTAGGCAAAGTCAGTGCTGCATTTTTATGTTTTTTTATCTCAGGATCAGTGACACAATATCAGACATTGGTAGGGTTAATGCAGTAAACCCATTGGGAGGATTTGTTTCTTGTGGAAATGTCTGCAGAGCTCCTTTCCAGATACCTATTCCAGGCATTCCCAGTGGGTGGATGTCTCTCAGCAGAATTTTGGATTTTGAATCCTGTAAAACAAAAACCAAGTGAAAATCTTGGAAATAGCATCAGCTGTAGGGTAGTTTCCATGTGTTATTTCTGAAACACAAGTACAGGCTGACCGTCCTATACTTCAGTCATATGGGAGTGAGTGGATGGAGAAAGGGAGATGAAGAGACCAGAACTGTTCACTGGTCAAATCAACCATTTCCCTGCTAATATCACTGGCTTCTCTATTTTCTTTTACACTTAATATTATGGAAAATATGAGGTACTTCAGACCTCCTTTGTGAACTGCTCTAATACATCATTTATAAGGACTGCTTAGTAAAACTTTGTTGATTGCACCTCAGATTTTGATAGACTAATATCACAGCTGAAAACTGTGATTTATGAAAATTTTTGAGCAGTAAGTAATACTAATAGGACAGGGGACTGGGGGAGCAAGCCCACAGAGGAGTAGGGGAAAAGCCTCCTTTTTTTTGGCCTGAATCAAGAGTAGGTAGGGAAAATCACACAGTTGTGATCTTTGTCACCAGAAGAGATTTGGCAGAGATTTGACAAGCACACATCCTGGGCTATTACAAGTGCTCATTTGGGCTTCTCCACCACTACAGAAAAAGCCTCCATGTACAAACTCTCCACTTGCTGTTAGAACACAACAGTGTCTGAACAAGGAAGCACCTGTGAGGGGGAACTGCGCCCCTTTGAACTCCAGAGAGGGGTCCTATTGGAAAACCAGTCTATGCCCTCTCCTGGTAGTCTGCTGGATGGCTTCCCAAAGGAAAAATTGCTGGCAGATCACACAAATTTGGGGGCAAATGTCTGGAAACAGGTCATCCTGACAAAGAGTATTCCAGAAGTTCACGTTTTCTTGAGGGCAATGATGATTCCAGAGGGCTGAAGTGGGGGAACTAAAGGGCTTCAGAGAGCAGCAGTTACATCTTCACAGCTTAAGTTTCACCATTATCCTAATTATCATCACTAAGGGATTACTCAAGCGAAACTTTATTATTATTATTATCATCATCATCATCATCATTAATTTTGAGGCAGGAATTGTAGACATTACGTGTATGTACCCTGCAATTAGGATTTTTATAAGATTTAAGCCCTCATCAAGAGGACAAAGCAGAAAAATTTACTGGGTTGCTAATCTATAAAGCCTTTGGGACCTCATATTTTAAAGTTCTCTGGCATGTGATAACCAAGAGTCTTTAATTTCACAGAGTTTTTTAATGGTAGAAAAAAATCCCAACACTCCACAGAGTCTGGTCAAAACTTTCAGGCTGCATATTCAGGCCAGCACGAGAGAGTTCTTACAACACCCCACTTGGTGTCTGAAATACTCTTCGGAGTGTGGAGCTGCTCCAAAAACATACAGTTACGTCACAGTAATCAAGTACAATCAAATCCAAGCTTCCACCTGCAGTTTGCCATTGCATTTGGATGGGGTTTTTTATGAGCAATTGTGTCATAGCAGTAACGTGGACTGATTAATGCAGGGAACAACATGATGCTCCCTTAGCCTTACAGCACTGTTGCTGCCTGGGTTTGCTCCAAGAGGAACCCCACATAATTAACATGACTCTCACCCTTTCACTTTTAACATGCTTCCTAATTAAGCTCTCCAGGATCTGAACTTCACTTTCTGGCTGCAGTGGCTGCAAAATGATTTATCCCCCCATGATGGTCACTAGCGCCAACCTTGCTGTCAGGAAAGCATGCCGAAGCATTTAACACTTTGAATTATTTTATTCCTCCTCCTCTCCTGTTTAAGTAGGGAGGGCTGGTGCAAAACCTTGCATTTGAAAGCCAGCTCATCAATGTGCAAATGTATCCACAGGCCATCTCCTACCCGTTTGTGTATAATGGACATACATACGTAAGGAATGATAAGGGTGCATATAAAAAGCCTTTGACCTGTAATTAGCCTATCTTGCTTTTTAAAAAAAAATCTTTATGTCACTCCATTTGCAGATTAATTAAA
>VXBC01006474.1:453723-526479 GCA_013399945.1 Ploceus nigricollis
GGGCTGGCGGCGCGCTCGGGGCTGGCGGCGCGGTGACAGTGTCACTGCGCGCACCGTTTAGCCCAGGCATCGCCCGCCCGTCACGCTCCCGCCCCGCCCCAGCCCACGGTGTTTATTGTTTAGCCCGCTCGCGCATTTCTGACTTTTCGGGGTTTTATTAGACGCTAATTACGCTCCCCGGCTGTCAGCTGAAAGGAGAGGAAACCGTGCCGTAATTAGTGGGAGGGGGCCCCGGCGGCGGGGATGCGGGAGCCGGTAGATGTCTCTCGCTCTGCCTCGAAAATGCACACCGGCTTCAAATGCTCTGCCTTCATTTTCCTCCGCGGCTGTTTACGCTCCCCTGTCTCGCTGATGCGGCCTCAACAGAGCAATTGCAGCTTCCCTCCCCGGCTTTTGGGCTCCCCGACCCTGCTCTCCCCCTTTAACACGCCGCATTCAGCTTCAGCATCTCTTGGAACGACCTTTCCCCGGCCAGGTGCTGCTCCACCCGGGTGCAGCTCCACGCGCCGGGGATGGATTTGATGGATTTGGCGCGGGGCGTGTTTGCTTGCCGAGGATGGCAAATAGCGGGAAGGGCCCTGTGTGCCCAACATGAGTGTACACCGTGGCTAACAATTAACCTGCCAGAGGCTGCTTTGGCCACCAAGGAGATGTTTGGGCTCCTTTCCCCATGGCTGGTCCCGTTGTGCTCATGCTGACCCTCTCCCCTTGTGCGTGTACATCCATAACTGTGAGGCTGCCACTGCCAGGCCGGAGAGGCTGCTTCTTTTCATCATGGAAGAGATATTTCACCAGTGCTGCGAAGTAACACCTAGAATTGGATTCTCAGCCACGCTTTTCATGCATAACAGCTGAATTCACACTGCGACTTGTTACCTGGCCCCCTTTTTTCTGTCCCACACAGATTCCTCCCAGAGGATGTCCTGTGGGCCTCCAAAGCACATATGGATGCTATATGCATCCATACATAGATTCTATATGCATCTTGCTCCGGCAGAGGATCTGACACAGCAGCAGCACCTGAGGGGGACCACCCTGAGAGCTCCTCTTACAGATAAAAATGACTGGAGAAAGCTGTTCAGTGTACTGCTGCTATGGGGTTTTTTAAAATTCTTTCAGCCTTTGCCTGAAGGGACAGAAAACATCCATTCTTTTCCCCATTTTCCTAGGAGATTTTTTCCTTTCTTCCTTCTTTCTTCCTATTTTTTTCCTAGAAGAAGCATAGGTGCATGGTCTGGTTTTGCAGATGTTTCACTCCTGACCCCTGTCGGGATTGGCTAGAGAATTGGATGGGTAAAAGTGAGAGAGCTCATGGGTTGGAATAAAGACAGTTTCATAGGGAAAGCAAAAGCTGTGCATGCAAGGAAGGCAAAACAAGGAATTCATTCACCACTTCCAGTTGGAAGTTCAGCCATCCCCAGGAAAGCAGGGCTCCGTCACATGTAAGGGTTACTTGGGTAGATGAATGTCATCACTCCAAATGTCCCCCCACACTCCTTCTTCCCTCTGCTTTAGGTACCAACACTGACACCATTTGGTGTGGGATATCCCCTGGGTCAGTTGGGGTCAGCTGTCCCAGCCGTGTCCCCTCCCAAATCCTTGTGCACCCTTTGCCTCCCCGCTGGTGCGGTAGAGTGAGGAGCAGAAAAGAGCTTAACTCTGTGCAAGCTCTGCTCAGGAATAACAAAAACATTCCTGTGCTACCAGGACTCTTTCCAGCACTAATCCAAAATGCAGCCCCATACCAGCTACTGTGAAGGACAACTAACTCCCAGCCAAAACCAGTATACCATCCACTGTTTCCTCCACATTTCCTTTTCCTCCACATGCAACCCAAGTAAAGATACATAAATCAAGGCAAAGAGATAAACTGCCTATTCCAACTGTTAGGTGAAGCCTGAAAATGCTGAACAAAACAGTTTCAGACAGGAAAAAACCCCCTCACATATTTATTAGTTTATTAATTTTCCAATGATTTTAAATGTCCCACCCATCAGTATCTGCATGAAAGAGAAACCCACAGAAGCAAGAGTAAGTTGGCCACCATTGTCCCCTGCATTGGAAGTGTCGATGCTGGTGGAGGTGAATTTTGGAGCAGGCTCCTCTGCACTGCATCCTGCATGCCCTGTCCCCACACACACAGCCTCTAAGAATGGTGAGCTCCATCACAACCTTTATTTCTACCTGCTCCTGTCAATGGTGTAGCCTTAGGTAAATGCTTTCAGCCCAGTCTTGATGGTTCAGGTGCCTTAACAGATCCTTTAAGTGTTTAAAATTGAGCTAATGCCCTGAAAACACAAACCTATCCAACTGACACAATTCCTCCCTCCCTAAAATTAGCCGAAACCCCTGCTCTGGGCCATCCTGAGCCTCTCTAGGCATCACCTTGGCAACACACCACAAAACCAACCCAAGCAGAGAGTGCAAGCTAGAGGTCAGTGCATCTTGGCACTTTCATATCCCAAAGGAATTAGTTTCAGAGCCAAGGGACACTGGGAAAAAAACCAACCTAAACCACCACCCCAGTTTAGCTAGGGGCAAAAAAGCAGTGGTTGGCAGCACTGTGAGAGGCTGGCAAGATGCTGCTGTTTGGAAATCCCTGGCTCCGGGCCATTTGCCTTCCCACAGTGGTGTGAGCAGGCAGAAATGCTCCTCCAAGCCCAAATACACAGAGCAGCTAGCACAGCACTGCTAGGAAATATTTAATGACTTGTAGGAGGCAAGACTGAATGGATTTACATTTATTTAGATTTTTTTTTCCCTTTCGATGTCTGCTTCCAACACCATTGACCTTTTAAAATTATTTCACTACTTACTGACTTTGTTTTCTGTGTGTTACCATTTTTACCTTCCAGCTTCCTGCCTTTTGCCATCTAGGATGACCAGCATTCTCAGGTAGTTTTGTTTGAACACCAGGATTTTTCTGATGTGCCTGCAAACTTCTAAGAGCCAGCATTTAGCTGCCAAATTGTGAGAAAACACAAAGTGCCTCAAGCTGAATACCTAAAAATTATTTTCCAAATACTTGCTCACATGCTCCAGCCTTGGTCTAAAGACTGGGATATGAGGTACTGTCTTGGTTTGGAAAGACAGGAGTCTGTGAAAGAAGGCAAAAGCCTCTACAAGCCAGGACAGGTACTTATGATTTAGTATTAGAGCTTCCCTATATTTATGGCCTATTTCATATATCAGAGCTATTTAACTGGAAATGGTGTTGGAAATCAATGTACTCATTAGAAGTCAATGCTAAGTGCTTTTGAAAATTCACTTTCTTTTGCATTTCTCCTAGCTATCAATTTTGCTGTTGTTTTAAACCTGACTTCCTGAGGCCTTATTCATTAATAGATAAGCAGTCATAAGCAGATTACAAGCATACAGGAGGCTCATCTTCCACACTGGCACACCCAGTGCACTTTCCACCTAGAAATACATCTGATTTTTCAAGGATGGCCGTCTCCGTCAGCCCACAGAGGGTCTCTGGAAACAGCACACTTTTGCTGTGTCAGTGGTGAGAATGTCAGAGTCCAAGAGGAGAGGAAGGAGTCAGTCCAGATCCCAGCTGGAAAACAACCTTACAAGTAGTTGTCCTCTACAGTACAGAATGCAGTGCTCTGTAAAGGGGAGGGTACAGAGCATAAAACAGACAGGCTGAAACATGAAATTCTGGGGAAGCAGAAGGAGTTGCTGACTTTTGTAGAGGGACTTTTTCTTTTTTAATTATTACCCTAGTTTTTGGGCATGTATTGTCTCAGCAGTGCCAGTCACTCCCTTGTGTCCCAGAAACACATGGGTGCTGCAGCACTGATTGGTCCTACATGGTCTGTCCCACACAGTCACTACTAACTCAGGCCCCAAACCTTGCTGTCATTTACAGTTCCTGTATGGCTGAGAGTGTAGTTACACCTGCTACACCCCATAAACGTTCCCAGAGCTGGCAGGAGCAGGCTCTGCTTGAGCAGTGCTCCCCACGTGCACGGGGTGGCACCAGGTCCCCCGGTCTCCCGGGAGCAGTTCATGTGCCATCTGAAGGACTTCCCCAGAACTGTGCAGGAAGTTTAGTAGAAGTGGAGGGCTACTAAATCAGTAGTGGCTGGCTTTTCATGGGTGCTGCCTCTCTTTAGATTTCAACAAAAACCTCTGTAAATCCTGATGCTACTAATGAAACAAAAGAAAGAGGAGGAGACCCCAATAATGCTTGCCTGAGAGGCCTTACAAGCCCTTTCCTGTACCCTTCCTGAGCTGGTAGTAGTTTAGTATTGCTCTAGCTCCTACTTGAACATGTTATAGTGCTCTTATAGATGCTTGATCAAGAAGAGATGAGGAAACTCCTTGTCTGTGCTCAGTATGCAGGTTTAACTTGCTGCATCCCTAAAAATCAAATCTGCTTTTGTTTAAAAATAAAATCTCCAACTCAAGCAAACATAGTAGCTGTCTGCAAAAGTATGAAATACTTGCAAATAACAGAGAAAAAAGCTCATTCATTCATGTATGGAAAAAGAGATTAATTAATTTTCCTTTGAAGAAAGCACTCTTTTCTATCCCTTAACTTTCATATAGAGAACACATATCAATATCTTGATCCTTAAATGAAACTATACATGAGAAAAATCAAGGCAGTGTCCTCATGTAAATTTTTTTGGTGCACTAAAATACAGTGGTCAACACTGGTGCCCACTATAATATTTTTACATGTAGAAAGTGGCCGGCTGTGACACTTTTTATATATGCATATATAAAAGTGACAGGAAGAGGAATAGGATGCCCGAAGGTGTAAGATATGAGTGTCATAGGCCACAATCCTTTTATTTTTATTGTTTTTATCTCAGTGGGAAAAGTTTTCTGACATTAGCTTAAAAATGCAATACAAATGTTCTCTTGAGGCCTGAACACACAGAGAGAGCATTCTGCTTTCACATCCCGGTATTTAGCACTGCTGCTCTCTGCTTGTTAGCATTTCAGGGGGACTTATGGCAAAGCTGTGGGACTGGTTCTGGCTGCTGGGACCACGTGTTCCTGCTACATGGCTCAAGCACCACAGGCTGGAGGGTGGTCACAAGAACCTGCCAGGTAAAGGTTTGCAATATTTGGGAGCTGGCTGGAATGCTGTTTCTAGCTTTGTAGTTTCTGTTCCTCAGCATCTTTCAAAACTTTGAGAAGGAATGAAGAAATAGAGGAGGTAAAAGGAAGCGATATACTGAGGGATGCAGAAGCAGCACCAGCTGTCCTTCTTGTCCAGAGCATTATCTCTGGCAGCAGCAGCATTGGAGGCTTTGGGAGAATGAATGGAAGTGCCTCATGTAGGGAAACCTGCTGTACGAGCTCACCACCCACCTTCAAATACAGCCACCTTCAATCCAGCCACCTTCATATTCCCACCTACCTTCATATTCCCAGCCACCTTAAATCCAGCATTTGCCCACGGCTAGTGTGATTGTTGAAATTTCTGTGGTAGTCCTCATATCCAGAAGGTCTTTGCTCCTGTTCACTTCAGAGCTTGCAAGTGACTGTGGCTGTTACAATCATAAAATCATTTATGTTGGAAGAGACTTCTAAGATCATCAAGTCCAACCACAAACCTAACACTGCCAAGCCCACCACTAAACCTTGTCCCTCAGTGCCACATCTACACCATCTTATAAATAGCTCCAGGGCTGGTGACCACACCACTTCCCTGGGCAGCCTCAGTGTGCTGCAACACGTTTCTCTGGTGTGGCAGTGACAGACTGCCATGTGCTGTCAGGGTTCCATGCCACGGGGAGAAGGAGGCATTCCCAGATGTAGAGCTACTGAGCTTTGTCAGATTTGTCCTTTGGACCTGGAAATTATATCTGCATGGAAGTTGAGTATTGCAGGCCACGGGCAAAGGGGTTAGGGGAGACATCCCAGGGGTCCCACAGCACAGCTGCAGACATTTTAGTGATGTTTCTGGGATGTGCTGGATTTGCCTTTGTGTGTTGCACATACATTTCCTTGTCTGGGATACCCTAGTTAGAAATATGGGAGGTCTGCATGTGTGTTCCTGTCTGAGAGCATGGAAATAAATATCCCTTTACACACACACTCAAACTGAAATGGTTTCCAGCCACCCTCAAGTGCTGTGAGCTGCAGCTCTGCATCTCACCTTAGACAGCAGCTCATGACCTGCATCAGTGCATCCCCTGTCTGGCAGGACCCTGCCCTCATGCCCACCGTGGGATAGATTCTGCTGGGTGGGAAAAGCCTGCCAGGTCAACAAAGGAAAGAAATGTCTAGGGGACAAACAAGGAAAGAAACTCTGCAAGCTTCTTTCAAGGAGGATCAAACAAGGAGGATCTGCAAGGAGCATTCAGTTCCTCTGACATCTGTCACTGTGAGTGCTGGATTAACACCTTGAAATTTGTTTGGGGAAAAAAAGTTAGGGAGCAATAAAGTAATAACCTGAGCAGAAAAAGAATGGTTATCAGAAAATTATTTGTAATGCTGCCCTTAAAATAAATATCACAGCTATTCCTGTGCTTTACTGTTTTACTTCTAACTCTAAAAAATCAGTGTGTAAATCTAATGGAGTAGCTATTCATAAAAGTTCAGCTTGAGTAATAAAAGTAACAATTTTCTGTAATGGTATTTTATAGACTTGAATAAGATGTATAAAATATTTTTGCTTTTACAGTATATATAAAGAGAGTAAGTATACCATGCCTATAAAACAGGGATTACTTTTAAATTCTTAAAATATTTCTAGAACAAAGTAAATAATACTCATAATTTTTTCCTGAAAGGCTGGTGAAAAGCCACATAGCAAACTTTTCAAATATTTTATATGAAAACAGTTCTCCTGCAGCTTCAGAGAAGATATAACACACTTACCTCTCATCTTTTAATAAAGGAAATTCACAGGCACTTTCCTCTTCCTATTGCATATCCTTCCCTCTGAGCCTTCAGCCCAGTTCTTTGCCAGTGTGAGTGTGTTACACGTGAAGAGAAGCTGGGATTTTATCCCCTGTGGTGTAGTTTTCACAAATGCAACTGAACGTTGCAAAAAGAGATATTTCACTGAGTGTGGAGGAGGAGGGAAAACACAAATCTGAAAGGTAGGAGGCCTGAACTTGTGATTTACTTTGTACTGAGTCTGGGAGGAAAAATACCAGGTTTTAATGTGGTACTGTGGATTGTACACGAAGGTAGGCGAGATCAGAGCTTACCTGACAGTCCATCAGAGCAGAGCAGTGCTCGATGCCACCCTCCAGGTCAGAGGGACAGTGGTGGGTGTCGCCATCCTGCATCCTCCAGGATCCACGCTGGCACAGGCACCTGGGTCCCCGCTGTGGCAGTGTCCCGAGGCAGTTCTGGTACGTTCACGGAGCACCACTGTGGTCAGTGTCCGGTCAAGCCACACATCCGGCCGGGTGGGACACTGGGAAGATGGGGTTTGCAGAGTGAGGGTGCCCACGCAAGGAGAATGGGTGGGCAGCTGGGCACACCACTGCTTGACAGCCAAGAGGGAGTCACGCCCAGCATAGAGCTGAAAGTGTAACCTGTAATCCTGGGAAAATGCAAAGCCTAGTTCATGCAAATATCTCTAGTTTGAAAAGCCTTATGAAAGAGACCAGAAAATGTGTGGCATGCATGTGATTATTCCTAAACCTACTTCTATTGGGCTTCTCTCAATAAAATATGTTTCCAAATTGCTTTGTCTAAATGTGATTTGGGCTACCTTCAGTGAAAAGCCCAGGAGTGCAATTTGATTAAGTGGTTAAAATAAGCCACAAAAGGATGGCCCCATGTGGGGCTGAAGCCTCATGGCCTGCGTTGATGCTGGCTCCCAGGTGCTGCCCAGCACACTGGTGCACAGCCAGCCACATCCCGTGCAGCTCCAGCCTTTCCACAGGGAGCCACGTCCTGTGTGCTTTCAATCACAGCCCAGCAGGAGCTGAACAAGGCAGCCAGCAGGCTTGGCCTCGCCACCCACCAGCGCCTACCCCGACGGCCTCTCTGCTGCTGCCTTGATTTGCCCATTCCCTGCCCAGTCACTGCCTGTGGAGCCAGCAGCTGCGGGCACAGCTCAGAATTGCACCCAGCTGCATGAACACACCCTCAGTGTTACAATCCAGAGTGTGGGATTGTGTGTTGGCTGCTACCCTGCTCCAACATCCCTGCGTGCACACTGCTGGCTGTGCCAGCGGGAACGCACAAACACCCCTGCAGCCTCACACACACACACACATACACACACACACTTTCAGATCTATTTGCTTCCTACAAGTCCTTGTAGAGCACATTTAAAAAGGAGACTTAAGCAAAACTAACATATGTATCTTTTCATTCATGTACTAACATAGATATGCCCATTAGAGATGGTGTGCAGCTACATCCATTTGCACACATCCACTTGATAGTAAATCTTTGGGTGCACAGCACATGGTACAGCCATAAATGCTTCTGTCTATAGGAAAATGAAACCCAATATGACTCAACACAGAGAGTATACACATATTTTTGTTGACTTGTCAATGTATCTGCATATATAGCTTGGCTCCTGTCCCAGCTCAGAAGGAGTTGCTATCACTTTGCCTTCATGTAAGCACAAAATAGAGTCGTTCCTGCTGGATGTCTCTATACACATGGCCAGGTCCTTATACAACCAAAGCTATGATTTTTGAAGGCTTTTTGAATAGGAGAGCCTAAAAAACCTTATACAGGACCCATTCAAGGACTGCTGGAGTGTGTCAGCAGTAGGCTGGCGACAGATAATAACAATAAGCAAACTGTCTTTTGGGTTAAGCACAGGACATATTTTTGGGGTAAATTGTGAACAATAAATACTGGGCAAGCTTCTGTGCTGTGACACAGGCTTCAGTTCAGAGTTGGTGCTATTGAGGACTTCATGGCTTAAATATTGGCTAGGTCTGATTTTTAATTTTATTTTTTTATTTGACAGTTGGCATATTTCTAAAAAGTCAGTGCACATTTTTGAAATTTCATTGCACATCCATGCATCATTACCTGTTTTCTTAGAGCTCGAGGGAGACGATATTGTTGGGGGTTTTCTCTCATGTGGGGAGGCGAGGCAATGAGGCATAACAGAAGTGAAGGATGGCCTTTGGGAGAGCAGAATTGCTTTTCTGAAGCACAAGTCTTTGGTCCAACTGAAAGTTCAAAACAAAGGAGAATCTCTGTCTCCTTCTTTCCAGCTGTACCTTGGTAATGAAAAGAAAACAGCAAGGAAAGGGGGAAAAAAAGCTAAAAAAAAAAGTTGTAAAAAAAAGAGTAAAAAAAAAAAGTAGAAGCTTACTATTTTTAAAACCTAGTCCAAAGTTGAAGATTCTGCTGAACTGAAGCAAATACTCTTCAGAAATGCCTGACTGCAGAGCCAGGCTGAAATGTTCCAGGGAAACAAGATAGAGGAATATTTTTACCAGTAAATACTGGAGTTAAATGAGACTGGCTCATCTCAAAGAAAATGATGGACAAATGCTGCAGGGCATGCTGAAGAAAATAAAATGCTTATCCTTTTTCCCAAACCCATTCAGCTAGGGACTATTTTGTGAGCTGATGGCAGTTCTCTGAGCTTTTTCCTTTGCCCTTGTTCTTTCTTCTTTTCAATAGCAAACCAAAAACATGTTAGTGTCTCTGCTGATGGCTCTTTCTTGCACTGAGAACTGCGGGTCTGGAAGACAGCAGCTTTTCTCTTGAAGGCTGAGCTTTATTATGTCAAGGAGTGAAGATAGTACCAAGCTTGAAGGTTATGCTTGAGCCTTCATCAGTGGTGGGCCTTAAAAGGTCATCAGTGACTGGGCCTAAAGGTGGGGAGACAGGGGAAAGCCCACTAAGCTGGGACCTGTGGGCAACTCTTGCAATTCCTTCTCCCAAGGCAGCTATACCCGAAAACTGGTTCTAATTTAGTTGATATTTTGGCAGTATTCTTTCTCTTTAGGCAAGACTGACTTAGGTGTGGGAGGTCTGGGTACAGGTTCAGACTCTAAACCAGGGTGGAGTTGTGAGGGGGCAGGGGAGTGTCATGTTAGCCAGCTTCTCTCTAACCTATTTTCTTGTTCTGTGATCTGGCCCCACATCCCCTACTCCTGACAAGGACAAAAGGCACAGTGGTAGAAGATAAAAGACATCCTGCAGTATTTTACAACTGGGAAATACTTTTGCCACCTTCTTCTGAGTTCTCCAGACTTCAGGAATAGCATACCTTTTTTTTTTTATTTTTCCTTTTGTACGTCTGGGCTGAGAAGACACCATTAACCCTTTGAGACCTCCCCTTGCTGCCAATCAAGGGGAAAACAAACGATTCCTTCCCACCTGCTCCTGGGTCCAGGTGTTTCCACTTGTGCATCGCAGGCAGAAAGCTGAGCAGGCATCAGGTGGGGCGGTTCTCCCCTGCTCCTCGCGGCTTTCCCGAGGACATGGCAGACAGGTGGCAGATGCCCGGCAGCAGCCCTGCTGAACGCAGGCTCCACGTGTCTTTGCCTACGTGAGGGTTAGCGCAAAGCCGCGAGGTGCCCGATCGCATCTGGCCCTCGTGTGCGCACATCTGTCTTGCCAGCCCCCGATTTCCCTGCCGGTGGCAGGAGCAGCCGCCCTGCCGTGCCCGCGCTCCCCCGGGGCACGGAGGTGCTGCAGGAGTTATGTCGCGCACATGCCGAAAGCCATTAATTAAATTAGAGCTCTCCGACAGGGGTTGCAGAAGCAGCTGTGCCATCAATCATCGCGCCGCGGGCTGACACGCACGCAGCACCACATGGAGGGACATTTTTCCTTTCTAAAAGCAGCTGAGGGCTGTAACCAGGGGTCCCGTGCAGGAAGGTGGCACCGTGGGGACCAGAGACCCCCCTCATGGACCCCCACCAGCGGCCCTGATAGCGTGCTGTGAAATGGAGATTGGTGGATCCCAACCACCTGCAGAAAAAGCAAATTCCTGTTATTTACAGACTCTGAGCCACCCAATAAGGAGCTTCCCACCTGCCCCCAAAGAACTGGCTTTTAGACAGTTAATCAAATGAGAATGGCTAAGGGTAGTCACTGCACCCTTTGCAAATAGCAGTCCAGACACAAGAGCAAATAATTTGTGTCAGCGTGACAAGAGGAAATGGAATGTAAACTTGCTAAACAGCCAACATATACTGGCTTTTATTTATGTGTGCATACACACACACACACACACACACACACGTATGTTCTTCCGTCTCAGACCAAAGAAAGAACTCCAGCAGGCTTAAATTTGGGATCCATTTATAACACTAAATACTCCCCCCTTTCTTGCCCCATACTAGTGGGGAGAAACAGCCTTGCAATATCAATATTCCCCATGCCAGCTTTTCCACATCCACCTCTCAGAATGCTACCTATAGAGGAAAGACAAAGCTTCAGCAATTTTATTCAGGCCTGTTTCACAGTGTAGGTCATCTCAGCAGAGTGTGGAAACAATAGCACGTGCCAATCTCACAGCACAAATACTGACCCACGAATAATGAACACTCCTAGCAACCGTGTACAGAAACAGCAAAACTTGTAACAAATTTTTGTAAAAATAATAATAAAAATAATTAGTTTTGCCCCAGTGAAGGTGTTCTGCATGTAGATTATCTGCAAAGAGAAAATTGTTAGATAAATTATTTGTATTGAGTAATTTGATCGGCTCTCCTTGGAAGCCTAATGAATAGGTTATTTTCTGCAACAGCTGCTGTTCAAACTCTCAAGCTTGAGCCCACGTGGTCTGGCTGTTCAAATGGAATTACTGTGCTGGCTTTTTTAAAGTAACTTTAAAAAAAGCAAAACTAGGCACAATCTATTTGTTGACAGAGTGGAAAGATGGACAGGAGAAGATTTAAGCGGGTGGTAAAATTATTGTGAAGGCCTGAAAATTATTAGCAGAAAGGATAATTGTGTGAAGCCGCAAATAACTCGCCTGTCACTGGGACTGTGAGAGACCAAACCTTCATGGCTGTAATTCAGACACATCATCTGCATTTCACGTATGCTGCTGTGGAGAGGAAATGCCTCCCAGATGGGCTGTGAGGCTGGATGGCCCCAGGAACTCTGCTGCTGGGTGGGCTACGGCCATGTAAGCACCTTGGTCTGGGGATACTCCTCTCTGGTTGCCTGCTTCATTTATACAAGGCCAAACACAACAGGCAGACATGTGCCAGTGGAGGAGTCTAGGAAAAAAAAAAGATTATGAAATGGCTTTTGGGGGTGTTTGGAAAGGGTTAAATGCATTCTGCACTCGTGCAGCAATTTGCCAGGCATGACATTTATTCCATGGTCTGAATTTGTCCAGAGGGAGCCAGATTTCCTTCTGCATTTGTTAGTGCATACTTGTCTGCAGTAGGCAAAGGCTGACCTGAACCTCTTTTATGGGTGATATTTGCTTGCGTTTTCCTCTGACTAGGTCTAAGCAGGGTCCAGTGGGATCTGCCAACCATAAAACCTAAATTCTTCCACCAGCGGAGTGAAATAAAGGCAGAGCTCTGTGTGCCTCCCTTGCTCCTTTGCCCTGTCCTTGTGTTGCCCGGGTCTGCCCTGCCCCATTCCTTTGCAGTTCAGCACTCAGCTTCCACACACTGCACCTTTTTACACTCAAAAACTTAGACTGGAGTTTATTTCATTGTTCTCTGAATAATCTATTCGGAAACTCTGTGTTTTGCTCTTTTTTCCCCCTCTTCTTGCCAATGTAATCAAGAGGAGACTTGTTAGACATTATGTTAACAATGTTAAGTATGGAGCACATGTTGAGGTGAAGTGAATGGTGCCTCAGGTAGGATTTGGCTGTGAGCTGTCTTTGCCTTGTGTTCTGTAGAAGTATATTTAAGCAAGCTGCTGCAATTGAAGACACCGAGGGTGGATGCATGCAGGCATGCATGGTTAAGGGAAAGAAATCTACACTGAAAAACCAGAGGAAGCAGCCAAGAACACATCTTATAATGAAGGATTTGCTGGCTAGCCCTCTGAGAGGTGCTTAATGCTGTGAGGACCAGCTCAGGTAGGATGCTTCAGCACTGACTCCAAGGCGGATGCTGCCCCTTTGGCAGGTCATCTCAATTTCCGCCGGTGGTTGAAGGAGCTGGCGGGGTTAGGAGTGCAGGGAGGGAGCCTGTTGGAACAATGAAGTCCTCCCTCGTGTCCCAGGCTGTAATCCTAGACTGTGGTGTCACCTTTCTTTTGGGACAGAGGCCAGGTCCCTGGCACTGTGCAAACTGAGGTGAACACGCCGGCTTTGTGCCTGCTGCTGCTGAGTGCCGGCTCTGACCTCTCGTGGCTCAGTCTGCTTAGATAATAACTGCTATTCTGTGGGACATGACACATCCATCCCTCTTCTCACCTGCCTTGTGGGGACAAGCCCCCAGACAGCTGCCAAATGGAGCTTACATGTATTTTGCTTTTGTGGCTTCTTGTATTGTTTGGGCTGAGCTGTGGAGAAAGCTGTGTTTCCCAACTAACTGGCTACAAAGTGAAACCCTGTAATTTCGGGGGCAGAATCTATTTTGTTTCTCATGAAGGTAATTTGGCATTTTGCAGGAGTGTACAGAATAGTTCATGTTTCATCTGAATTAATGAAGCGTGCCCATTGATTTCATGTATATTTCTACTGAAAGCTTTCTTAATTATAAAAAAACCCTAAATCTTCCATTTTTCTAAAAAGACATGAATGCTAAGGGGTTTTTATAATGAATTTTGAGAACCTTAATCCCAAGAAAAATGCAGTTTTTGATGTCACTTGCAATTGTCTTCCTGCCAGTATCAGTGAGTGCATTTTGGTTGAGCACAGCCTGCCATCAGCAGCTGAGGCTCTCCAAGGTCAGCAAGGAGCTCAAGTCCTGCCCTACCTTCCCACTACATTATTTCCAGAAATAATCTTTTTGGAAAAACAACCTCCCATTCCATTTTTTTGTGCTCCTTCTGTTAAGTTGCTGCAGAAAGATAGCAAGGAAGGGCTTTGTGGCCAGCAAACCACTGAGTCTGGCGACCACCCCACCAGCCTGTGTAGGTTAACCATGAGCCACAGCACAGAAAGTACTGCAGCAGTGGCTTGGCTTTTTAATGAGGCTAATACAAGCTCAGAAATCATCCTTAAAGATGCTCCATGCTCAGATGGCTCTGCTGTGACACACTACCAATCCAGGGATAGGTAAACCTTGAGGCTGAAGGCACAGGTGCTTAAAATTTGAAGCAGGGCAGCATTGTGTCACTTGAGAGATGTTGCCACAGGTAGAGTGGTCCTTGTCACCACCACCAATTGATGTATCCAGCCATGAAAAGGTGAGCTTCTGGGAAGTAGGTTGGGACAGGCAGCTGTAATCAATGTCAGGACTCTGAACCAAACAGGATGCATGAGGTGCCCTCACAGATGGTGTATTTAAATGAGTATTCATAAACAGGCTTCAACATGGATTTCGGAGCTGCTGTTCCTATTTGCTATCCACTAATACCTGCCCTCCAACTGACTGCAAGTGCAACATGCTGAATTTGAGACTCACATGACTGAGTCACCAGTTGTGGGTTGAAACAATATCCAGATCCAGAGGTCATTTATCCAAAATGAGCACCTGGATATTAAAGCATCATATGCATGTTATATTTATCATCACTGTTGGCACACGTGTTTGACACACCATAATAGCAAAAGCAGGTTGTAGCAGCAGGTGGCACCTGGCATACTCTGTCACATCAGTCACTTTTTTGTTTTTTCTGTGCATTTGGATTGATAGATATATTTTTTTAGATAACTGGCATACTCTTTTTCAGAGAGGAAGCAATTTTTGTAATACCTTTCCTAGCCTGGTCTCTCTACAGTTCCCCTTTTTATCTGGGATGATTAAGATTCATGTTTCCTTCTTCCAAAAGTGCTTTCTAAGGTCCCTATTTACACATGATACAAGATCAATGGGCTAATAATTAAGGCAGTGGTGTGATGCTATTTCAGGTCTGTTGCCTATTTATTTGAAGCAGCTGTCTACAAATGTGGGATGCATGGTACAGAGGTTGCCATGGTTAAAAACCATGTTTACTGATTGCTCAGTAAATAGTTACACTACTTTCTGTGCAAATGCCAGATAGCACACCAGAATTTCCTTGAGCAGTTTCACTTAGGCACAAGCCTTCTCCCCAGTTCCTGTAATGGTACTGATCTTGTTTGCTTGCACACACCTTTATGGAGTGAGGCGAGAAGAGAAGGAAATGTGCCACCAAGAAAGGACTGAGTTTGTGTTTAGCCCAGAGAGATGAGGACTGAGAGGAGGTGTGAAGCCAATCTCTGCAGAGATGAAAGGCCACTGCAAGGTAGCTGGGAATAATCTCCGGTGGCTAGGAGAGGAGCACAGGTCTTCAATCGCTGCCAGGAAGAATCGAGTTAGGCATCAAGGAGAGACTTTGTAATGGTAATGATGGCGAGGCAGCAGCCTTCAGAGGCTGTCAAATCTCCATTGCTGAAGATCTTGAAGAGTAGATTAGATCTAGCTTTGAGAGGAATGATATACTGTAACTAATCCAGCCTTAAATCAAGGAAATGGGCTGGACGACCTCTTGAAGTACTTTGTAGCCCATAAGTCTCTTTATGCCATTAATACTTGGAGGCAGAGTCTGATTAAACTGTGGTATACACCAAATGCTGGAGCAGCTCCTATTTCTTCCACTTCTAACATGATGAGAGGACCTAGCAGGGCTCTGTGGGAAACAGGTTGCTCTGAAGCAGGGTGGTACTAATGTGCCTGTGCTATGCAAGTCTCAGCTTGGCTCTTCAGAGATGGCCATAAAGTCAGCAAGGAATGGCTTGGCTTTCCTAAAGTTGTATCCAAGTGTTCACTGGAGAATCCCTCTCCTGTCATCTACAGCAAGTCTACACTTTGTAGAGCACTGGGTACCTGGCCAGTGCCAGCAGCATACTCATATCCTCGTCCTCCCCAGGGGAATGCAGGTGCCCTGCATCCTGCTTTGTGTTCCCCTGTCCTGCACATCTCATCAAGGAGCAGGGAGAGTCTGGTCCTTAGCAAGGCCACTCTTTGTTTTCCATGAACCCACTGAATAATTTAGTAAAAAATGTAAAAATGTTAACATGAAAAAAATGTGTCTTTTTTTCCACTTTCTTCCAAATGACACACACTTCCATTTTCAGACGTGTCTTATTTGCGTTTGGTTCTCCAGATGTAAAACAGACCCATGGGGTCAGGCAGTACAGGTTTTCTATTTTTCACATCACTGCACCCACAGAAGGACAGAATTTGGTATCACTCACATTATATGGGGGAAGAGCCTTCCTATTCACGCTGTTTTCAAGAATGTAGACTTTTCTTGCAGGAATACTAAGAAACCCCTCTCATTTTCTACTGCAAAGAGCTGCTGCAAGCTGGGGTAAAGCTGCAGACTGTGAATGGACACACTTCCCCATAACATGTTCTTCTCTTTAAAATGGGAAAGCTGTGAAAAGCAAAAGTAACCAGTCAAGATTGCACACTGTAAAATGAATTAGCAGATAGCTGACTTCTTGAAATGGAAAGGGCTTGCTTTTCACAGGGCCTGGATTTACTTATCTGCCATGCAAGTACTTGCATAATAATAGCCAATCTGCATATGATAAATGAATAAAATGCATCTAAGTGTTGAGGGTGCAAAGAAAAACACTAAGCACTAGATATTTGGCTCTCTTTTATTTATCTCAATTGAGAACACCAGCAGAGGATCTGTGAGGAAATTAGTAACACTTACTGGAAGAGAAGTTTTTGCATGTGTGATGGCTTCCCAGATCCTTCCTGTGGCAGCCACATTCTAGCCATACATCTCCTGAAATGAGAGCCTGTCCTGTTCCCAGTGCTTTGCAGAGCTGGCTTTATATGCAGTCACCTTCCTTTCAAAATAACAATCCAAAGCTTACAGAGCTGCAAATAAAACAGCAACCTGTGTAAGCCAGCATAGAAATTTTTCCTGAGTCCACAGATGATCAAAATGATATTGTTGGAGAGCATTATTTAAGCCCCTTCCTGTCAGCAGTTACTGTAATGCTCAGTAGCTGCGGTGTAAAATAGTTTGGGCAGATGTGTGGGCCACGGCACCGATGAGCTCATTTGTGTGGCATGGGGAGAAGGGCAGCAGGGCAGCCAGGAGAGGCTGGGGAAAAATCCATGCCCATTCCTATCTCTGTGTTTCCCAGCTTCCCACAGCAAAAGATTTTGATACTGCAGTCAGTGCCAGGCTACCAGATCTGACATCTCAGCTGGCTATTTTTGCAGTTGCATTGATTATGGCATTAACTAGAGGCTTGTGGTTGGTTATATTCCTTGTTTTTCCTAAGTTTCTGTTGGGTTTTGGAATCTTTTTTTAAGTCCTTGCTGCAAAGTGTGGCTGAGCTGCTCTCTGCATCACAGCCACATAGCTTGGATAGATCCATCTCTAACACTGCAGCCACTGCAGAGAAAGCTGAGCAGGAAAACACTGGGTCTTTGTTTCTGTCATGGTGAGAGCCTCACCACCGGCTGGCTGCCCATTTCTAATCAAGCAGTAGACATGACAACGTGACATTTTTTGCCTTACTTAGCTCCAGCTCTCATTTCACTCAGAAAACACCTCAAAATGTGGATTATTCATAAACTGATCTTGAAAGATGCAGCAATAATTACGTAAACTTCACATCAGCTGTACATGGTGTTGACTTTGTAGCAAAACAAAAGCAGAAAGGAGGTAGTTTTGTGGGATTCTTTCCCCTCATGTCACTAGCCAATATCCCAGGCTGGCCTGATAGTCCTAACTGAGCATGGTGTTTTGTTTTGAGAGGCTACAAAATTCTGCCTCTGAAGATCATAGACTAGAAAGAAGAGCAGATAGAGGCAAGTGAAGGACAGAGAAGAAAATCTTAGCAATTAATCTTGTAAATATCGTACCTGAAAAAGCTGTGCTCTCCCAGTCAGGGAACTGACAAACCAGGCAAGCTATGGGCCCAAGGAAAAACAGTTCAATATTTAATATCAAATACTTGAAGTAGTAAATTAATAGCTTACCAGCAACGCAGTCTGGAATATGTTTGCATTGCTTTTTAGATAATTTTGAACTGTGGATGTATTAATGGAAGTTGTGATCTGTTTCAGGGCAATTTACAAGCAGGCAAAAAGACTAAATTCAACAAATTGATTCTTCGTTGCAAATAGTCCAGCCAGAACTACTTCTTCAAGATAAGGTTTTGAGCATTTCTCATTTCTGACTCAAGTAAATGTGCTAGTGCACTATCACATTGTTTATCATCAGAAAGTTTGACTTCATAAATATTGAATCATAAAGTTGAGATTGCATAAAATCTTACGCCTGTGCAAAAAAGAGTCATGCATCACCTGGACCCCCTCCTTTACTGCTCTTTCAGGGTGCCACACTCTTCCTTGGAAACGGGACAAGACTAGGTGAGCTCATCATAATTGAAACTATATCCCGTTCCACTTGGACTTCTTGCCAGTGAGGAAAATGCTGACATTCATTGTGTGTCCCCTGCTTTAATACTATGACAAAATTATTTTTTCAAATTCTGATTACTTTGAGAAGATGGGGGGGGTTGGATTTTTGCCCTACATGCACACTGAACCCTGCTGTACCACTGCTGGCACCCAAGTGGTAATAGATTAACCAAACACTTATCCTGGGCTCATTGTCTCACAAGTCTGTAAGGACAGATGGGTTTTGCACACCACCATGTGTGGTGTCACTCCCCTAGCCTGTGGTGACTTGCACCACACTGAACCCATTGTTTTTTTCTGCTCAGCAGGCAGTTTTCCCTTGAGGCTTTAAGGAGTAAGATCATTTATTGGAGGGCAGTCAAGTAGTATTTGCTTGAGGTTAAAGTCTGGTTTGGGGAAATGTAGCTGGTTTGGTCAAAAGTGTGAAGAATTGTTCTTGCCAGTAATGTCCTTCCCTGCAGTGGAGAGAAATGAGCATTTACAGCCTGAAAGGGACAAAAGGTGCAGCCACTGAAGCCATGTATTTGTGCATCTAGGACAGTCACAAAGTCATAGATTCAGCTTCCAAGTTCAGGAATCAAAACATGGATGGTATGTCCATGACAAATCCTTTTTTATCATATAATGTCAAAATTTCAACCCCCTTTGGACAATTTCAGCTTGATGGCAGCGTACTGTCTGACTTCCGTTGAACTGGATTTTAGTCAAGGAACATTATGTTTAGATAGAACACTGACAATAATTGTCTTGGCTGGGTTAATAGTTACATATCAATGCATTCTCTCATGCTCCTGTAATATTTGCATGTCTCTGTTTGCACTGCTGGCTACGTTCAAAGAGACCTTAGGGCTGCAGAATTGTGGGGAGGAATAGACCAGACAGTTCTTACTCAAAGGTTAAGCTTAAGTCATGAAAGACTATGATTTTCACTAACTTTTATCCCACTTGCTGTTCCCTTTTGGAAGCCCATGCCCAGAACCAGGCCTGCTGATGTTCTGTGGGCCTGCTCTCAGTCCCAGCATCAGTCTTGGAAACAGTTCATCTCCCTACAGAATTGTCATTTGGTGTTGGTTTGGGTTTTTTCCCCCTAGGCTCTCAAAACGTACTAAAGTGTCATTAAGACAAATGGCAAACATTTCTCCTTTTCTCATATCTGTCAAAACTTCAAAATCTACTTTCATGACATTTCACATAGCATTTTTTTACATACCACTCAAAGGACATGGAATCCTAATGAGCCTTCCTTCCATCATTTTCATCTGCCACGTTCTGCTGTCCCAGTATAATAAATTAACAAAAGTGGGGGCGGGGGTATGTAACAAGTCATATAAACAGTTGTGGAGTGGAAGGAGAGGGAAAGAGAATTAGGCTGCTACCCACATAGGGTTTGAAGATGCTTTTTGAAGGAAGTAACTAGACATTCCTACCAGGAGGGCATGGTCCTGAGCCCCTGAGCAGAGTGTTTCCTCAACCCACCACCGAGGAGGCTGAGTTGCTCAATAGTAGAGAAACGATGTAAGACTGAGGAGAAGCTTTGCATTTCCAGTGTTAGGAATTGAAAGGGGACTTTGTTTTTGGTCATTAATTTGAAAAGTAATTTGTTGTTTCTGCAGTTACAGACTTGGCTTGCAAATGTTAACTGATGTGCTTGCTTTCACTATTCGTAAATGTGTTAATGGGAGATTGAGGGTACTGCTTTTTCACATCAAACACAAAAGGAAAAATATACCAAAATTAGCTGAAGTGCCTCCTTTAAGGAGTAAAAAAAAGTAGATGGTAATTTTTTTAAATTCAAGGCTACAAAGTCAGTAGTGCTGGCAGCTCAAGTTCTTCCCTGTTAACCACTACAATGCAACAAATAGTAGTCACCTCCTCCCCCATCTTCTGGACTGGGGAAGGACACCTTCAGATGGACTGGCTGACCTGAAATAGCTTGGATAGCAGCAATGTAGTCAACATGATTCTGAGCAAATCTCTATCAGTTTGTTAAAAGCCACCCATGAGCAAAAGACTGACTTTCAATATGAGGCTCTCCCAGCAGCATTCTAAAGCACTAAGGAATTATATGGGATTTCTGTTGCCAGGAATTTTATCTTGGTTACAGGATACCAGCAGCTATAGTTGTTGTACCATGGCTGTGTTTCCATCTTCAGGATACAAACTAGTCCATTTGGATACAGACTGCATTGTTAATTTTGCAGAAAACATGAACTCAGGGTTGGTACTACCCAAATTAACAGAAATAAACTGATAGTGTTTGTATTCAGGATAGAACACACAATCACTGCAATGCCCCAGGAATGGCATTTAGGCACTGGTCAGTCGTGTGGTGTTTCTGCTTTAGACCAGAAGTACTATCAGAAAAAAACAGAACTACCACAACTGTCCATGCTACCAAAGCAGCCAATAAAGAAGACTACATCTTTTTAGGTCCTTGTAAACTTGTTTCAGGTTTAACCCGGTGTGTCAGGACCTGTACACACACACACACACACACACACACACACACACACACTTCTATAGTTATAGTTCTAATTGTTTGTTATAGTTTTTATATATTTGTTATAGTTCTAATGCACCATGTCCACCTGAGCAGTGCAATGTGTTGGGTGGCAACACGGCACTTCCCCTTTGTGCTCCTTCACAGCAGGGCAGGAGGCCATCACCTCCAGGTGACTTCCAGCCTTGTGGGACTGCTGCTGCCTCACAGTCCCCGCCTGAACCACCAGAGCCATTGTACACGGTCTCACAGGTCTGCTTTATATGAGACCTGCAGCCTTCTTCCTGCTTGAGATTTGATACATAGACCAAATTACCTTTCACTGCCTACCCTGAAGTCAAAGTTCAGCTTTCTCCCGCAGCATCAGCCAGCGGGAAGCCTGGATAATAGTTTGACATGGTAGGTGTCAGCACAGAGAAATGTGCTTCTGCCTCAGTACAGAGTCTTATACAGGTTTTCTAATATATTTTCAGAAAGTTTCCAGATGAAGCAGATATGGCAAAAACTGATGAAAATTTGATTTCACTTGCAGCAGGGGAACAGGAAGAGGAAGATGGGTTAATGCGTTTCAGAGAAGAAGATCGTCCAGGAGGAATGCTGATGGGTAGTCACCTGCCCTACTTTTACCTTTCATGCTGGATGCTATCTTTTACTAGATTCCCAAAATCTTCATTCATGAAAATAGGAGCCTCAGAGCACTCAGACTTCAGCAAATCAGTGTCTATTTGGGGAGCCTAAATCTGAACTAAGAAGAATAATTTTGTGCTTTTCATACCACTGGCAAAATGTAAATTTCCTTGGTGCAACGTTCACTCATTATCGCTGAATCAAAGAGCAGTCTCAGTTCCTGCTGGCATCCTATTTAGCAGAAAAATAAAAGTCTCTTCTGTTGCAGACATACATTGCTGTGTGAATGGATGATGCTGCCTCAATCTTCATGTCTCACATTCGTGTTGATTAGCTGCCCTATTTTAGGACTGTTTGCATTATGCAATAGGCTAGTAAAATCATTAGTGCGCAAATAAAAGTAGGTCTTTACCTTAAGAATTAAACACGTAAAACACGTGATTAAAATGACAGAGCTTTATAGGAATGGGGAAAACTGAATGAACTAGGTGAGACACCAGGGTTTGAGGAAGATGAGCTACACTGGCAATAAATGACAGGCTGAAGCACACAAATGAAAATAATCAGAACTCCTGTGTAAAGTGACGCTGATATATTCTGAATGTCACATTGCACTGCACAGTGCTACTCTCACTCCAAAAAGGCTCTTTAATTATAGTTGCTCAAGCCTTAAAATTACAAATCTCAAGTGTAGAGATGGGCACCATTTAAGCTACATAAATCTTGTTACTGAAGATGCAAATGGGAGGTTCAGCTCCTAGATAATTAGCAAGACTCACCTCTGATATTTAATTATCTATGCATCTATGTAAGGCTAAGAGTTTATTAAACCATTATCCTTTTAAAATACTACTTTCTGTTTTTTCTTGCCTTTCCAATGCTTGTAACATCAAATTGCTTTTGGTTGTTTTTTTGCTTATGAGCCAGTTACCTGTTCTTCCCATGTTGCTGTCAAGGGTGGCAACCTGTTCTAGAAATCTCCTCCTAATTATCAGCCCTTCCCAAGGATCTGCAAATGAGGGCAACACCCGCTAACTGAGTTCAGCAGTCCCAGTGGAGCAGGAGCATCTCACATGGGGTCAAGGAGGCAGGAATGAGGGCACTTTGGAGGTTTTGCCAGAGGGATTGGGATGGCAGCGTATCAGCTGTCCATTGTAATTTGGCTGGCAAAAATGACTTTGGCAGCTTCGTCCTCTCCTTCCTGTTGCCTGTCAGAAAGGGGACCCATCCCCTCAGGCATCACTAGAGAAGTCCCTTACTTGGATATGGATAAGCAGGGGAAATGTTCAAGCCAAAACTCAGTTCCTGAATTAAATGAGGGAACTCTGCCCATGGTAGTTCGAGTGTCCTGGAGAGTGCAACCTGGGCCTTTGTTGGCTTTGTAAACTGCTGGCCTAGCCTCTTAAGCTAAAAGTAAATCTTTTCTTGAGAGCCTTTATCCCACACCTTTCTTTTCAGGAGCTGGCACTGAATAAAGTAAGAAAGAAAACAAACCAAAATGGGGCAGAGTTTCAAGCGGAAAAACTGAAAAGCCCTCTTGAGCTGTGGCCACACACAGTCACACGCTCTCAGCTGGCCTGGGATCCTGCCCCTGCCAAGTCTGCTGCCCGCTTTGCTGTGGATGTTTTCTTTATTTTAGACAATACTGATGCATTCATTAGTAGACCCTTGAAGAATGATTTTTAGATCTGATATCACTTCAGTCGCCAGTTTTCTTTCACACCCTCCTACACTTTTTCTATGCCAGGCATTCCCAAAGGAAATGGGTCAGTTGGTGTAGGGCTGCAGAGGCTTTGCTGTGCTGCCAAAAGTGCTTTGGTACTTTGCGGACAGAATCTCCAAGATCATCTGTCTAGGCTGCTCTCCCGGGATGCCTCCTTGGTCATTCTGCAATTCCCTGTTTTTCCACCATTCTTCAAAAGGCAGCTCACCTTTGTGCAGTCGAGTTCTAAAAATGCATTGCCGTTTTGAGGAATGGCCAAATTACTGTCGTCTCCAGCAAAACTCATCATCTGCTTAGGAAAGTTCAAGGGATGAGTATGTTGATTTAGAGGCATTGTGGCTTCACAAAACATATTTTGCAGTTATGAAGAAATTAATAGCTGTCACAAGTGATGACTTGGCCAACAAAAAGGTCCAATTTCCTTAAATAAACTATGAGCAACAAAAATCTGTGACTGGCTCAATTCTGTGGTTTCCCTCAATATTTATTGAGGGAAAAGCATGAATTAAAAATGAAAACAATTTAGCACTAAATGAAATTAAACGAAACTGTTTTCTTGGCAGATTGATGTGAACAGATTAAAAAAATGTAATGGCAAAAATTGAAGTGGCAAGTTAGTATTAGGAATTAGTAATTTTTCCTAAACACAAATAAGATATTGAAAAGCATGTGAAATGTGAGGAAAGAAATGCTTCTTTAGTATTATGGTACCCTACCACATTCCTTAGAAAGAGAGGATGGGGTTGTCAAAGGCCTTCAGACTTACATTCTCAAGAACAGCTTAATGTGTATGCTATAATTTACTATTAATGAGCAAAAATATGGTATTTCAACTGTATTATGTTACAGAGAGGTAGATGTTTTGAAAATTGTGTGGTAGCTGTTCAAAAGTGGGTGGCTGTCCCCCCTGCACAAGGCAGAGTAACTGAACTGCTTGCTCCCATATTCCTTTACAGTGGCACCCACTTCTTCGTAGCTTCTGACTTTTAGATGAGACAGTTCTTTCACGGAGAGGGAAAAAACCAAAACTGTTCTTTGAATGTCTGCTTTGGTAAAGCATTGGCTTTACTTGTCACCAGTGATAGGTGTTAAAAACTCAGGGCAATCATTCCGGATGAACAGTGTCCCAGGATTCACCCACATCTCTGGCCCTGTGACCAATGCATGGTGTTTTTTAAAAATTATTTTTATTTAATTTTATTTATCTAAAAACCTTCTCTGCACCCACACTTGGAGTACTGTGCAGCAGAGTAACACAAGAAATGGCTTCTGTCCTGGACAACCAACAATTCCTTTTAGTTGAGAAACCTGCAGCCATGCATAAGCTTATGCTCTCTCCGTCTCACTTCCTCTTTTTAAAATTTAAATATCTTTCTTCTCTTATAGTGCCAAAAGAAAAACTCAGTACAAGCTGAGTCTCCACACAAAATACAAGAGGTTTGCTGGAGTCTCCTGCTGTGCAGGGAAGAAGCATCACCTGATTGATCCGCCACGTCATTTTACCTTCTCCCAAGATTTCACAGCCTTAAATGTCTTTTGTCTGTAAAGATCCTAAAGCAGGGGTAAATATGATTGAGGTTTTACACTGGAAGAGAAAAAAAAAATGTAAGCTTTAAGAAGAAAGCTGTGTGTGTGTGAAAGAAGCATTAGCTGGATTCAGAGGTGTCATTTTTGGATTTGAGAACATACTAGCAATTTTGGAGGCCTGGGGGTGAGAGGCTTCGCATGTCTTCCCCCTTCTTTCCGATGAGTCTCAATTTACCACATTTATGTCCTTTTTATTTGGAAAATGTTTGCTGCTGTGTATGTTGCACATGCCACGCTGCATCATTGCAGCCACGGTTCTTTGTGCTCGGCATTTGCAGATGGATGGCTTTTTCCATCATACATCATGGCTGTGACAGCAGACTGATGATCTACAACTCCAAGCGCTGTAGCTCTGATGATGTGGCTGTGGCTGTAGTAATAATGTGAGCCCACTCCTGGGACAGCAATGATGCAGGGTTTTTTTTTAAAGGTGAGGCAAAAGGCTTAAATCCCTTCTTGTTTCCTATCTGTCTCCCTCCCCACAGCTGTTTCAAGTCCCAGATCAATGGGTAAAAAAATAAAATTAATCCATCTTCTGCGGAAATATCATCACTGGTATGAGAGAGCTCACTGATTTAGATGCGGGAGAGGATATCACAAAAGCAAGCTTTGTAAATACAGATTTGGGCAGAAATGCAAAGGAAAGCCTGACTTTCGGATCTCTTACCATGGCAGGTAAATATTGTCATACTGGAAGCAGAACAAACTGTTCTTTTGTGTAGCTGCAGTTTGATCGACCCTTGCAGTCTTTCCATAGGCTTCTATCTCTAGTGTTCATTAAAACTCCAGCTCCTGGAAGCCAGTGAGTTCCACATCTTCCCTAAGTAAATAAACATTACTTTCTTCAAAAGGAAAAGTAAATTCTTCAAATTGTGACATCAGTTACTCATGGAGGTTCAGAAATAAAAAGGTCATAGAAAAAAACCACATTTTATTATTACAGTATTTCCTGGGTTTTTAAACAATTCTGCTAATTTAGATTTGAGTCATGATGCTTGATTGCTTGGGGGTAGCAATAAAACTGAATTTAGATCCTTACCTGGCACTAGCTCTCTGTCTCATTGTGAGCTGGCACCTGGTGGTGCCAAACTGGAAGCCAAACTCCTTTCTCTCCATCTCCCAAGTGCATTAACCTGTTTTTAGCAGGTTGGATGGCCCCAGCTCTAGGACTACCTGTGTGCATACAGACCCCTATCCCCACTGCTCTCCCTGCCAGCCAGGCTACATGTGCCTGTCAAAAACTCCACCTTCATCCAAAGTCCAGAGAAGTGAAAGAAGACACATATTGACTTCAGCAAGGTTCAGTTCAAGCCCAAGCTTCATCCATCACACAAAAGTTGAAAGTACTGCCTGTGTGCACTGATAGAAACAGTACAATGTGCTTTTTTAGTTTAGTTGTTATTATTATTGGGGGTTTTTTATTATTTCTGCTTTATAAAGCATAGATTTCAGCTAACACTGAAGGATTTTAAAAAGTTAATTCATAATTGATCTCTTGAATCAGTAATTTAATCTTTTCCCTGGGATATGAAACAAAAACTACACTGGAAGACATTCTGCTAGTGTTAATCAAGTGACAACTGTTTGCAGAGGACCTTATGCACACGTGGCACTGAAAAAGAAAAATCATCACAGCTGATCTGACTCTCAGCTCTGGCTGAAGGAGAGAGGCACTCCTTGCATGCCCTGTATGCAAGCTCCTTCCTTTGGTTCCTTTGGTTCCTGTCCTAATACCATAGCAGGAGTACAGAAAAGGTAAAAGACAGAGTTTATTTGCCAATGAAGCAAATTGCATCTTGTGATAACTTACTTCAATAAACAGGGAGAGTTCACTGAACACCATTGCATTGGTTGCCTATGGTCAAGATGAAACCTGCTGTGCTGTGTGTCCGCTCCAGAGGAGTCAGATTTCTTCTGATCTATCTGGTTTACAGCCCCAAGACTACTTCTCTGCTGCCCACAGCTGGTGCAGGTCAAGCCTTGTCCAAAATGTCCATGCACAACCTCAGAGAGTAATTTGGGATGCATAGCAGCCATATTATTTCCATGTGTCATCTGAGGACTGGACAGAAATACCAGAAACTGTCCAAGTCTGGCAGCAATCCCCAGGTGCATGGCACAGCCAGGCATGAGGGGGACCAGCTGCAAGGCTGTCACTTTCCATCCCTGGTGAGAAAATGCAGTTGGGAACCAAGGACAGAGCGCTTGGCAACACCCATCAATACTGACCCTGCTGCAGCAAAAACTCTGCCCTGTCACTGAGATACTCATGCCTGAACAGTTTCTAGCCCTCTCCTCTCATGGAGAAAGTCTGCTCTTTCTACACTTTGATGTTGTACCCATGAACCTTTCAGGAGAGAGGAGATTCCCAGTGGGTTATCCATGGTCTCTAGCCTGACTATCAGAGGATTTCTTGGGTGGTTTCCCCACTGCCTCTGGGGGCCTGGTTACTCCTGGCATCTCTGCAGTGGTGGCCACTGTCTGTGCTTCTTTGGCAGATTGCTCCATTTGCTGGTTTATCGTGGGGAGTTTTCCTTAATATTTGATCTAATTTTTGCCTACTGGACTTAAAATCCATTCCTTACCATTCTGTCCTCCCTGACTAATGAGAATTGGTCCCAGTCTTCTTTATAATGCCCTTTAACATGATTCTGGACAGTTATGTGTCCCCTCAGCCCTCTCTTCTGCATCCTGGACATGCCTTTCTCTCACAGGTCTTATTTTCTAAATCCTTTATCACCTCTGTTACTTTCCTGTGAGCTCTTTTGGATTATTCTTTAAAAATAAAATGCTCCCTGCAGCAAAGGCTTTGCTCTATTGCTGTGTGCCATTGCCTCTGTTGCTGAAGGAGAGCAGCACAAGCAGCATTACCATCTCACCTGGCTTTCCCACAGCTCTGCTATTAACCATTTTATTGCTGGGGCAGTTTGTCCAGCTGGCAGCTTGTCCCACATGCAGGTTCCTGTAGGGTTTGGCTGGCTGGGTGTTCAGCCAGGAGTCATATTTATGAGTTCCTGCAAGGCAGATACTACTTTGCAGGCAGAGCCCAATCCCTGCCTTCAGGCTTTGGAGAGCACTGGGGAAAGTATTGCAATCTAGGAAAAACACTGCCCCAAAGAGGCTCAAGGCAGCAGGCGGCTCCAGGAGCTGGTGGCCCTGCTCCTGCAGGGGGGACACTGGCCACATTGGATGATAGCCAGGGCAAACCTGGCAGCTGTGCCAACGCCTCCCTGGCGTGTCTCCAGGGTGGCGAGGCTGCAAGGCATGACAAAACTTTCTGCCTGTGGCTGCTGGCAGGGAAGTTGGCTCCAAAAAAGCAGCGCCTGCAAGGAGAGGTCCCATGCTTCACAAAGCACTGCCACCCAGTCGCGGCTGCGGTGCCCAGCAAAGCCCATCTCGGCTGCCTGGACGTTGTGTCTGTCAAAGAGCAGTGCTGCTGGCACCTCTCTTAGGGACTTACTGGTGACCTCTGGATACCACAGCAATACAACAATCTTCCCAGAATTTTCTATTGCCATGCTACAGTGGTGCATTTCATTATTCCCTGGGCAGAACATTGACTTTGTTGACTCTCAGCATATTTCTTCAATTTATCTCCTAAACACTGTTGTTATACTTTAATCCTGTCCTCTTTGATATCTGCATATCCTCCTTGGTTTGAAGGATACCTAAATGGGGGCTTGCTCTTAAAAACACAGACAGATTTGCTTGTCTGACTATGCCAAGAGCTGCTAATGAAAATACCAATGAGCATGGGGGAATAAACTTGCCACCTGTGGAGTCTTGTTTGGCATCCTCATTCAGCCTAATAAAGAATCATTCATGTTTAATTGCTACATTTGATTTTAATTACAGTTATTTTACATGCCATCTTGTAGTTTTGTCTTGGCTTTAGACACTATCTGCCACCTTACTCTTTTTAAATAGCGAATTATACTATAATAGAAAATTATTTTGGTCAAATAATTAGAACTAGGCCTTTAAATTTTAATCAGGGTGTTTTAAAAAAAAATGTTCATAAAATTCTTTCTGGTTGATGTTGCAGTATAGATTCAAATTCAAGCTTGTTTTATGTGCAACAGGAATTCTATTAATAACTCTCTCAAATGCTCTTGCATGGCCACAATATGAGTAGTCCCATCTTCTCACTGAAGTTTTATCAAATTATGTTTACTTTGTTTAAATGCCAATTCATTTTAACCACTGCAAGATGTTTCTGTACAGGCTTAACTTGGCATAAAATTAATTTATTGCAGGTTCACTTAGCTGGACAAAGTTCTGACTTCAAATCAATGCAAATCTGTCTGAAACTTCAATAAGATGTTCTGCTTGCAAACCTGGCACCTGTATAACTAAATGAATGGAAAGAAAACCAGGAAAGCTCTTTTGCTTCTTTAGCTGTGCCATTTTGATGCTCTCATCCTGTAATTAAACGAGAGGAGGTACCTCCCAGAGCAGAACCCCAGGGCAGACCCTTGCCTTGGTGGCTGGTGGGTTTCTCTCTGCAAGACAGCCTTCCTGAACTTTGCTGCCAGAGTTGATGACTTTTTTGGGTTAATGATGGACTTGTCCTGGGCAAACCTTCTTCATGCACTTCCCAGAGAGAGTCAGGCTCCAAACCACCTAGCCCTGCCTTTCTCCTACCTTTGAATAGGCTGAGCTCCATTTTAACTAATGTGCTTAAGGACTTCTTTCAGAAGCAAACACCTCCAGTTTATTTCTTTTGTTTCTGCAAACTGTACTGTGTTCCCCACAGGGCACACATGACCAAATGGTGAGCAGTCCCCAGCTCCCCTCTTTGTTATCCAAGCAGGACAAGATGTTACCACCCTGCCCTGAGCTCCTCAAATCTTCTTTCTGATCTTGTGCCTTGGCACATGTAGGCTCCCTGCTCTCAGACCGCCATCCATCTTGCTGGTACATGCACAGTTGTCCTTTTTGGTCTTTTTATGCTAAACTGCCTGGCATTTAGTCAGTCATCCCTCCCACTGGTCTCTGAAAAAATTTCTGTGGAAGCAGCTGAAGAGATGCCCAGGCCATTTGAAGGTCTGTGCTTTCTATTACCTTTGCCTTGAACCTCATGCTCTTTCCAAATCTTCACCCCAGCAGGTGACATCCTCAGACTTTCCAGACTCTCTTCCCTTGGGCAGCAGCATTCCTCAGTGTGGCACCATCTTGTGTGCCACAGAATGTAACCACACAGTGCTCCTCCCCTCCCACCTTCCAAAATAAAAGACCAGGTGACTGCAAGTACCACATATTGTGTCTTGATCACCAGACAGAAATTTCCTCAATGCTTAAGCTCCACTCTTGCACAAGTAAAGTCAAATGGCTCTTTGTATGCCCAAGCAGCAGCAATGGCAAAGGCTGCACTGACCCCTCTTGGATTGAGCTACAATGAAACATGGCAGCTTGGGGAAAGCTGCCCATCACAGTACTCTGCCTTTTGATGCTCATGACTCTTAATTTAAGGCACCAAAGTGATTTTTTTTACCTTGGCCATTTATATGTGGCCAATATAAGCACAAGAGGAGGGAAGTCTCCCTTTTACCCTGCTTTTATTCCTGCTTTTCTGTTGCCTGAATCTGTCTTCGTGCTGGTTGCCCAGGTGCTATGCCCATCAAGAAGGGAGGCAACTTTCTCAGACTGGCCTTTGAATGTGTTGTATAATAGGAGAAAACTTTAGAATGACAGCATTGGTGCCCAGAACTTAGTGAAAAAATCATATGGAAAAGTCAACTATCAAAACACATAAAGAATGAATAAATTCAGGGCACTGCACTGTCTGAGGGTTCTCCAGAAGAAAGAAAGAAAATAAAAAAAAAGGAAGGTAAGGGAGCGAAAGAGCTGCAGGATGGTTTAATGATAGTTGTTTACCTCCTTGGAGGCCCTAAGGGATTTCCCTTTGGACGCATCTTGAGCTTGTTCCCAAGAAATTCTTCCCCTGCTTTTTTTTTTACCACTGTCTTGCCTTTCTCCTTCTCACCTCATACAGTTAAGAAATGATGAGCCACCTGAGTGCCTTTTTTTCAGGATAATTTCAGCTACTTCTTTCTCAGTTAAGATTTTTGAAAAGATCAGGCTCATGTACTCAAATCAGTTTGAAGTGCTTTGCAAGGCTGTGGCACAGGAATACTAAATCATTATTCAACATTTGACCAGACATGAAAATAATCCGCATTTATAACTAGTTTCTTAAAATGGCCAGCGTAATTGCTGAAATACAGAATAAGAAGGTAGGAAACAACTACTATTTCCACAGACAAGAAGCATCTTTACTGAGACAAAGCTGCACTGAAACAGGCAATTTTCAGTTCTTTTCAGCAAGCTTTCTACATCCTTTCTTGCCTTTGCACAGACAGAAAGCCAATTTTCCATGTCCCTACTACAGGCAAAATGGGGCAAGATTTTAAAGATACAGCTCCACTCCATTTGACTGCAGCAGACTAAAAGAAAAATGAAGTTCAGCACTTAACTGATCCCTCCGCAATATTTCAGAGTAAATTAAAAATCAAAATGTCAAGAGGTTCAATATGTCAGTGGGCCTTTTGACAGAGCAGCCACTTTGAAGCCTAAATGGGAAATGTGCTCTTTTTGAAAACTAAAACCAAATGTGTGAAGCTGCTGCTCTGTTTCAAAATTTGGGCCCTTCATCTTTGTATTTCTTTTGCACTAAAATTAGCAAAATATTCTGGCTGCTGTTTTACTTATTCTCAGCGCAGAAAGACTCAATTTCAAAGAACTGCTGTTTATTAGGATGGATATTCTTCATTATCTGCATTAAGGTAAAATCTGGGAATCTCACAGTCTGCCTTCTTTCACTTTCACTATATTCACTGCCCACGATGTGTTTATCTTTGCCTGGCCATCAGCAAATAATTTTTCGTTTTGCCATCTCGGTTTGTATTTGTAGAACAGGAAAGATAATAAATGATAATACTTACCTTCTTCACAAAGATGTGGTGAAGATTAATTAGCTCTTGTTCATACAAAGATTGGCAATAGTGATCTGCAGGTTTGCAAAACCTGAAGTGATTGCTATCGCTGCTGAGCTTGACAAAGAAGCACAGTCAAGGACAGGAGCTAGTGCAACTGCAATCATTTACAGGACAGATGATATATGTGGCCTTGAAGAAAACTCCCCAAAAACATCTGCATCTGTACCTAAAACTGGAAGGAAATGCATATGAGGACACGCAGAAGTTGGGTTTGCAGCATGATGCTTGCAGGATAGCAATGCGGCAGCCCTATCCCTTTGCAACACAACAAAAACAGTGTTATCATCTAGTTGTAAGGTCTCCTTGGAGCCTGCAAGTGCAGTTAGCTGACACAAGCAAGGGTGTCCGCTGGTCATGAAGACATTTGCCACCCCGCAGGGCTCCCAGCCCCATCACTGAGGCCACAGACATGGGGCTCAGCCCAGCATTAGGCTGGTGCTCTGCCCTGAGGCAGAATTTGATGAAGCTCAGAACTTGTTTAGAACAATGCTAGGAGCAAAAAGCTGGATTTGAAGATGCTTCCTCCTGCCCAACAGTCTGCTTCTCACCTGGCCACATGTCCTCTGCTCTCAGCCAGGCAGCATGGGCTGACATAGACCTCACACTGGAACCCACCTCAAGCAAGGTGCTCCTTTCACCACTTTGACCACAGCACTCCATGCTGGGTCTCCGTTACCCAGCAGCAGGAACCCACTGCCCCTCACTGCAAACATTTCAGTCTGCTGGAAAAGGCATGTGGGCAAGCAATCCAACTTGCACATTCAGTAACCACCTGGAGTGCATTAAACTCCTTCCTCCTGAACTTTGCATTGGAGGCAGTGATGGACTCAACTTCTCCCACTCACGAACACCTTCCCTGCCGGTCTCTGCGTACACGTGCTGTGCTCTGGTAAACTGATACCTCTGTTGCTCAGCCTGCTGCATTAGTGAGATCCATGCAGGCTGTCCAGTCAGCAGGCTGGGCTGTTTTCATAGTGATGCATCTGCTGTGGAATGCATTTTTCCCCACAGCTGCCCAACTGGTCCTCTAGGTGCTTTGGAGCACAGCTGGCTTTCAGTCTGAGCTTGCTGCAGATGGGGCTGTCTCTGCACAAAGTGGCTGAAGGCTGTGCCAGCCTTGTCCTACACCTTCCCCCTGTTCCCTACAGCTTTCCATAGGCTCCAGCAGTCACTTCTTGCTTTCCTCAGCTGTTCCTTGCCACCTTCATAGCTGCCTCTGCCCTTCTGGGCCACTGCAGTACCTGTGGCAAAGAGGAGACGTGTCCAAAATGCAATGAGATGATGAAGAAAATCTGGAACTCCCCCTGGTCAAAGCATGGGCTGTGGCTGCTGATGGCAGTGACCAGCAGCTAGTGACAGCCAGGTTTAGGCACTGCAGGTTTCTGACAATCCCAGCAGATGGGATTTCTGTGGCTGAAGCTTCATTCCTCCTGCAGCCAAAGTGGTATAAGCCATCAGCTGTGGAAGATGCTGGTCCTTGCATCTGGTCACTGCTTTTGTCAAGTCATCTGGTGACATCTGGGTAAGTTTTGGTGGGTAATTTTTCTGACTTTCCTGAGATCAAAGCATTCTGTTGAGGAGAGGCGAATTTAGCAGAACATGTGTGAGACCTGGGATAGTGATACCACAGTTACCAATGCTGACCAACAGGTCCCCAGAGCAGATGGCTGGCCCATCCTTGAATGACTGGGTATTACAGAGCCCCTCAAATCCCAAGACTTTGCTCTGTGCTTCTTTACTTACAGCCCTTACTGCAGAGCTATGTCAGCAGTGCACTTTCTCCTCTATCAGCACTGCACAGACTACAGCCACCTGAAAAAAAAATGTAGCCAACACTGACTGGTTAGCAACTCCTTCCAGATTGTAACAAAAGCAGCCAAAAGCAGCACTGATAAAATTTTCATGTTCTGTAAATACGTAATTCCTAGCAAGGCTTTTTCAACAGCAGAGATTCAGTTACTATGGTGGACTTGAGATCAAACTCTACAGGTTAGATTCTTCAAAGCCAAAAATCCAAGCTGTGGGATTTCACCTCCATTTAGTGGTGTGGGCTGAAAGGAGGGATGTGTTTTGGGCAATTTGCATTGCAAAGTATATGCAGGTGGCAGTGCAATATGTTATTACTGAGATTAGAATTTACACTTATAGCCCAAATTGAGATTGTATTTGTCTGAGAAGTGATGGTACCCTGGAAAAAAAATGCTAAACATCTGCTAATTTAATATAGACTGCGTCCAGTAAATATCCTTTTGGTTTCCCATTTCCAACTAAGATTAATTTTCTGATCAAAGAAAATTTGATCAGAACTGCATAGACAGCACAATAGCAGTGATATTACATGGCTTGAGGATATGTGTTGTACCTTTGAATCTCTACAGGAAAGGCAGCCAGGAGGGGATGATGATGGCTTGTGGTAGAAGCTCTGCAAGAAATAATAACTCCTCTTTGGTTTTGGAAAGGAGTTATTTTTATGTATTTCTTTCCTGCTGTCAATCAGAGAAATCCTTTCCTCACTTTGAAAGCACAGACAGTTTTATGCCTGTAAAACTCTTGGGATGCCTTGGTTGAACCCTGTGCTAGTTACAATTATTACTATTTTGGTTTCTTTTATAAAGTCCAATAGAGGTGAACAGTACCACACCATCATTTTGGTGTTATAAACTATGTTAACAAAATTAATCTCCATTCTCCCATGTTTCTGCCAAAGGATAGTCTCCTTCTCCTTCTCCTCCCACTTCCACCCATTCCTGATAGATCAGTTTTGCCATCACAGGTAGCACCCCACCCACACAAGTTCTGAGTGGTTTCTGGTTAGCCTTTACCAGTCATTTTGCAGTATTACCTTCCTCGCTCTTCTATTACCATACATTAAATATTCACTGCTCCACAAAGCTTGTTAACTCCACGGTTTGCTACTAATATCCGGGTCTGAATGGAGATATCTTACTCTGAGTATTCCCAGTACCATCTGCTGCCTGCCTTTATTTCCATTTCTAGAAAGGGTTTTTGCTGATATCTGAGAAGCAGGGGAGGAATCTGGGTACGGTTGACACAAATCCCAGAAAACATTTGTCTGTTTGTCTTGTGCGCTAATTAGCGCAGACTTGGTCAAAAGTGTTCTGAACTTTTTAAAATTTATTTTACTCATTTCTATAGCATCTATCACCATGACAGCAATGTGCTTCAATGGCAGGAAATTAAAACACATAATGCAGGCAGCTAATCAAATGCAGAAGCAAACAGAAGAATTTTGCACAGAGTCCTCAGTGTCGCTATGGTCCTGCTTTGACAGACAGTTTCTCTTTCTGCAGGGAAAAAAAGACGTTTTGTTTGTTTCAAATTCCCTTTTCCCTTGCAAGCGTAAATGTGAAATTATCTTCCTCTGTTGGGATGTCTTATTTATTTTCCTGCTAGTGGCTGCTAAAGCAGATGATGTTTAATTATTTGGAGGCTTTCATTCATGGCTTGGACAGTTCAGCATGGGGATTCTGGCAGGACTGGTGCAGACTGACCTGTGCTGTTGAGAGCAGCCTGGTCTTAGTAGCTCAGTGCCCCCATGGCCAGACTCTGCCCCCCCACAGCTGCCCAGGCTCTGCCAGACCTCCCTTCCATGCTGTGTAAACAGCGTCTTGATTCGCTTTGTCCTCTGGGGCTGTGCTGGAGTTAGGAGGTCTCTGCACGTGGGCAAGGGGCACAATGCCGTCTCAAGGCTCCCAGGGTGCAGCACACTTCTCTGGCAGAAGCAAGTGGAAGGGCAGCTGTACAGCTTGTTCCCACGCACCAGGCTGCCTGCTCGGCCAGGCAGCAGAGCTGGTGAGAGGTGTCAGCAGCCAGGAAAACCTGCTGAGAAGAGAAGAGAGGGTAAACCTGCCCAGTTAAAGGGGGAGGCCAAGCCAGCAAGGCTGTGCTTTATGCTTTGCCTTTGGGGCAACAGCTACCAGCAGGGAAAGACTGGGAGCTTGTTTTCCTGGATAGGAGTCACTGAGCTAGTGATTTCTTAAGATTAAATCATTAGCTTAATGAGGAAAGACTGAGGGATTGAACCAGGACAAAAACAGGAGGGTTGTGCAATGGGACCCAACTGAATGGATGGATGGATGGCACACCTTCTTGGGTGAGGACAGGTGCAAGGGAAAGCCCAACAGGAAAACAATTCCATGCAAATCTCTCAAATCTTGGGAAAATGGGGTTTTTTTCCAGGATCCAAACTAGATCTCTTGTCTGAGCTTCATGAAGCTTTTTTTATTTTAGCAGTGTTTGAACACGAGTGTTATTGCAGTTCACAGCCTTGCATGATTTTTCTCCAGTTCTCCCTTTCCAGGCTGCAGCCAATTCATGACTCTGCATGTTGCAACCCACTGCCATGGGCATTGTTCACATGCAAACCAAAATCCCTCCAACCCAAGCTTGTGGCAGTAATGAGTCTGGAATCATCAGCTCAGCTGGTCAATGGCAACATGTGAGTAGCAGAGTTAGGGATAAAGCTCTGCTCATCTGATGCCCTTCATTCTGGACACTGGGCTGTGTGGTGTGATGGTCACCTCTCTCTTCAGCACATGAGGTTTTCCTGGTGTGAAGTGGCTAGACTGTAGTTAGGGCATATGTTTATGACTATCTACATGCTGGGTGAGAAGCACAGTATGTGATGGGAGCAGTGTTTTGGGCTTCAGGTGATCAGATAATGGCCACTCTTAAAATTATTGTTTAAAAAATAAGCTTTTTAAAGAAAAACATGAAAAATAATGTACTTCAAGTAAGTGTAACATGGTTTATTTGTAGTAACAAATAAAATTATTTTGGGCTGGTTTTAACTTTGACAGGAACCCTTTGAGCAGTTCACATTAGGTATTGCATGTGTCAATCACAGCCTGGCTGCTGGTGGAGACTTCAATTTGAACTCTGCAAACTTCTCTTTTACACTTCCATCAAATCATCATCTATACTAGAGTTTTCAGATTATTTCTTTTGGGGGTAACAGAATTTTAGCAAACCCAATATTTGTATTATTCCCCTTCCACCTAAATTAGTTTTTATTGTATTGTTTTGCATCAAAAGTTCAAAAAGCTACCACACCTACGAAGGAACATCCAAATGGGAAGCTTTCCTAATAAGCTTTCTTTAGTGTTAAAAGCTGAAATGATTTTTTTTCTTGACCAGCAGGGATAAAATGTCTGCCACATTTTTGCATGAATCATGCAAAGCTTAAGTTCTTCCCTGAATCCAGTTTTTTTGTTTTGCTCCTGCAAGCTAAGTCTGGAGTTCATGGAGCCATTGAGAAACTCATCTCTTAAATCCACATCCTAGCATTAGCAGTCTAACTTATCTCAAAATAATTACATTGCTTTTACCTCAGGTTTTAAACTTGGGTGTGTTGTTAAACAGCTGTTGGGTTTCATTGTCCAAATTAACAGAATGATGCAATGTGCAGAGCAATCAGGTCTTTTCCCTGGTGTGAGATGCTCCACAAATCTAAGAGACTCATTATTTGCCCATCCATTCAGATATATATAGAAGAAAATAGTTTACCATACTAATGAATACATTTGTCTCTTTTTTAGTTCTCCATCCAGCTTTTTTGAGTTATTTACTTGATACTAATTACTGGAAAACACTCATGATTTTGTGGAGCTGTTTTACCCAAGTAGCATTATTTCCTGCTGTAAAGGGCACAGCAAGGTTAAATACCAAATGCCACTTGATGTGATTTTTGCAGAGATTCTGGGCATATGGAGCCATGAAAGCGCCCGAGGCTGTCATCAGCTCCTCTTGGCATCTATAATCAGGAGGAGTGAGCTGATTGTCTTTCCTTTCCATAACCCTGTGTTTGAGTAGGAACTCTCCAAACTATTTTATGCGATAATGTCTTGGTGAAACTTTCATTTTGTGTACATAGCCAGACAGTGTCTCCTTGCTTTGAAAACTGATTTTATATCATAGCATTTTTCTCTTGTCTCTGTTTCATATTTCAGGTGTCAGTCTAGAGGCTGCTATTGTAGAGTTTTTTCTTTTCCTTGCATGCTTGCTTTAAAATGATTTGTGGAGATTGAGTATTAGGTGTTTTAAATGGCTAAAAATAGAGTACATCGATGTAGATTCAACAGAAATAGATTTGAGACTGCAGCAACCATGGCAGCTTCACATGCTAACATTGGAAGGTATCATAGTTTCTGAAGCAGCCAATGTTAGCACCTGAGTAGTACTCACTATGGGTCAGGTTCAGACTAAAGTCTGCTTAAATTTCATTCTTAATTCTCTTGGCTGCAGATACGTACAGTTTTCTGTTCTTGGAAATAAATCAAAGTTTGTCTTCCAGTCACCCGAGGAGAATAGCTTTATGAACCCTACAGTAAACCTGTATGAACATAATCACACAGCACTTTTTAAAAATTAAAGCAATCCCCAAAAGCTTTTTGCTTCGTAGGGAATGGGTGGAGCTCACAAGTGCCTGCTAAGGGTAATGGGCTCTAAATTTCATCTCTATTCTTTGATCCACAGGGGCAATTCCTCTCAACCTGATCCCAAACTCTGCAGCAAACTGTTGTATTTAAAAGCCCTTGGGAGAGTATTTCATGGAATGGAGATTAGAAAGCAAGAACTGAAAACTGGAAAGTGCTTCGTGGTGTCTCTTTAACAGCTTAGGATTGATTCATTTTCGCATTTGTGTCTGGGTTGTATTCACTGCTGCCTCATAGATCAATGGCACGACGAAGTCCCAGCTCTTGTTGATGCAGCATATGGGAATGGGATCCATTATCTTTAGCTCCCAAGACTATAAAACGTCTAATAAACTCAGCAGCAAGAGTGCCAGATTTGTGCAGCACTGCCAGCTGCTCTAGCCTTGTTGTCTATTAAGCTATGTTTTTGGTTTCATTATTGATGGAGAATGCTGATTGTCAGGCAAATTATGTCACTTGCAGATTTGAGGCACTTCACTAACGCATCAATGATATTGGAGGGTTGAACGAGGCTAAAGGTAAGGGAAAACCGATCAGAAAAGAGTCCCTGTCACTTATACAGTGAATTCACGGTTCACCTGGCTTCTCCTTTGGAAACTAGGAGGCCTCCAAAGTTGTGCCTGTGGGAATATTAAATTAATGCTTGCCGTAGAGGAGAGGGGGAAATAAAAATTGTGCATATCAGAGCAAGAAGGAGACCCAGCTGTGAGAGACTAGAGCTCATAGGAAGAGCAAAGCCACTTGGTGGAATCCCATTCACCCTAGTGCTCTCCTTCCCCATCCAAGTCCTGCCTCCTTTTTTCTCTTCTGCCAGCCAGCATCTGGAGCAGAAAACAGGAGAAATACTCAGTTCACCACTAATTAAAAAATATTTGCTCATTATCCCATAAGCCTCTTTCTCCCATTTAGCTTCTTTCTCCCATGTCAGCATGACTTGTAAAGGTGACTTCAGCTGCTGTGCCTTCTCTCACCGGGAGGAAGGGAAGGAGGGAGGGATTCATGCTGCAATGAGAAATCAATTTAAATTCACATGGGCACAGTCAATCCTTAATCAAATCAGCAAACTCAGGCTGGCTGCAGGAATCTGAGTAGGAAGTTCAAATATCTCAGTCCCAAATGTTCATTCTCTATCACAGAACTCACGTCAGGGTGTCCCTGAGCATTAATCTGCTGCTCCAGCACTTTTCTCAGTCTTTTCCCTAGCTACATTATAATTTGTTCCCTAGTTTACATTATAATTTGTCTCTCCCCTATTTTTCACACTCACCATTCTGTAGCTCTTGCTATATCCATAGTCACTCTAAAACTGGTGCAAAACATGATCTTGCACATAAACATTACTATGGTGGGTTGGGGGAACAGCTTCCTACTGTTTTCTTGCTCCCTGTGCATTGTCACTAGGGGCATGTTGCAGTTCCTGACAGCATTAGTTTTTATTGCTTTCTTTACTCCTCTGGGACATGGAGATCAAGCACAGCTAGGCAACATTTTCAGTCTCTAGTGTCTTTAGTTTAGGCACTTCAAAATCAGCAGCAGACACTCAATTGGAAGCTAATACAAGCCAGCATCCACAGCTCCCATTTAATCCACTAACTATGGATGCCTTTGATCATTGTCTAGATATTATTTCTTGAAAAGAGAATCCTGCATCCCACGGGCAGGATCAGTTTCTGTATCTTGGATATCTTGGACAAGGGAAACCAAAATTTGTAGTATTAATGCTGGCATAAAAGCAGAAGGATATGTTCCCTTGAGCCTTACCTGGGCCAAGGTCTGTAGGAGTGGTGATTAGAGTAGCTATCACACATGCTGGTAGGGAGGCTGTTCTTGGCTTGCAAGTCTGCTGTCACTGCCCGATGCCCACTGGCTCCTGACAGCCTTCCTAGGGCATTTCCGAAGCCTCAGTCTTTGCCATCAAGAGCTGCAGCACTGGGAAAAACCTGCTAAACGCTGTTGTGTTCCTGCCAATGATTCTGCAAGGAGCAGAAAGAAAGAAGCCTGTAAGCCAGGACTTTCTTTTAAAGAATGCAGGTCAGAGGTTTTGTGCAAACTACTCTCTTCAATTATTTAATACTTCCTGTAATTACTGAGTACTTAAAAATATTCTGGGGAATAATTTCTGGGCCCTTCTGTTGTTCCCTTCTATTTATTAATGCCACAAAAGGTCTCAGCCATTAGAAATGCTAAAGGATGACTTTCATAAAAATGAGGGAGATAGCAATGGTGTGTTTGACAAAAACATGAATTCTGCTTGAAGTGCAGCTGTATGTCCTGATCAGAAGACACTAAGAGGTGGAGGATTCGTTACTTCCATTGATGCTTTGATCACAGCTTTAGACCCTTCCTCTTAAAAATGTATTCTTACCATGTCAATTTGTCTTTCTTGAGATTCCAGTTACTGGGTCTTGTTACCTCTCATGCTAAAATCCTTCATGGTTCCCACTGTTTTGCGAAGGTAATAGTGCATTGTAATCAAGTCACCTTTCAATCTTCTTTTTTTTTTTTTTTGACAGGCTAAACAGGTTGTGCTCCGTTTTTTACTTTAGAGCAATTTCTTCAGCTCTTAAACCATTTTTGTGGCACTTGCTGTGGTGTTTTGTTTTTTTTTTTTCCTGTGCAGTCACCAATTTTGCTACACCTTTATTAAAAAAGATAAACTCTGGAGCTGAGCACTACCAGGAACTGGCCTCATCTCAACTATATACAACCTAAGAAGCCCATGCCNACCAATTTTGCTACACCTTTATCAAAAAAGATAAACTCTGGAGCTGAGCACTACCAGGAACTGGCCTCATCTCAACTATATACAACCTAAGAAGCCCATGCCTGAATCTGCTCACATTCTTTTCATATAGAAATTATTTTCCCTTCTTTTAGTGTAGCTTTGCCCTCACAACCCATGTTCAGCTGCTTCTCCATTATGACCTTAAAGCCTTTGCTGTTATTGTGGGATTACCCTGCTAGCCCATTTCCAGGAGTGGCTTCCACTCTGCATCCTTACCCTTTACACAGGCCTGTATTTAGATACAATTTGTTTGAGTGAGCCTACCTTACCAAATGTTGCACCATCTTCTACATGATTCACAGTTTCTCTGAAGCACTTTTTTTCACTATCACCAAATACAGGATGCTGATCTAGTGCCTCTTGTTCCAGCTCCACAGCAGATCTGCCCTGGGAAGGGACTGTAGTCCACAGGAGATCATAGAGTAAATCCCCAGGGCCTGTGGCTTTCAGCCAATAAAATGGGGAAAAATTTACTCCTCGGCTTCATCAGCATATTTGGTGCCGTTTGCCATCCTTGAGGCAGACCTGCTGCTACCTGTCACATCATTTAGGTGCATCTTCAGTAGAACATGCTTTGAATATCTTGGTCACTACTGACCTGCAGTGGAAATATCTCTGTTTGAATCCCACTAAAAACACCTCACTTCTTCACTGAATGCAATTTTTACTGATATTGTGGAGTGCTTATTTTTAACTACCTTGCTGTACAGTATTAAGTAAAGCATCTGACAAGGAAAAGAAGATTGTTGTATCGCCAAATCCATAATCAAAAAGAGGAATATTTTTTGAGACAGGATTACTATTTATAAGAATGCTGACTGACATTAATTATCACTTAAAATCTGTATCAGCATTTCCATTTGGCATAAGAATTATGCCAGACATCTCCTTCAGCAGTAAGAAAAATGCAGTGTAACCTCCATGTTAGCTCCCCAGTGGTTGCTCAGGTGTTATCCACAACCATATGTGGGTGTCGGACTGTGACAGAAATAGAAGGTATTGCCCTCCACTGTTAGAATCCCTTGATTTTCCAATTGGGTTTGCATGCTCAGGCCTTTGCTTTGCTGCTCAACTCCACTTTATGAGCATGGCAGGATGATTTATTAAGGACTTCAAGAGGGAGACACAAGGGTCACAAGCTGCTCTGCTGGTGCAGGGCTGGCCAAGCCCCTTCCCCATCTGCTCGGAAGCCGCGAAGCTGCAATTTGTACAACACGTGGTGGTGGTGCAGGAAGGCACTCACCCATTAAAATGCTTTCAGTGCTTGTCCCTGTGACTTAAATACAGGCTTTTGGTTTTCCAGGTAAGGGGTTTAGAGATGTCCATCTCTTCCTCTGTTGGTTTGGTTCGGTTTTTCTTCCTTTGTGCATTGTTATTCCTTACATTTCTTAAAGCTCCACAAATTGTAAGCTTACAGTGAAGGCATGCTGGTAAATGATTTATAGAGGGTCTTACAAATCATGTCACAGAGAGTGCAACCCCTTCCCCCACAGCAACAGTCATCATTTCAGAGCAGCACAGTGTTCAAGGGAACTAAGCTGTCCTTTCCCTGCTGAGATTTAGGAAGCCAAACAGTAAAATGCAGCTAGAAGTGAGAATAAACAAGCCACAATAACAACCTGGCATTTAAGTTTCAGCGGGGTTTAAGGTGGCCTCAGAGAAGCTCTTGGTTATCACTGGGATTCTATTATAGCATTAACACCCATCTGTATGTTGTTTTACTGCTTTTATGAATACATAAATATATAAATTCCCAATATGGACATATGTCAGCAAGGAGTTAAAATTATTTCAAGGATTAAAAGGCAAGCAGAAATTTCTACCAGTTAAATAAACTGCAAAAATCCTCATTTTTAATTGTGGTCTTGACTATACCCACCCAGTCAAACCTCAGAGTGGTTGGAGCAGACCTGAGAGAACAGTTTGGCTCTGTGACATCGACCTCAGGACTTTTCAGCCAGAGAGCTCTCAACATCACTCCACAAAGACGTCACATAAGAGGCTCCAAAGGGCATGTAGCAATGCCCATGGGTACAAAAAATGTTTAAAAAACCCTCAACCCCCTCTGGCTCCCAAACATGGAGAAAGAATGTTCTTACCGTTGCCCCCTTCAGCAGCTGGTGCAGCTCCCAGGCATCCACATGTACTTTAGTAGAGGCCATCAGTGTAGGAAGTTTGGGGATCCAGCTTGGTCTTCTCTGGCTCTGGAGTGTGGTGAATATTAAGAGCTTGTAAAATTGCCTATGCTGCTGTCCCCTTTCCCTTGTTCTCTGTGTTGATGACAAAATCACAGAATAATTCAGGCTGGGAGGGACTCAAGGATCATATAGGGCAACACCTGCACAAAGCAGCACCAATTACATGAGGTTGCATGAGCCTCGTCCATATGGAGTCCTTACACTGCTGAGGATGGAGACCACAGGTGCTGTGGGCTCTTGATCCAGTGTTTTGACTTCCCTTCCTGTGAAAAAAAAAAACAATTCAAATACCTAATCCAAATTTCCTGCATACCAACTTGTATGCATTGTTGCTTCTCCTATCCCCCTGCACCTCTCAGAAGAGTCCAATTCAGATTTTATTTTGGCCAACCTTCAGACAGTGCTCCAGGTCAAAAACAGCAAAGACCCATACCTTGACAGCTGTGTTGATTTTAGGGCTCCCAAAGAGTTAATACAATAGAGCCTCACAAAGAAACCAGTTCTGGTGCCTAGAAAGGAACAATTTTTGTGCACGGAAACAACTGGATTAACATTGTAATTTAGACAAAATATTTTACCAAGGCAGCTGCCAAACAGTAGAAATGAAAGATTTTTTTTTTGTTGTTTTTTACTAAATTAGAAGTTCCTCCGGGGCTGGGAGGGTGAATGTTTGTCACCAAGCTCTGCCCTCTTTAAAAAATCAGAACACTGCTGAGCTATAGACTAACGTCTTAGCAAGATGCAAGATCTCCTTAATGGAAAAGTGAATTCTAGCCACTGTGATGCTCCATCTGATGAGGATACTTAGCTGTGATGGTGTGGAATAAAGTGCTTTATTATACTACAGTGATCCACACTGCTAGTGCTGGGGATATGGTTAATGCAAGTACAGAGAAATTACAGAATGTCTGTTTTGACTTTCTGATTTCCTCTAATGGACACACAGCCTCCAGGCCAAGCGCTTGGAGAGTTTTGTGCCATGCCATCTTCTCCAATTATTAGCTAGGCTTTTCCTCCAAAGTACCTGGTGGCAGTGGCTCATTCACAAACCCAGCATTTAGAGCAAGGAATTCAAGGGGCTTGCCTCCCCCATCCAGAATCCTTCATTTCAATCCCATTTTCCTTTAATGACACACTAGCCATTTTAACACATTAACTGTCACCTGCAAATGCAGCAAACAGCAAAGTGAACACCTCCCGGCGTGGGATTGCCTCTGGGTTTTGTTAGCTCAGCGTTCATCCTCCAGCAGTGGCTCCTTTTCCCTGGTTAAGGTCCTCCTTAGCTCCTTGTGCAGACGCTTTGCCGGGGAAGGCAGGGCATGGTGCGGCGGAGGGCAGGGCAGCGCGGGCAGGGACAGGCTGCTCCTGCCGCAAAACTGCTTTCCCCGAGCCAAAGGCTGCTGCGGGAGGGAGCAGAGCTGCAAATTCCCCAGGGAAGCACACAGCGCAGCCCCATGCATTCAATTACAGGGCCCTTGAATGGCAGTTTAGAAGAAAGCCTTGCTGCTTCTGTACTGCTGATGCTGGCTTGAGGTTGGTTTGCCTTTTTGTTTGTTTTTCCAGTGGGACTGCCTGGGACAAAGGTACCTGAGGAAGCAGAGGGACTGTCAGAGGTAAAGTCTTGGGTTCCAGTTACACACCTGTACATTTTACACACTGAATAAGGGGAGGGGGGGGGTTAATCTAAATTCTCAACATACATTCATATATACATACACACATACCCATAGAAAGGGACTGCTTTGCACCACAGCCTCTCCTCCTGATATGTTGAAAACCCGCTGAAGCCCCAGAGTACGATGCTCTACTTCACCATTTAAATCTCTCTTCCTGTCAATCCACAGACTTTTTGTTTTCTCCACCCGTACTGAACCTGGCTTGTTATGTGGAGCTGAGTTATTGCAATGGTCTGACTTCAAATCTGTCTTGGTTTTGTCCAGGCAATGAGGAAATGCATGCAAAAATAGTCTCCTAGGAAAACTGACCGTGGAAAATTCAGCTTAAGGAGCATTAAAAGAATTTACTGCTGTCACGTGGAAACCAACAGGAGAAATTACATCTCCCACACCAAGCTCCTTCTGGAGGCATTTCCATTCTGGTGAAGGGAGGGAGTGTCCACCCGAGTGAGGCCACCTTGGAAGGTGGCCACCAGGAGCTCCCTGCAGGATGTGGCCATCCTTGCCCATCCATCCAGCCTTTGCTGAGCCCACCTGAGCGCTGTGGAAATCCAGCTGAGGCAATCCAGCTTTGGGAGGAAAGTCAGCAGCTGCTCTTTGCTAGCAGCTGTCATCTCCCAGCTGGTGTGAGGGACATTTCCCTGGAAGGCAGGGTGCTTCGCCCTGACCCCACCCTGTGTCTCCTGCAGCCACAAGCACTCTGCATTCAGGGCTTTCTCAGTGTCCCCTCTGTCTCCTAGTAGTTTTCTGGTTGTTGCCTTTTGTCAGGCAGAATGCAGGATTCACACTCCTCATTGACCCAGAGAAGGTCTCGGGGGGCTATTTTTTCTTCTTTCATCTAGGCACTTCTGTTTCCTAGCTCCTAGCCCAAAACTCAAGGGTAAACCAACACTTAGGACCACTGCCCTTGAGAACTGCCTGAGAGACCTGAGCTGGCCTGCTCTGTGTGGGCAAGGGCCCTGGGCAGGACGGTGAGCAGGCAGCCTCTGCCAGCTGCAGCTTCTCATGGCTGTGTCCATGCTCTTTAAGCTGAGGTGGGAGGAAGACAGATTGGTATTCCTGCAAGGGGTTTTTTGGCAGGGTTTTCCTAAGAAGGTTATTCTGGTATGGATGGCTCTGGGACTGTGCACTGCTCCTTGCAGAGCTGGCCAGGGGCAGAGAGTGGTACACAGCCCTGAACACTTACTGCTCCCTCTGGCTGGCATATAGAGGAACCCTGAAGACTTGACAAGTTTGGATGCAGCCATCTTTTCCTGCTCCCCGTTACTCCAAAGTCTTTGCAATTTTCATTTTGACTTTTTTCAGTCTTGAGCTCTTTTTCCAGCTTTACGTCATGCTTTCCATTTTGGAGATGTCAGATGATCTGTGATAAACTGACAGTATGTGCAGGAGCAGTGAAGAGACGAGGTCCATTTTAATGAGACTAACTCTACTGGGTAGTGAAAACAGTGCCTCAACAAGCCTCAAGATCTTGTTTCTCTTTGCAAAGTGTCTTAATGGCACAAAAGGATTTTTACACAAGTAAGGAAAGGCAATTCCCAAAACAGATTTCTTTCAGTAGCCATTGAAATGGAAAGTTACCACAGGGATTTGCGTGCTCCCCTTTAAGAGGTAAGCACAATCAGAAATCAGTATTCTCTTGGCTCCTGCAAACAGCCTGAAATATTTCTGAATAAACAGTGTGTTTGCTTGGGGTGCACCATTCACCCAGCAGATCCTGCATGCACTCTTCATTTCCTCTGTGGTCATCTGTAAGAGTGTGAACCAAACACAGGGGGGTGAGAAGGGAGCAAAAAGAGACAGAGCTGGTGAGGGAGGACTAAACAGTGGCTGGACTTCAGTAAACAGAACACTGATAATAAATACAGAATTAAATTCCCAATATTATCATGCAGGTTCCCTGACTTAGTTACTGTGGCTTTTACCATCTCTTGAGAAGGCTGTTGGTACAAACCCTGCCCACTGGCACTGAGATTTAATCCCATGAGCACTCCTCTGGTGGCAAGGGCAGAATTTGGATGCTCATGAGGCAGGATATGTGGAGACACAGCATGGCTCAAGGCAAAGGTTGAGCACCACAGTGCTTTCCAGCCCACTGTCATTCCATGAAAGGACTAAGGTGCCTTTCATCACCTATGTAGCATAATTATTCCCCATAGATGAAGAAGTCAAGTCAAAACAAAAATTTTGGTACTGTTACCATCTTGTATCTAGCACGTAGGTAGGCAACTAAGTGCAAAGGCAATTTGGTGTGCATTTCAGGGCTGTATTAATTTTCTGACTCCCTGTGGAAATTACTGCTCGTTCTTAACTTCAGGAGAGACTCGATTAACATGGCACGTGAAGCCAATCTTCATGGCTAAGTTATTAGTCTTTAGGACAGACTGGGCTCATACTTCATGCTGGTTGCCAATACAATCTGGGTGAATTCTAGAGAAGTAATCACAGTTCAAACAGGGTCAGCTGCACAAGGCCAAGGCTATTGATGGCTATTTTCTGAGGCTTGCTGTGGTCAGGAATGCCAGCGATACCTATTTCAGTTCAGAATCCTGCAGAAATCAGAAAGACATCTTCACTTAGGTCTTTACTTAAGGAATTTCTTACCATAGGATAGAATCATGAACTGCAAAATGATTATGTACAAACCTTCACCAATTAAGCAATACACAAAATAATTTATGCATACTGGCTAAATGCAAAAAAGGCAGCTAGTCCTGCTCCAAGTGGCAGACAAAAGCACTCTTTCAGTGGTTTATTTTTGACCTAGACACCACTAACTTAATATGTTCTGTGGCATCTACAGAGAATAATTTTTATGGAATGTTTTTTAAATCTTGCTTTCCAGGGAAGTACTTTTTTTTTTTTTTTAATCTAGTACTCTTTCCTAAGCTATTTTTGGACCCCAGTGCATGAATTCTAAGATATCTGGGCAACATTGGGAAAGAGTGAACAGATGAATAGGAGATGTAAAATATCCCAGCCTGCATAAGAGTTATCCAGTCCAGTTTTCCTGTTCTCTATTGAAATGTGGATTTGGTGACGATTTGTTCAAGCCTGTGGGAAAGCTTATTTAGTTATGTATTTAAAAAAAAAATCAAATGTTCTAATCTTAACTCATATTTCTGACTACAAATGACTCCTGTAGTTTTTCAGCTTGGTCTGGAATAGCTCTCCAAGTTAACTATGGTCTGTTCTTGAGTTTGCTTTTTATTTGTAAAAGTTTGGTTTGTTTAAATAGCTGTAGGTAATTCCATGTAATCAGTGGTAAGAGGATATTCACGAAGTTTTAAAGGCCTGATCAGAACAACACCAGGAAAATGGTCAACATAACTTGACGGTCATTCCAAGTATTAATTCTGACTTCAGCAGTACTAGATACTACAGAAAAAAAATTGTAAATCTTGCATTTAAGAAAAAGAAAGTGTGATCCTAGAAAACAGATGCAGATTTCTCCACATCTCTGCGAGTGTCCAATGTTTACACATCTGATTGATAGCTTTAGCAGCGGCACACATGTGTGATTTATTCACTTTCAGATCTTTAAGTAAGACAACAAAATGACACTAAAATCTCCTGTTTCTCGTCAGTGAGTAGGTGGTATCCATCATGGTGAGGGTGGCCTGCAAAGGCACAGACAGCTGTAGGGGCAGGTACCTTTTCAGACGGAGGTGAATGGAGTAAAGCGACAACAAAAGCTTTGATTTCCATCCATCTGGACAGCAAACAAACAAAGAGAGCAGGTGGGCACACACAACAATACCGAGACAGGCCAGGGCAGTATCAGATCAGTGCCTCACCAAAGCAATCGCACGGTAGCAGCAGTGGGATGGGTGTGTTCCTTCAGCGCTCTGAGCTGACAGACCTTGCACTCCTCTCCAGACAGCTCACACAGAAAGCAGCAACGAGGGCTCCTCCTGCACTGTGGAGTCCCCTTGTTGCTCCTTTAAGGACCCTAAATGTTGCTAGTAGCAGCTTGAGGGCAAAAAAGCCCAGGGCCTTTGGGTGCCATAGATCTTCTCTACATCCGTGAAACAGATAGAAAATGTTAGAGGCCATATGGAGTACAGCCAGTGAGAGCTGCTGCCCAGGCCCCTAAAAACAGCTGTGTAAATGAGTTAACAGCACCACAGCAAACACCTGCTTGTGCTTTCTGTGCCTCAGTGTGGGCACTGCATCTACGTTTGTGCCACCTGTACAATCAGGCACCAGAGACTGCAGTATAACCAGCTATTTGTTACCTCTTGCCTTACCTCACTTGCCTCACCAAAGCAGCAGATCAGCCTGGACTGGCTCCCCAGCCCCCACTCCCAGAGCAGAGCCTCTGCCATTTCCCCCCAAACCAACAGCCAACAAGATATGCAAAAAGCACCAGCAGCACAGAGATTAGAAAGATGTGTCAAAAAAAAGCTTCCCTGTCTCCCACATAGTGGACCTGGCAGATCTTTGCTGGGTTTGAAGCCCTAAAAGGAGCTCTCTGTGTTCTGGTACTGCTTGAGCCTCCACAAAGGAGATGAAAAGGAGGAATAAAACATCTGAACAGCCCAATCTGGTCTGAACCGCATGCATTCATTACAGCAAAGACGGATTTCTTCTGGTTCCTCCTCCGTATCCTCCTCCTCAGTGGTGGCAGCAAGAAGCTTGACACTCCAATTACAGGATATTCACATTAAACAGAGAAGAGGGACAGCTAGCTGGTGGCAGACATTTAGGATATGGCATCCAAGGCTCCATGCAGCCAGCAGAAACCTGAAGGAACAGATTGAAACTACTGTAATGGCCCAGCTCCTTGTGACACTTTGTTATAGACTTAAATGAGCTCCGAGCCATCAGTGTTACCCATGACTTAAGTCAGGGTCCAAATGTACTCACTTCACCAGAGCTACTGCGAAATGGGACCAGTGCTCTGGAGACTGGAAGGGGCCCTGTTCTGTGGGGCTGCTGTTGCAGTGTTGCACTGGGAAATGCTTTCTCCATGCTTTTTTTCCCTCCAGGGTTGCCATTTGGCTGTACCTCATCTCTGAGTCCCTCAGCACAGGGTTTCAGGCCAGGAGTGGATGCTCACTCTACTCATTTACAAAACTATGTGGATGAAATCCATTCAAAGGCTTGTGCAAAAGCATTTGATGTTTGTGGCTCAGAGACTGCTTCTTCCTTTCAAACTTGAGAAAAGTTTTTGTCTTTTTCCCCTCCAATGGAAATGGTAATGCAGGCTAAGAAAAATGTCATTAATAATACAAACTGGGGGCCTTTGGGAGGAAATTTTAGTTTTGAAAAGTGACTACTCTGCATGAATATGTCATGCCATCAGAAGTTTATCTGCATTGTCTTGACTCTTCACATATGTATATATTTCTCTTCTGCTAGACATGGTCTGTATCCTTATTTAAATAGGGTATAATTATAGATGCCTACTTAAATTACAAGAAGTAAACAGAAATTCATCTATTCAATAGGCATTTTCCCAGGAAAAAATGTTTTCCTTCAGATATTGGTTTTCTTCAGGGTTTTTTTCTCTCTATTTTTAATTTAAAGCTACTTCTCTTATGTTTTATTCACTTGTTTTCATTAGGTAAAGGAATGCCTTGGCATGAAAACCTGTCCTGAATCCACTGCCTGCTTGACAGATAGGTATAAAGACTTGAAACATGAGAGGAAAAAGCAGATGGTTGCAAGGGGAAAAAAAAAACCCTTAAACAAAAGAAAGGAATTAAACCTAGCATAGGCACATGTATTAATACTTTGTGAGTGCCATTGCATATGCTGGTAAGACTGACAGACCTCGCCAATGGATCTCTACCACCTTCTAAAAAGGCAGAAACCTCCTTTTTATCTCCAGATTGATCCTGACCAGTTTGTTGCAAGTAGCTACTGCTTGAATTTCAAATATTGAGTGCTGGTATTTGCGATTGGTCCTGCACTGTAAATCACATGCTAATGTTTCTCTGTCTTGACTGGATGAGAATAAACATAATAATCAGGAAGAGGCCTTGAAGAAGCCACTGTGGCTTTAAATCTCTCAAGGAGCAGCAGCAGTTTAGGGAAAAGCGACTGATAAAGAGGATTAGGGAGTCCTAGAAAATTTAAAGCCCGTTCCTTTCTGGCCCACACAGGCTCTGCCCAAGGCGTCATTGCTAGGAAAATTAGGCTGCTGTGAAATTTATTGCCAGGGTGCAGAATTTACATTTCAATCTCTCCTGTCAGCTTGGGCTGTGGTCAGATCCCCTTTGCCTGCTTCCTCTGCTGCTGCACCCTGCACCCCTCACCCTGGCACAGGCCCTGGCGCCCTGCTCCCTCCAGGCTCTTTGCAGGGGCTGAAGACAACTGCAAAGCCCTTTTCCAAAACTTTGAGGAGAGCAAGGCTGGGCAGGAGGCATTGCAGAGGATGGCTGCTGCTGCTTTTCACCATATTGTTGCCCTCATGGCCAAGCAAGGGCTTATTTTCTCACCCCTACAGAAGTTCGATGGAGTTGAATGTCTGCATTGTCAATAAACTGGTCTCAGGGATTACCTGTGAAGAGGTAGTCACAAGCCACTGCAGGTGATGACTGACTCTAGATTTGTGGGAAAGGATCCATAATCCTCTTCCAAGTGTCTGTGGGGCTCTGCTGGGCTCCACAGTGAAGTATGGCTCCGGTGACACCAAAATGCTTCTATCCTGTGGGGAGGGACAGGGGCACAGCAAGTCCTGAAGGCATCGTCTGAGAAACTGAAGAGAAAAGGAAATATAACACTTGGAGGGAGAAGAAGAGAAATAGTGAGAAATGGCAGAGTGAAAATAATAAGATTGCTGAAGATAAATCAATTCTGGAGAGTATTTGGTTGAACTTTTTAACAGGGCGCTCACTGCCCCTTTGTGGTCTATGTTATTCTCCTTGTCAAAGAGGTCACTAGCTGGAAGGTTTGCAGAAATGATGATCATTATCTGGATATTCATAAACATCCAGTACGCTGCCAATCACAGGACAGAAACAGGCTGTATCACCTCTGGGTCTAAATGGAATTAGCCAAAAAAGCTCGAAATTAGCAATGTGTTCCTTTGTGGCAAAGTCTAAGTCCTAACACTGATGTCATGACTAGTTGAAATTATGTCTAAATTAGAGAGGAAAAAAAAGCCCAGCTTCCTCAGAGCTGTTTTGCAACTGTAAATGAGGCATAATTGTATCACCTAGGAACAATGATAAACTGTTATTAGCATTTGAGTTGTGTTTCCCATAGAAATCCAGGAGGGCTTTTTACCCTGGATTAAGGGTCCCTCCTGACACTTGAATAGGAAGTGCATATGGAAATGGAGTTGTCCAGGGTGTCACCACCTTGAGGTGAAGGATAGCCTGAGGTGCAAGGGTGGAGAATAAATGTTACTGCAAGAAAAGCTGCTGAATTTCCTTTTGAGAGACTGATAATCCCACAGGCTTCTGCAGAAGCATCTTTTGATTATCATTGCTGATGATATTAGAGGACATCTCTGGAGTCTGTCCTTTAAAAAATGTTTCCCCAGTGCTACTTGAAAACATATGGGTTGGGAACTGAAGTGAAAAACGGATGTTTTACTAACTCTCTTGGCATGATGGAGGCTTAGAAAATGATGTGCCTAATACTGGGGATGCATTTTTAACAGTAAATGAAACCAGACTGCATAAAATTTCAAAATACTAGACCGATAAATGTAGATGAGAAAAGAAGTTGGAACAAGAAAGAAGGACTGGTTAAAGAACCAAATGAGAAAAGATGGATCAGACCTAGAGCTGGGGTGAATTGGAGCAGCTCCACTGGCTTTAGTGGGTCTATTCTGAGTTGCATGGACTCACTGAAGATCTAGATTTACACTGGCAGTTTATATACAGGGTTGGAGTAAACCAGGTAATTTTCAAGTGCAGCAACATCCTGAGTGCTTTATCAAGTAACAGGATGGGCAAGCAATTTGGAAGGTAACAAATCTGAGGGGAAAAGAGCGGAGAGATGGAGTCAGTGCAGTGTATTTTCCTAACACCAGTTACTGCACCAGCAATGCCTGGCTTCAAAGGAGGCACATCTCCATGGGTTACTGTTAGCTATCAGGAAAGGAAAAAAGGGCAAAGAGAGGAAAGAGGAAGGCTTCATGTCCTAGCTGACCAGGCTTTATCAGTCTGGGATCTTGGGAAACTTGCCTGTATTTACATTATTTAAAACAGAACAGAACACCTGGAGAGAAGTTCATCCTCTCGTTCCAGTGGCTCTTCTCTGGACAACTTAAATTTCTTTCCAAACAACATGCACTACCCTCCAGAAGATGTTTTATACCAGAATAAGTGTGCTCTGTGCTTGAGTTGGATTAGGTTATTTTTGCTGGTTTAGCAGGGTATTTTAAAAAATAAAACTAAAAAGGGTTACTCTGCTACTGCTTCAGAGGATACATTAGGCAAACTTCTGGCCTTAAGCAAAGTAGAAAAAACTTCACCCCTTCAGCTCCACAATCTGTGAAAAAACTAATACATTTTGATTGCTGCAGAAGAGCTTTTGAGAAAAAAACTACTTTGGTAAAGTGCAGAATCTCTTGACTGGGCTTGTAGATCTGAGCTCCCCCCAGAAATTACTGATTTTGTAAATTTAGTGAAGTAGAAAAGCATCCCTTTTCAGTGCCTTTCCCCTCTGCTTCTCTGTCTCTTTTAGTCATCACGCACATACCCACAGGAAAAGTCAGATGACCAGAAGATTTTTTGCCAGACAGGTGCTACAAAATTCCTGGTGAACTTCAGGAGGTTTGGTTGCTCTTAAGAAAAAAGTAAACTCTGCTGAGGTTGGCATCCTCCTGCACCAGTACAGGCAAGCTCTCAATCTGCTCCTTTTCTGTAAATAGGTCAGATATTTTGACCCCTAGAAAAGATTTTTTAAATGTCAGAACTTATATTTTTGCTGTATGGTGACTAGTGTCTGTTGAAGCTGTGAGGTTCTCCAGCACCCTAAAGAAATGTTAAATCCTAAAGACAGCTTTCATCCTTAGCCACAATCAGTTAACATAATCTATTTTTCAGTTTTCCCAGGGCCCTCTTTACACTCTCCAGCTAGTAGCTTAACTTCCTTTCCAAAAACCAACATAGCTAAAAAATACTTAATATCACTCTCAGTTCTTATAGAAACCAGGATAGGTTTTGCATTTGTCTACACAAAGAAGTTTTATTTCAGTGATTTGAGGTGCTAGGGTTTTTCTGGATGTGACTCAAGCCATGATTTCCCATTGAAATAAGCTTTTATCCTTTTTCCAAGAGAAAGATTGTGTTATGAGAAAATTCAAATTATTTTATTCTAGAAGCTGTCTAATTAAATTGAACAATAAAAATTGTTATCCTTTATGACTGCCAAGCAATTAAGTGACCTGGTGATAGGGAATTAAGTCAGTCTTCTTCCTTTGAAATGACAGCTGAAATAGGAGAGGCGCTGCTCTTTGTCTACCGCGTGCGTGCTGGAGAGGAGGCAGAGGGGGAAGGATGGAATGGAATAATACACAATCAGAAAAATCCTATCCCTGTTGCAACTGCAGAATTGTTTCCCATTAACTTTTCTAAGGGCAGAATTTTCCTCATTGTGTCTCATCTTCTAGGATAGCCTCATAAACAACAAACAAACACGAAAAAGATCCAACAAACCTCCTTGCATCTACCACAATTTATATTATTCCCCAAACTGTTAATCTAAAATGCTCATTGAGTATATTGTGGTGCCTTTCTCTTTCTTTTTTCTTTGATATCACTTGGTGTAAATGACAGTATAGCAGGAAAAGTCCATGCTAACTTATTGAAGGTGTATGCCAATTAACTTGTAATTCCAAAATGACACAGTGGGAAGCGGACTGGGGACACTGGGTTTAAAACCAGAAGCATCTAAAGTACCAGAGCTGTGGCAAATTCACCAGTATTACAGACCACAGCCTCTCCATCAAAGACATGAGATAAGGCCTCAGGGCCTGGTGACAATGTGGCTGAATAAAAAGTTTTCCCTTTTACATCACTACAATTATCTTAATTATAGGAACTTCATTCAACTGGCATACAGTTGCTTTCATTCAGTGATAAAAGCATCCAAGGTGACACAATCTAAGATGAAAAAGGGACATGCACAGGGAAATTAGTGATTCTGTTTGGGACATTATATTGGCGTGACTATTTTTTTAGAAGAATTGTGCCCCATCTAATGATTTTTCCAGGTCATCCAATCCTTGGGTGGCTGTTGATTATACAGCACTGTGTGACAGGACCATTGTGTATTAAGCATCAGTGAGTGCTTGCCTATCCAATAAAAGTATATACAAAAATCAATTCTATACAAATTATCTCAATAAATTGGCTGAAAGCTTGTAAGATGTAACAAAAGGATTTTAAAAAAAGCATTTATTTTGGTGTCACTTACCAGTTAGGGTAAGATATTGCACGGTGGTTTTGTTTCCTTCTCCCCAGACTGCCAAAACTGTGATCTTCCACTGGACGTCCTTTGGTAAGGAAAAAAAAAATCATTACCAATTGCCCCTCGTTACATGGCAGTGTCCATCTGGAACAAAGGTTCTGTCAGCCTGCATAAATTTGGTCTAACTAATAATTACTGTTATTAATTAACCTCTGTGAGTGGAAAAATATGAAAACAAGCTAAAGAACAAGACAGTTTCATGCCAAAGATGTTTCTACAGCAGCTGAATACTGTGCTTTCACACCGCAGTTGTAAAAGTTCCTGGGTTTGTAGTTTTCCTTGTTGATGGTGGCATTAATAATTTCCAACAGTGACAGATTTCAGAGTGTCAAAAGAATTAGGGCTGTAATGTCAGAAAATAGGAACATAAGCCACGCAGCGCAAATGCAGAGCTTTTTAAATGTGTTTAGATTTTAAATCCTTTTAAGGGATAGCATTGCAGGCTTCAAGTGCCCTAGCAAATCATTAATGATAATAAGAAATCCCAGCAGAATTATAGCAGCTATTTCACCATGAACTTGGCCATCCAACCATGTAAAAAGAGTCCTTTCCACCTCTGAGTCATTACTCATTACAAAAAAAGCCCATCATCTTTCCACCAATCTAGCAGGGTAGCTGGAGAGACTAAAACTAGAAAAGTGATCCATATTGGCTGTATATCTTAACAAAAAGAAAGACTGGACAAATTCACACAAGAAAAATTCTTCAAGTACTATTAAATGCCTCAAGAAGTTGGTGAGATGCAAGGAACTGCAATCTGGAAAAGTCCTTGGAGGGAGGATCTCTGTGTGTTTCATAGGCATCCATTGTTGGCTGCTCTCAATTTCTTCTCAAATTGTGTTCAAGACAGCAACTTTGGGGGAAAATTTTAATTACTGGTCTATTATTAGGTACTGTAATTTTGCCAGAAGGCCAAAAGTTGCAATAAATCAGCTTTAGTACTATCTGTTGTCTCCAAACATGGAAAAGGGCCATGAATTCAGTAGAGGGACAGATAACATAGTTATATTAGAATACATTATTATCCAAAGTGTTGCCTATTGACAGTTTAATTTTTATTGCATGGCAAAGGTTAACATCTTTAGGTAGTTCAAAGGACCCAAAGGGTAAAAAATTACCAAGAATTCATCTATTCAGCATAGATATGAAACTATCAGAAAAGACAGTCAGTGTGGTGCTAGCATCCTCTGATCTAGATGATAGATTTGATTTGGCAAAGATTTGGCTGTCATTAATGGTGGACAGACATTGAGGGCTGAAAAAAGGTCCCAGCTTATTATTCTGCAGCTGAAATGTAGCTCTTGGTAACAAGATTCATGAGTCTCAGATTCCTGCTGGAAACTGAGCTGTGATTCATTTTGGGAAACTGCAAGAATATTTTTTTTTTCAGGTTATCTTACTGTTTTACATAGAAATAATCCACCCAGACTTCTTTTCAATTAAACAAAGGAAGAAAATAGATTGAAAATAACAATCGATAAGGAGGAAAAAATGGGACGTTCTTCCACAGCTTTTTCTTACAGGCACAGACGGCTCTTATGGGCATCAGACTTGACAGTCTGTGCTGGATCCTTCAGGACAATTTAATCTCAGAGGAGAGTACACCTACCCCCTTACCTAGTGATGCTTAAGTGAGCAAACTATTTCACTATAACTGCAGTACGTTTGCTTTTGATTGGTCTCCAGGATTAATTAAAGCACTTTGGGTATGTTTTAGACCACCCTCATGTTCTAGAGCCGAGATAATCTTGGCATGTGCCACATGATGGGAAAAGAGGAAAAGATACACCACACCAAACAAACAGTTCTCCAATACTGTGAGTTTTCAGGTAATGGTGCTCTGTCATTTTGGCCCTAAAGTTTTATTCTGACTAGGCTGATGTTCTATCATGTCATCACTATTTAGTGTTTTATCCTTCATAAGGTTCAGTGATATTCCATCACTGCCCATTCCCTAGCTTGGTCCTACACTCTGTAGAAGAGTGTTTTAAGTCCACCACCATTTAAATATATTGAAGCTTCCTCTTCTTGTGGGATGAGAAGTGGTGGCTAGAAATGTCCAGCTGACCTTCTCTTTTGCCTCTCTCACTTCTCGTCTAATTCCTTTTCTGCACTGGTCTGACAGAGCCCGAGACAGTGGCACTTCGGGCCACACTGCAAGACCCGTCTATTATTATGCTTGTTACCAAAGAGGCTGATTTGAAGGGGCATGAAGTTTTGTGAGGCTTCTGAAGTGTTGAATTGACTTTTCTGTCACTTTTGCTTTAAAACATTTTAGTTTCCATGAGTAACAGCACAGATGGAAATATCCTTATAGTCTATGATAGGCAGATTCTATAAATAGCATGTTAAAGAAATTGAAATATTTTTTAAAATTAACAATCATTCAAAAGTTTTTAGAAAACAGACAATATATGCAATAACAAAAACCTACTGCAGTTTTCTTTTTGGTGAAAGATATGTAGTAAGAAGGGAAACTACGCAGTTTAATTTTCTCCTTGGTATTAGCTCTCATAGTATTTGCCAGTAATGGCAACATTATAATTTGTAGAATTAATTAATGATCTGGCATCTGATTTTGATTCATTACTGCTTAAGCCAGCTAAGTCTCAATTATCCTCTGGACTATTTATTCCTTAACAAGCTTTTAGCTAATGTGATTTTAAAAATATGAAAATAGGTTTTAACTTGCCTTTAAGACGCGGCAATATTTTAACACTCCTCTATAAAATAAAGGAACCTTCATATTTCTTATTCTATTATAGTTACATTCAAAATTAGACTAGGGGATTTGCAATGTATTCACTAAATATATATTATATTCATATGTACCTGGAACCTGACTTCAATTTAGTCTTGATTAAAAAATGTACTGAATTGGAAAGTGTGTAATAAAGGATGCCTAAATCATACTGACCCAGAATATCTCACTCAGTCAGACAGTTAGCAAATAAGTGCACAAGCAAGCAGATGATACAAGAATTCAAAATTAATTCTATTCTCAGAGGATGCATAGACTAGGAGATAGGATCTGATTCTATCTGCAGAGGTGTAAATCCAGAGTAACACCTTGGCTAAAGTCTCCTTACCCTGAACTTGATTGCTTATCCTGCAAATGATCAGAATTGGACTCTCCTGTGCCCAAGGCTAGGTTAAAGTAGCTGAAATATCCAGTTCTACTTCATGACATTTTTGTGATGCAACTAAACATATCTAACAATTTCCAGGTATTTATTATTTATAACTATTTCATTTACCAGATGTAAGGACTCCTGGTATTTTCTCCAAATGACTGATATTTTTAAAAGTTCAATCACCACATCGTTTAGGAAAGTATGCCCAATGCAGTTGTGACTTGTGTTGCAATTGTGTTATGATAGGGGCATTCAGAAACTGCATACCTTTGATTTGGGATTGTCAGGCACCAGTTCAGAGCAGAGTTGAACTAATCTTGAGAGGATGCTTCTATTGCTGGTCTCTGACATGATGGTCCTGCCTGTCATCGCTGCACCTTGTCCTTGCTCATACCAAAGCTGAAATGCATAATTACAAAGATGGGTAAATAAGTGAATTATGTGTGTTTTAACCAAATAATCATAGTTAATTACTTTAGTTACTGAGATTTGTTTTCAAAGTACCTTCTGAAAAATTTCAGGCATTATGCAAACAAAAAATACCATTTTCTAAGCTATCAGTGTTGCAGTACATGAAAAAACCCATCTTCTCCTGAAACTGTGCTTCCTTCTCCTAAGAAGTCATTCAGAGGCTTCCCAATACTTGCATGTCAATGCAATACCACTGGTATCAATGTGTTTTTTCTTAGTTCATACTGCTGGGACGGATGGAGCCTTCCCCACCCTTCTCATCAAAAAACACCTGAGATAAACATCCAAGAGTATCTTCCTTCCCATTTTCAGATCAGTAAGTCTGTCTCCTTTCAGTTCAAGATGGGAAATCAGTCCCAATTTTTACTGCATGAGCTGTAATGCCAGCTCTCTTGAAACCCAAGGAGTCCTCAGCTCAGCCAGTTCCCACATGGCTATCCCAAAACTACTGAGTAGGGGGACTGCTGTCTATGGGTTTAAAAATCAAAACCCTTTTAGTGAGTCAGATCCTCTGGCCCACTGAATCCATGCTGCAATGCTCCAGGGACACAAGGCAGCTTATAAAAAAATAAATCCAGCTTATGTGGCCAGCACAGAATTCCTGGGTGGTCACAAAACCAGCTACCAGAGTCATACCAGAGGCAACAAACAAAGGAATCAATCTCCAGTTACTGCTGCACGAGGAAAAGTCCAAGGTACCTGCGTTGTTATGGCAAGAGTTCATTTGGGCTAAGAGGTAAACAGAGACGGCTGAGCTTGATCTCTAAAGCTGGGGCTGGACGGCTGGAAGCACCAGCTTTCTCAACTGCTTAGAGTAAAGGATTGAGTTGATAAATCAGAGCAGCCCTGATCGCTTTTAATCAACGGAATGAGGAGGAAGGAGGGGAGGTGGAGGCTTGGGAAGAAAAATATGTAAAGCTTAAAAAGTTCCAGCTGCTGTTCTCTAATGGAGTCTCGTTCCTCATGAACGGTGGAATGGTTAGGCCACCTGGTGGCAAACAGCAAACCAACAACCTTTGCAATTTCCAAGCTACAATAAATGTAGAAAGGATCAGAGAGCTCTGGGAACTGTCAAAGGCTGGGAGCTTTTCACACCCAGGTGGCTGCTACGCAGCCACTGCTGGGAGACAGCAGCCAGGCAAGACTGCCATCAGCCACTCCACAGGTGCAACACAGAACAGCTGACCTGCTGTCTGGCCAATTTCTGCCACAAAGCTGCCTCCATCACCAGATCTTCCACCACAGCCAGCCTCTCCCTCACTTCAGGATGGAAGCAAAGGAGAAAGCAGCCCAGGAGAAAGGATCTGAACTTAGCTTGTAGCTTGTGAAGAAGTAGCCAATGGCTCAGTGTTCCAGTGCACACTGGTGAAAAGTGGTGTCCTTCAAGGGTCCATACTGGGACCAGTACTGTTCAATAGCTTCATCAGCAACAATGACAGGAGGGTTCGAGTGCACCCTCGGCAAATTTGCTGGTGACACCACACTCAGTGCTGTGGTTGACACATCTGAAGGACAAGATGCCATCCACACGGATCTTGACAAGTTTGAGAAGTGGACACATGGGAATCTCACGTGATTTAGCAAGACCAAGTGCAAGGTGTTGCAGTTAGATCAGGGCAACTCCCGGTATCAACACAGGCTGAGGGATGAACAGATTGAGAGCAGCCCTGCTGAGAAGGACTTGGTGCTGTTGGATGAAAAGCTGAACATAACCCAGCAATGTGCACTCACAGCCCAGAAAGCCAAATGTGTCCTGGCTGTATCCAGAGCAGCATGGCCAGCGGGGTGAGGGAGGGGATTCTGCCACTCTGCTCTTCTCTGGTGAGACCCCACCTGGAATGCTGTGTCAGGCTCTGGAGTAAAGACATGGATCTGTTGGAGTGAGTTCAGCAGAGGGACATAAAAACTATTAGAATGCTGGAGCACCTCTCATACGAGGAAAGGCTGAAAGTTGTGATTGTTCAGCCTGGAGAAGAGAAGGCTCTGTGGAGACCTTGTTGTGGCCCTTCAGTACTTAAAGTGGCCCTATAAAAGGCTGGGGATAAACTTCTTACCAAGGTCTGTTGCGATAGGATAAGGGGTAACAGTTTTAAACTAAAAGACAGTAGATTTATACTAGCTATAAGGAAGAAGTGTTTCACAAAGAGGGTGGTAAAACACTGGAACAGGTTGCCCAGAGAGGTGGTGGATGCTCCTTTCCTGGAAACACTTAAGCTCAGGTTGGACCAGGCTTTGAGCAACCTAATCTAGAAGAACATGTCCTTACTCATTTCTGAGAGCTGGATTAGATGACCTTTAAAGATAACCTTCCAACACAAACCATTCAATGATTCTATGATTCTAAGTAGGAGCCTGACATGATGTTTGTTAAGAGTCTGATTGAGGAGTCTGTCCCTATGTGTAGCATCAGGTCTATGCAGGTAAATTAAGTGAGGCTCATGTGAAAGGCTGCGATTATACATTTCAGAGGGCTGTGCAGCCCTTCAGAAGGACCTTGGCAACTTGGAGAGATGGACAGAGAGGAAGCATCTGAAATTCAACAAAGGCAAATGCAGGGTCCTGCACTTGGAAAATAATAACCCCATGCACCAGAATAGGCTGGGGGTTGATCTGCTGGGAAGCAGCTCTGCAGGGAAAGACCTGAGTGTCCTGGTGGAGAACAAACCTTCCATGAGCCTGTGGTGTCCTTGTGGCCAAGAAGGCCATTGGCATCCTGGGGTGCATTGGGAAGAGCATTGCCAGCTGGTCAAGGGATGTGATCCTACCCCTCTGCTCAGCCCTGGTGAGGCACATCTGGAGTGCTGTGTCCAGTTCTGGGCTCCTCAGCACAAGAGGGACATGGAGCTCCTGGGGTGGGTCCAGCAGAGGCCACAAGGGCAGTGAGGGGACTGGAGCATCTCTGAGGAGGAAAGGCTGAGGGAGCTGGGTCTGTTCAGCCTCGAGAAGAGATGACAGAGAAGGAAACTCATCAGTGTCTGTGAGTATCTGAAGGGAGGGTGTCAAGGGGATGGGGGCAGGCTCTGATAAGTGATGCCCAGCAATAGGACAAGAGACAACAGGCAGAAACTGATGCACAGAAAGTACCACCTGAGCATGAAGAAGAACTTTTTTCCTGTGCAGGTGACCGAGCACTGGAACAGATTGCCCAGAGAGATTGTGGAGTCTCCCTCACTGGAGATATTCAAGACCTGTCTGGATGCAATTCCTATGATGTTTGCTCTAGGATGACTCTGCTTGAGCAGGGAGGTTGGATCAGATGAGCCACTGGGGTCCCTTCCAGCCTGACCCATTCAATAACAGTGATTCTGTTATCTGGAATTCATATTTTAACAAATATGCTACAATATAGTTTTCATTTCTGTGTCTGCAAATTGTTTCTTCCAGCAAATCTACTCACCTGAAGTACTGCAAAGTATCAAACATAAAAAGGGAGTACATGGAAGATGCCAAACCTGTTGAAGGTTTCTTCTCCAGAAGCACTTCTAAGTACTCATGTTTAATATCCAAGAATTTAGCTGAGCTGGACAGTGGTTTACTGCTAGAGGGCATTCACAGATGGATTCAGTACAGGCAAAAAAATATATAAATTAAAATCTGTTTGAAAATGTAATAATTCTTAAATAAAGAACTGTCAGTTGATTTCTCCAGTTTTGTCCACTGTACGTCTAGTATAAGCCTAGTGAAAACAAGCATGCAAGTTCAGCAGCTGCTGCTCTACTGAGCATTGCTTCTAGCTGCTCTCTCTTTGCTGGTCTTCCCTCATTCCTTCACTGCATTCCCTGACAGTTGAAAACTTACCAGACTTGTGACTCATATTTTAATCTTATCCAAGTCACAATGTTTATTTCACAGGATGTCCAATTAAACGTCAATTCAATCTGCTCTGGAGTTGTTTCCTTCCCCTCTGGTGATTAGTATAACCTGAATAATGTAGGAAATACAGAAACAAAAAGGGCAGTAAACAACTCCAGTGACATCAAGAAACCAAGCTGAAACTTTTCCCACAGAAGACAAAGGAGGAAGGTGATGCAAAAGAATGTTAACATGGGTTATACTTTCTAATGTTCTGACTATGAAGAATGGAAGGGAAAATTATGCTACCTTAGGGTGAGTTACGGGCCCCCTTTAAGCCTGGGGAAACATGAGTAGGTGTGGGGCTGTGCAAGCCACACAAAGTGAGATAAAATCTCTGTCCACATTCCCCCTGAGCTTTGAAGTGCCCGCTGCTGCCCTTCATTGAAGCCAGTGTGAGTACACCACTTCCCTGCATCCTGCCTCCAATGCAGGTACTGAAGCTCTGTGGTCTCAAAATGAAGAAGCAGACCCCCACCTATCAGGTGCTGCACCCTTTTGTCCAGAAGCCCTAAAAAACTACCATCCATCAGCTCACTGACTGACTGAAGGGGAATCTTATCATGACAGAGACTTGCACATTTTCTCGGGGTTTTCTTTTCATCTTCATTCAGGCATGTCAAGTGCCACATGATGCACATAAATGTAATTCTCCTTGTTGTCTGCTCCAGAAGTAGCCTTCTGCAGCATACCAGGCTTATACTGGAAGCTTGCAAATGGAGGTAGGGCTCTGCATAAAACAAGGGGCTGCTTTTCAAAATAAGAGAGAAAATTGAACTAAACTTTCAAATGTTATTTGGTCTTTGAAAAACCAACAGAAAATCTCTTGGGAAACACCAAATTTTGGTGAAGCTGTGCAAGAACGGAGCTCAGAGTCATCTTTCTTCCCAACTTGTCCAGATTCTAAGTCAATGCCAGCTGGGAGTTGAATATCACCAGTTACTCAGGGGAAATACCCTGGTTTCAGGATGAAACTTTGCTCACTGGAGGACACAACATAAATGCAAGCATGCACAACTCTATTGGAGAGATCTCCTCTCAACACAAGTGTTTGAAACAAAAAGTGCCGCTGGTTCCTCCCTCTACACTAGCTTCCTGCGTTAGTTCCCGAGGAGAGGCCATGCTGTGTCTCTGGCTTTTCTGAGTGTGCACCAGGACAAACTGTGAGCAGGGACTCATGGGGGTAGCTGAGTGTGCTGGGGGTCCTGCAGAGCCAAGCAAAACTGTGCCAAGGACCTCAAGTCCATGGGCACATTGCAGGGCAGCTCTCCCAAGAAGCCAGATGCTCTCTCCAGTTTGCAAAGGGAGCACTTCTGTGACTTAGGGAGAAATATTTCCATTTGACCTCCTGCTGTGACAGTCCTCATTACTCTGAACTAGGTCTAAGTGGCAATACAAGTTGCTCCTCACAAAACATGCCCTGTGCCTGCCCACTTTTTTTTTTTTTTTTNTGAGAGGTTTGGCACTTGACTTTTTTTGGCAATCACATTGTAAAATTCTTTCCAAAGAAATTTTCAGTGTGCCTTGCTGGGACTTTCTAAAAAATATAGATTAATTGTGATAATTAAATTTCCCTCTGAGTGATTTCTTTGATAAATGGGTCTAGTTAGGACTTTCAATTAAGCACCAAGCCCTGCTGTGAAGTCAGACTGAGCTTCATGTTGCAGACATTTATTGCCTCATTTACACAAAGACAATCTGAATTATTTTACATTACCTTGTTTTCTTTATCTGTCTTTTTTTACACAGGTATTAGAATTCCTATTAACCCTTCTAGCAGGGAGCCAATTAAAAAGGTATGGTCAAGCAACTTTTAATTATTTTGTTATAGTTTAAATAAGCCTCCTGGAAGCAGGGCACTTAAAATCTTTCTCTTGTCCATATTACAATGCATAAACCTATTGGCTTGTTACTGTGCAGATTCTCAGTCTCCAAGTGACAAAAAAATATGAAAATGATATAAAGTGGGGAAGAATAGACAACGACCACAATGTTTTGATGAATGGTGGTAATATGCAACAATCTAGGAACAGAATCTCTTATGTTTTTGCATTGTCCAAAATTATGAGTAAATGGTAACCACAGCTTGGAGAATTTCAGTTACCAGGTGTGCACTCCACCTTTAAGGTCTGTGTTTTAAGTTATATCCATGCACTCAAGCAGCATTGCATGGTCATTTTGAAAGTGGATTGAAGTATTTAAGATACACAATTTCCACTTTTTATTATGCAGTTGGGACTATTTGCTTGTTTTTCTAGTCACTGGTACTGATGGCTATAGAAAAAACATCCATGTACTGTCAATCACTGCTGTTAACCATGAAGAATGAAAGGTCCACTGATTTAACAAAATCAAACCCTCAAACTGAACCAAAAGGAGGTGTATTTTTTAAAAAAATGCAAAATGCACATCCATACACAGGATTCACTGTCATTGATAATAAAGAAGAAGTCTACCAGCCTTAGAAAATGGTTTTAAATTTTTATGAGTTTTCTGTAAAGCCATCCACAGCTGTGCTAGCTAAGATGAAATTGCAAGGTTTAACAACTGGTGTGCTTTAAGATATAAATCAGAAACTAATTGTCTGACATTAGGAAAAAGTATGTTTCCTCTTCTCCCACACTCCCCAACAAAATAATTTCTGTTTCTTTTACACTATGTAGCATGTTGGAATCTATGCAATGAGACTATACACATTTCTGAATATATTTTTGAGCTTGATTTTGATACAACCAGTGAATTGGTATGCTTCTCAAATGACAGTTAGTCACAGGCACATTTTAATTCATATCAAACTGAACTTTTTCCAGGAGGCAGAAGGTTTTCCAGGGAATCTCCACAATCTACACAAATCATCCTGTCTGTCCATATATTAATTTAATCACAGTCAGATCTCATATCATCTATACGAAGCAATAAATGAGTTGTGACTACTCAGAGTTTGAATAATTGACAGAAATTTCAATGCAATTAATGTAAACAAATGAAAGAGACTCACTGATGAGAAATTAGGGTCCGTAGATTATTGAGGGCTGACAGTAAATCCAAATGTCAGCCCCCACCCTCTTTCTTTTCTCCAGCTTAAACAACGAAACCCCATGCTTCTAATGCAGATTTGTTCTGCTCTGGCATATCTAATTTCTTAAACTGGGAAGACAAAGATGAATGATACCAAATAATATAAGTGTACATTTAAAAAAATCCAAATGCTATTTTAAATGCAAGTTTAAATGAGAACACTATGTGGTTAATATTTATCCAGCATCCTCTGTCTTTGAGGCACATTTCATCATATGAGACTGTGCTGTTAAAGCAGTTCATGGGAATGATGTGCATGACTCCTTTTGCTAATGGGAGCTGGTTGCACAGAACAATCTAGCTGTTAGTGCTCTGAGGAGAAGGGAACTTGAATAGCAGGGGCTTGGAGAGCAAAATAAAAAGAAAGCTGCTAAGGGCATTTGAAAATACACTTGCTATTCTTTTTCCTCCTAAGCATTGCTGCAGTAAACAACAGCTTCAAGACTCCTCTTTAAATAAGTGACATGAAAATGAAAAGAGCACGACGTTGTATCAACAGCCATTCAAAATGCATCCAGGATCCCAAACTAACCTTGGGGATAGGAAAGGCTTGCAGGGGGAGGGAGGATGCTGCTAGGATGGTTGATTGGGCTTGTTTCCTTCTTTGCTGGCCAGTTGTTTAAAGAAATTATCGCTGGTGGGAGCATTCTGCCCCAAAACCAGGGATGCTGTATTTACTACAGGCAGTGTATTTAGGCCCCAATTTTAAGAATGTAACTGCCTAAAATTAGACTCTCAAATCGATGTAAAGTGTTAAAAAAATGCCCTGGTTTTCAAAAGAATCAAACATCCACAGTCTCTAGGTCAAGGTCCTGACCCAGGAAAGCAGATGAATATTCTCCCCAACCCCCCACCCCGAGGCAATGTGATTGCTCAAGCATTTAAGGTTGAAGTGCTTAAGTGCTCCCGTAGGTAGGAGTTAGAGAACTTAAACATGGGGGGAGAATCGACTGGGCGCCATCCACCCTTTTAGATCTTGGCCAGAGGGAAGTTTTTTCATTTGATTGGCTTTTTATCACATTGCCTGTGTAGAATTTTCCCAACCAAGCCATAAGCAGCAAAGTGCTTTTTAAACACATTGCAAACCTTGGTCCCAAACCATGCCAGGACAATTTCCTTTGGGAGGTGGGCTACAAATACACAAATTGTTGTAGGGTTGTGTACAACCCCTGAAGTCAGGACAAATGTACACCATGCTGGAGAGCAGCTTCTTTCAAAGGCTAAGCTAACAGCAAACTCTTTCTGATGATTAGTCAGGACTAGAAGGACCTGGGATATTAAAAAAGGCCAACGAGCATTGTGCAGCACACGGCTGTTTCCTAAATGTTGTGATGCAGATCTGTTAGTGGGTGCAAAGATGTCTCAAGGTACTGGACCATGACACAGAAAACGTGACTCAAGCCCCACTTCCAGAAGAAATAAATATGACCTTAGGCAAGTCCCTGATTATTCACTTCTTAAACTGTGAAAGGGCAATGTACTTTTCTGCCTTTGGAGTGAAGGGAGACTAAAATCCATTAGTGATTGTGAGGTGCTCAGATACTAAATTCTTAAGTGCTGAGAAACTGGAGAGGAATTTTCCAAAGAGGTATTATTGAACAGGTCTGTGCATGCTTTTTGGTACTATCTGTCATAATGTGTTGTTGTATGTCTTTATTCCTGATGTTTTATTTATCACAAAGTATTAAAGGCTGGGTTTCTTTACCATAGAGGATTGACTTGGAGGAGCTCCATGGGGAAAGGAAATATTTTCCATGTTGTAAGACTAATAATGTAAGAGGGGAATGAAGAACCTTATGTTGCCATTTGATTGAGACAATAAATAAATGCTTTCACTTTGGCCCATACCATCTAACTACCATGCTCTTATGCCTGTTCAGTCTCATTAACTGCCTTGCTTTTCACCTATTGTGTTTCCTTCACCTTCCTATCAGTTTTATGAGATATTGAAAAAAAAACCAAAACCCAACCAACACAAAAAAAATACCTTCCAAACTTGTTCAGGTCATAACAAAAATAATTTCATGCTTCCTAAATTGAATGCCTCTGTAGGATATCCCCATGACAAAAGCAGAAATGCCCTATTACTGTTTAATTGTCAAGTCCTGATTCAGTCTGTCTGTGAGTGACAGTAATAAGACAAAAAATGGAGCCAGCTTGCAGACACCAGGATCAACTTAAAGCTGAGGAAAGATGGGCATGGAACAGGAAAAAGAATTTAAAAGAGTGACTTAAAGGAAGGTGAATGTTCTTCATCTAAGTCTGTATCTAAATGTTACACTTAAGATCTCACAGAAAGATGATTTTTCTCTGTTTTCCCATGCATTTGTGATCTTTCAGGCATGTAACCTGGATCATACTCTGGCAATCAACACAAACCTAATGATCCTCTCAAGCTTTAGCTCAGAATAGGTGACAGAAGCTGCATTGCTTTCAGGTCTTTAATAACTTGGGTCCTGTTTCTCAGTATGACACCTTCCTTGGACTGCTGGCTCTGCAGGGATCAGTGCCAACGAGCGAAGCATTCCCACTTGAGGACAAGCATGACTTTGCAACCCAGCATCTTGTGCTACAGCTGTCTACTGCGTCATGCTGTATGTCCCATTACACAGCCTGGCTTCTCTTATGTTCATCAATGGTTGTCCCCTGTGGTCTTCTTTTGGGGCTCCTCTTGTCTACAACAGAATATCTTAATTTTCTCAATCAGTGCCCTGAAAATGTATGAGGAACTTCCAGATCAAAAGACACCAAACACTGGGATCTACTACCACCCTAAGCATAGCTCAGACTAAAATTTCACCTTTTTGCCCACCCATTTTGTGGGTTTCATACAGTTCCTTTATACCCCACTTGATATTTGTTCTTTTTATCCAATACTTTGATACAGAATTAGCACTGAACTCTGATTTATTACACCAACTAATTATTTTTTGTCTGCTCTTGGCTGGCATTGTAAACTACATGGGCTGGAGCCCTGTGTTGTACTGGTATTGAGAAGGTACTTTAACTCACTTTTGCACCATTTGGATTCAGATCTGATCCCAAAGATTGCTCACTTTATGATTTATATCAGCCTAAAGAGAGCTCTCTATGGATAACTTTGCAGTTCAGAGCCACAGAAAATTCTTTTTTAATGTTTTGCAATACAACTATATCCCCTGCCCTCTCTAGCAAGCCCTGGGCACTTCTGGAGGTTGGCAGAGCTCCAGAGCAGGCAGTAGAATCAAGTAGTATTTAAACCTATTTTTCTAATAAAACCAAATTCAAGTTATCATAGAATAATAACAATTCATTATATCTCCCTATCAATCATCAAAAGACTTACAAAATAGGGTTATGGCCCCTATGTTATTTAAAGCAAGAGATGCTCAATTTAAAAATTAAGAAACTCAGGCAAAGACACAGTTTACTACTGGTTATGAAAATAGTTGAGGATTAGAGTTTTGAAGTAGTTTTACAGCAACTAAAAAGGGCAAAAGGTGAGGTCTAAAGATCTTAAAATGTCTGGGTTTTTTTCTTTCTCCTGACATTTATAGCCCTTCTGTTTTATTTTTCAGAAACAAAAGCCTGTAAATTTTGCCTTCTCCTCCTCTGCCCTTTTCTAGAAAGAAATGACATGAAGCTAAATGGTTTGGTTGTCCCTAGATCTGGTCTACATTGCTCTAAAAAAAAAAAAAGAAAAAAGAAAAAGGAGGGGGAAGGAATTTGATTTTTGATTTGAGGCATTTTGGCCAACATTTAGAATGGAACACACAGCACTGTTCTGTTTCTGCCCTTTTCTTAGTTACCCACAAGACCTAAGCCACATTCATGCAATTTGCTCAGCCCACAGCCTGCAATCAATGAGGTCTATGCAAGAAGAGAGCACCTGCCACAGGCTGTTACTGTTTTTATTTATTTTCCGTACTATTGGACCACACAGGAACCCCAACAACAAATATTGTCTGGAGCACTGTGTAAACATCGACCAAAATGATGGCCCTGTCCCAAAGTGGTTGCAAACTAAACAGAGGACAAGAGACCACAGATGGATAGAAACAGACAGAAGGAGAATAAAGGAAATGAATGCTCAGTGACAGCAGTATTACCTCACCAGCAGTCTAAGGGCTGTCAAAGCTTTCGTAAACCTCATGGCAAAGGAGACTTTTAAGGAGATTCTAGAGAGCTACCAAGAGAAATCTGAGTGTTTATGTAGGGTACTGTCCAAGTATGACAGATACCACTGAGGAGAAAACAAGAATGGGCTTGCTTGGAGATGAACATGGGAGGATGGTAACTCCGAACAAAAGGTGACGAAACATTTTAAGGTTTTAACCTTAGCATTTAAACATGGCAGTTGTCGTCATTCCTGACTGCCTCTAATAGTCACCCCCTTTTTTGCCCTGACCAATTGTATTCACCCACATCCTCCTCCAAAAAGGAATGTAAGGACCAAGCATGGCAGAGCTGGAAGTCTGCTCACACAGGGCAGTTCCTGCCTTCTGACAATGAGAGATGATAGGTGGAGTCCCAGGGGACCCTGGAAATGAAGACAGGCAGCTTATGTTGATGTGAGATAGGGGAGGGGGGAGGCAGCACAGTGCTGCCAAGAGAAAAGTGACATGTTCAGAGACAGGCCAGCGAAATTATCTTTGAAGCAAGAGCAGCCACATGCAGTATGATTAGGGCAAAGGCAAGCCTGCATGTGTCAAGGCCAGAGAAAAGGAGGCTGCAACAACTCAGCTGCTAAATAATGTGAACTTAAGCATGAATTTAGCTGCATGAAGAGTGAGAAAGATGGTTTTAAAAGCCAGAAGGTTTAGGAATTGGAGGTGGGGTGGTATAAGCAGCTGAAAGGCTTTACCTGTACACAAGAGAAGTCAGAGCCGATGCTCGCACACAGCCGTGAGTGACACTCAGCATGGCACGCTGTGCACAAGCACAAGTGCAGGGAATGCCAGCAAGCAAGAAGTCAAGGTGTTTCCTCCCTCTCACCTCCTGTTCCACTATTTTGTATGCAGCTATTAAATACAGGCAACTACAGAGTAGATGCCTAGGATAAGCCAACAGTTCAACAAATAATTTCAGTCCCATCAATAATTATTTTCTCGTGTGGTCCAGATCCAGATCCTGCTCAATATACCCATGAGGTTGTGTCTCTCATCTAACTCAGAAAAAATATGACACCTTTCCTCCATGCTCAGTAATAAACTGCACAGCCCTTGTGCAGTTTTCTGCTGTACTCCTGGAATAAGATTACCAACAAGATTAAGGCCTCTGGTTGTGAGAAGGGAGATTTCACAGGATTAAATGTTATCCAGCCTACTTCTGAAACAGAGGATAAAATACAAGAAAGGACTACGAATTATATTACTGAAAATATCACAGACCATGGTGGTGGTAAAAGGGATAATGAAAGATCGAAATTTTAAATTATATTCATAAATAAAAAGCAACAGGGGAAAAGTACTGCAGGGACTACAGCTGTCATCTGTTGCCAGAAGAGGGCACTCCTGGCCTTCTTTTTTTTTTTTTTTATGACTTGAGAGATTTAAATCAAGATTTCCCTTGGTAGCATTTCCCAGGCATAAATCAAGCACAAATGAATAATCTTTGATTTATCATTCCTAATGGAGATGTACATCATATTGGCGTGTCATCACATTTCAACATTGGCCATTATGATGCCAATCATATAGTAATTTTCTTCCGTGTCATAATCAGTGATGAAGATGTACGTTTCCATTCAGTACAATTAGATTTTCATGTTTCTTAATGGTAGCTGAGGGCATTAGGCAGAATACCTGCTTTTGCTCGAACTCTTTTGTACTCATATTTTTCTGAAATTGTATCCAAACCATTACCCAATCACCACTCTTCACTAGTTAAATGTCACCCCTGCTCATATGGGAAAAGGTGAGAAAGATTTAAACTATTATTCCAAGCTGCAGAGGAACAGCCATTAAAATCCTGGGCAAATACATGGTGTTGAAAAATACCTTTATTTTTTAATTATTCGAGAGTTTCTTAGTATACACCATGACATCAGCTTGGGCTTGTCACTAATGACCTAACCCAGACCACAAACCGCAGTGAAGGTGTTCAGCTGGGCCTGATGTCCAGCTGGCCATGTCCAGTGGTATTGTTAGGAACAACCTCTCTGGGAAAACCCAAGCTACAGCTGTTGGCACTGAAACTGTTCTGTGAGCAGAGGCATCCTACTGGTTGGTTGGATGAATGGATAGATGGACGGATAAGATGTGTTACTGTCATTTAGAACAACTCCTGGCTCTCCTCTAAGGGGCCAGTGTATGATGGGTTTTTACAACCTAAACAAGAGAAACAGAAGTCACAGCATTTTCAAAAGCACCTGAGCCCGTCTAAAAAAATCCCTTATCCATTATACATCTATAGTGGATATTTTGCCAGTCAAACATTTTACTAAAAGGATGCCTTAGTTTTTGTCACCTTTGCTCTCTGCCCAGATGAAGAGGGGTGACGCTTGATCTCGGGACAGACCGATGCGCTGGGGCTGAGGACGGGGAAACTGAGTGGCATCGCTCCGGCCTTGTCACTACACCCAAGCTCGCGAAGTGAGCAAGCACAGCGCAGCCCACGGGAAGGACCCCCGTGCCTCAGAGCCAGGCGCTCCCGGTGCCCCAGCGCAGAGCCCGNTCCCTCCCCTCGGCAGAGCACCCGGCTCCCCCCAGGCCCTCCCGCGGGGGCGTTCGCGGCCGCCGGAGCTGCTCGGGGCGGAGGGATGAGCGCCGGGCCGGTGCGCCCTCTTGCGGCCGTGGCCGGGAGAGCCGCGGGGCCTGCCCGGGGCCCCGAGCACCAGGGGCT
>VXBC01006474.1:526789-588952 GCA_013399945.1 Ploceus nigricollis
TGGCCGCGGAGCGCTCGGATCAGCAGCATCCCCAGGGAGGGCTCCAATGTCACCTGCCGCCGGCTCCTGCTGCAGGCTGTGAGCGAAGGGAGCCCCGCTGCCCCGCACACCCCGGGAAGGCCGAATGGAGCGCCCGGGGAAGATGGCTTCGGAGGGCTGCAGGGGCACTGCGGCAGGGGACGAGCGCTCCCCGCGGCGCCGCCGGCAGGGGCNCCGCCGGGGCCGGGCACGCCAACCCACCCGCAGCGCCGAACCGCAGCTGCTCATTTCTCCTCCACATGAAAGCCCTGCCGCTGGCCCTCCGGCGCTGAGCTGTCACCATACCAACAGGAATTCTGTGACAAACCTGACCTTGCACCTGGCTGAACATGAGCCAGCTGTGCCCAGGTGGCCAAGAAGGCCAACGGCATCCTGGCCTGTATCAGCAATGGTGTGGCCAGCAGGACCAGGGCAGGGATTGTCCCCCTGTACTTGGCACTGGTGAGGCCACACCTTGAGTCCTGTGTCCAGTTCTGGCCCTCACTGCAAGAAAGGCAATGCAATGCTGGAGTGTGTCCAGAGAAGGGCAACAGAGCTGGAGAAAGGTCTAAGGCACAAATCTGATGAGAAGTGGCTGAGGGAGCTGTTTATCCTGAAGAAAAGGAAGCTGAGGGGAAATCTTACCACATCCTACAACTACCTGGAAGGAGGTTGTAGCCAGGTGGAGCTCAGCCTCTTCTCCCAAGTAACAAGACAGAATGAGAGGACATTGCACGAGAGGGGTTTATGTTGGCTATTAGGAACTAAGTTTCCTCCCCTAAAAGGGTAGTCTAGCATTGAAAAAGGAAGCCCAAGGAAGAGGTAGGATTACCAACCCTGGAAGCATTCAAAAAATGTGTAAATGTGATGCTTGGGGAGATGTTTTCATGATGGACCTGACAGTGTTAGGTTAATAGTTGTAACCAAGGGCCTTGGAGGTCTTCTCCAGCCTTAATGATTCTATGATTGGGTTGTCTCATCTCTCTTGTGTGTAAGACAACTTCTTTTTCAAAAAGGTTAAGGACAAATAATTTTCTGGGATCAGAAAATTGGTCAAAAAAAGAATCTCACCTTTAAATGGGAGCTGTGGAAAGACCAAGCAGTCTCTTCTGGTGCACACCAAAGACAGTCCTTTCCCACAAGGGAAACTCACTGTTGCCAGGAGGCACCTAGAACACAATGGCACTGTGAGGGCATCAAGCCTTTGTGCTATTAACAGCAATATTCTAAACACAGAAAGCCTGAATTCCTGTCAAGGAAATCAGTTTGCATCTTAGCAAAACAAAATGTGAGTTACCTGCTTGGTGTGGGAAAAGTTCCCAACTATGATGCTGTCAGGCAGGCCTGGAGGTTTTACCTAGGTACAAAGTCAGAGAACTGCATTCTTCCCAGGTATAGCAGAACTAAACTGTAAACCCATGTTGAACTGAGAAGTTACTGGTTTGTGCCTGGGTTTAAATTACTGTTTCGAAATGCATTTGTTGATGTGATGCAATATGGTTTTTAAATGTATGTGTTGATGTTGATATGGCAAACATCTCGACCTCTTCTACCTTTCTGTCCATAAGCTGTGCAGGTTTGTAGCCTCCCTCACAGCAGATCGACCCAGACACCCCAGCTGTAAATCCACCTACCTGCGTCAGATGAGAACTGATGTGGCACTTCTAATTGCCCATGTGCTGTGGCTGGCTGCAGAGTCACATTGGACCTGTTTGTGGATGAAAGAAGCTTTATTTAGTGAACTTAAATATGCGCTCAATTTCAAACTGAATCACGGCAATGTCTAAAAGTTCTGATGGTAATCCCATTTCATTTCCTAGCAAAAAATGTTCTCCAAAACCAGGATGCCTTATGATGGTAAATATAAACCAGAAAATGTACTCAGTAACCAAAAGCGCAGTCCTCATTGAGGATGACTTGGGCAAATAATTATTTTAGGATAAAGCTTGGGAAGAAATAAAAAGTACCTTTCATTCAAAGAACAGAGAGCAAATGAAAATTAATGCTGCCTACATAAGGCCATGTTGGTTCCCCTTTTGAAGATGGAACCTTTTTCCACTTATATGGGGGTGAGTTAGGGATAACTCCACTGAAATTAGTAGTCACAATAGTGCAGAAGCAGACTGAGGGAAAAATGAGGTTCTTTAAATGTCTACTTGAGTGTTACTAATGGGTGGCAGTAGCTGCAAATGTCACTCTTAACTTCCTATTTTCACTATCAATTTTGTCAGTGTCCTGGTTAAAATAATACAGTTCTGTAGCTGAGGTTTGGATTAAGTTAAAATTATTAGGATTAGAAATGGTGCGAAACCAGAACCTCAGATCTGATCCTCTTTGAATTTCTATGGAAAGGAGTTTGGATTTAAATCCCCAGATGTGAACCTGCTTGCATGCTTAATTCTGGGTCAGTAGGAGTCTAAATTCCTCATCTGGTTTTGTGTGGGTGTAATTCTGCAGGACCACTTAATTGTGGGATTTTATGGGGTTTATGAATGAAAGTGAGAGAAAAGAGACATTTCATGACTGGTGATGAGACTAGTTTCCTATTCAAAGATATGAGAAAATAAAAGACAATTACTACACTAGTTTTTATAATTTGTTGGGAATACAAGACACGGGAGGAAAAGTGGAATAAGGTTTCTGTAAAGTCAGCACAATGGAACTTCACTTTTAGTTAGTTTCAGTCATTATTATAATAAACATGATTAATATTGAAATCGGAAGTCAGAGTTTTGAGGGTTAACTGCTTTAGTTGTCACCGTTCAAATCTAAACAAAATATCAACATAAATTAATTTCAATTCTGTTACTTTACCCAAGTCCAGAATTTGGCCTACTATGGAATGGTGCATTTAATTCAGCTGGAAAAGTTAAAGAGTCCAGGCTGTTTAATTAGTTTACACTGGAAAAAGCATCTAGTCTGTTGACCTAGAAGGAGTATTCTGGGCACAAAAGTATTACCTTGTGTAAGATACAGTTACTATGCTCAGCATGTCAGCTGGTCCTAAATTACAAAACCCTTATTCAGCTTTTCCTTTGTGCATGTAGAATTGCTTTTTCAAGAAGTGAAGTTAGAGATCACTTAATCAATACTGTAATTAATTTGTGTGATTTTGCAAGAACATCTCTGTTGTGTGGTGGGTCAAATTATTGTGCATTCTCTTTTTCTTTTTCACAGTTTTGGAAATGTGTGTTTTCTCCTTGGTGGGATAAAGCACATGTAGAAGCTTTCCCTTCCCTCACTGCATCTCCCATCACTGACTAAAAACACTGCCATTATCCTGGAGCAGGAAGAATATTGGGTTGGATCAGCCATTTCACTGCCTGTGTGTGTCTGTGAGATAAGGACACAGTATTCAGCCTTTGAAAAGATGTTCTTCCAAGTAGTTTCTGTCTGTGTCTCTGTGCCTTTCATTTATTAACTCTCACATGTGACACGTATGTCTAAAAGCCAATATGCTGTATTAGGGCTCAATCCCACACCACTGACGTCAGGGAGAGTTTTATCAATTACTTTAATGAGTATAGGATTAGGCCTTTGTGATTACACAAAGAACCAATTATTGGATTTTTCTATGAACCTACATTAAAACCTCCTTACAAATGTGACTTCCAGGGTGGGAATCAGAGAAAACATTGCTTTTCTGTTTCAGTTTAAGCTCTACTTCAGTACTAAGCATATAGTATTTAGGTTTGAAATGCAGTGCATTGGCAGAAACAGACACATGTTGCCCTCTACTCCATCTCCCAGTAATAAGCCACTGCATGGTTTAATCTCTTCCTAGGCATGTCTTGCCTAAGGACCCAGTATTTTCACAGCCTCTATATTAAAAAAGATTTCTAGCATCTTGTAGAGTGAGACACTCCCCCCAGTATATTTTGTTGACAGATGATCTTTCCATAATTCCATTGTCAAACAAGAAAGCAAACCATTTTTAAAACAACAACAAAAACAAACAAACAAAACACAAACAAACAAAACCAACCAAAAACCCCAAACAAAACAAAAAAAAAATTAACCAAATCTAAGCTAGGAAAAGGCCTGAGCCTGTGATTTATTGGTCTTGGTTTCATTCACAGTCTTGCAAGTATGCCAGCTGTGCTGTAATGATCTGGCCTACATTTTGCTGCAGATCTTTTTATTTTCCTATTGTTCCTAATCATTATTTATTATCTGAAATTATTATCAATCACTTCTTGTACAACCCCAAAGAGAGCAAGCACATCCTCCAAGCCTCATGATCTTTTATATCTGAAGCTCAAAGAGTGCCTGACTTCATTTTAACTTTCTGAAATCCATTAATCCACAGAGGAAGTGAATGTAATTTTCATGTAACTATGGTCTCTGCATCAGTAATTTAGGCTTAAAATCAGGAACACTGAAAGTGAACAGCTGCCTCTCAGGCACAACTTGTGATGGAGTTGATGCAGAGCTAATGTTTTATCCTTTACTCCACTATAAATTCACCCTGGCTATTTCACTATGTTCTTGCACATCCACATAAAAAGATCGTTATAATAATTACTACTTTTGTCTTGTCTTTGGAAGTGCTCTGCACAAGCTAGACAGAAGCTGCATCATGTTTTCTTGGAATAAAAGTTTATAGAATTATTATGCTGGAGTGACTGAAACTGAACCTTCCTGGGGCATGTTATTTTTTATTTATTGGCTTAATAAGAAAATACTATTTACAAGTTATAAAAATCACTAAAAGATGCAGTAACAGAATCTTACTGTTTCCTAGAGCATCCATTCTGTGCTTGTGCAGGAACATATAGATCTTGTTTTAAGCTGAGGAAACATTCAATAAAAAGGGCTTTATATTTGGGGTCATTAGGATTCAGTGCAAAGCTCCAGAGTAATCTCATGAAAGTAGTGGTATGATCTAGGGGAGAGACACTGGCTTAGGAATCAGGAAGCTTGTGTTTCATTCCTAGCTATCTATCTTGCTTGATAGTTCTAGCCTCTTCATCTCAGCTCTTAGTAATGCCATTTTTCACTTGTTGTCTGTCTTCACTATTTAAACTGTAAAATTGTTGTGACTGGCATTATTCTTTGGTGGGCATTTTTAAGGCGCTTACTGCAGTGGAGCTCTGTGGAGTACATCAGACATTTTTAGATCTGTTCTACCACAAAAGAGCCTCCTCTTTAACTGGACAAAAGGAACAATGTGATGATGTCAGAAAAATACAAGAAGGAAACTCATACCTGAATTTGTGATACAAATCTTAAACAGAACAAAGTTTTCTTTATTAAACTAGGTGGTTCTAATGGAGGAATTAGACAGAAATTATTCATGAAGTGAATGAAGCCAGTTTATTATAGCTCAGAATATCCATAAGTCTATTTGTGCTTTTCTCTAGCTGCTGAAATATGTTACTTAGGTTTACGCCCGTTGTTCATCTGTGGGTTAATGAGAAATTAGCCCAAATGAAAAATAAGCCCAAATAATTTGGTTCAGCTGCAAGAGATCAGAGAGGATTCCTGATACCACCTAAATTCTTTTCTCCAGCAAGCCCACCAGCCCCTCTGGTGTCAGTATGCTGTCCTTCACAGACAAAATCTGGTGCCCTGAAACACCTCAGGTTGCTATTGAAGAATTGCTTTTGTATTTCTTTTCCAAAAGTAGTTTCATGTAGCAAATAGTTTTGATCACATACAAAAATGAGGCAGAAATGTAGCTGAAGGTGATTGACTTCGGACTGTAACTATTCAAATGAAAGCATTCTTCATCGTTTTGATACCTCTAGATTTAAGTTGACAATTTCACAATATCTTAGCTGAAAAATTTGTTCAATTGACAAACAAGTAGAGTTACTTGTGTCCTCCTGTGCTTTCGTGATTTCTTCTTCCTTCTCTTTAATTTTCAACTGTTTGGGTTTTTTTGTTTTCTTTTTTCCTTTGGTTATCTCAGTTTATTTTTGTTTTGGTATTCTTGCAATTTCCCTCATAACATCTATTTGTGCATTTATAAATTGTAGCATTAATCTCTGGTCTTAAGACATCACTGTTTTCCAGAAGGAGGGCTAGATCTACTTGTGCTTTTAGCTACTTTGTGCTGTTCAGCTGATGCAAAGCATCAATAAAGCCATCTTAATCAGTTAAGCCTGATTTATGATAATGAGACCATGGCCTCTATGCTTCTTTTCTTGTTTCCCTTCTTTTTTAGTATTCTTTTTTTCTGTTTTTCTTGAGAAGATTCCCTTATTCTTCCATAAAATGTAGCCAAGTGATTAAGAAGTATTCATGAGTTTGAAATAATTTCTACAGTTAATTAATAATTAACTGTATTCAATTAATTTCTCTTCATTACTCAAACATCCCAATTACTACTGTATTCTTTTCTCTAAGGTTTTCTTGTCATATTCCACAAATTATTTCCTTACCTTCTTTCATAAAAATCTTCTTACTCTTTAAAACCACTAATGTAGAAGTAAAAACTATCCCAATAATCTTAATCCCATAAGTCAATATAGATACTCTATTTGCCAAATGAACAACTGAGTTCTTACTCTCTGCAGTACAAAAATACTTACGGCAGAAATCTTTGCTTCCTATTTAAAAGCCAGTGCTAGCTAAATCCAGATCTTCAGAGCCCAAAGAGCTCACACAAAATCTTGAAGTGCCTGAACTTGGTCTCAGATTTTGGTCAGTGAGATCCTGCCGGAGTGAGTGTCTCTGTGTTCATTCTGTGGGCGCTCAAGCCACGGGGCACTCTCAAAGTCCCACTGGATGCCAGGCAGTGCACCTCTGGTGGAGATGCCACCACCAGCAGTTGATGCCACCTCAGTGATGCCTTCATTCCCAGCCCACAGAGCATTTAACCAACACCTGGGATACCTCCATGCAGTGCTCTTCAGGGGATCTCAACCACTGCAAGGACTATGTAAGAATACTGATGTGCAAAGTATCTTGGGATAAAAGAGAAGGGATGATCTTCAAAAGGCTCTCAGGCTTCAGAATAATTATACAGAAACACTGATGACAGTAAAAGCCTAATGGATTGAATACGTAACTGAGAGACAGCAATGTGAGCTTCTAGCTTCACTGTGTATTTTTTATGTTAGATTTTCAGCAGAGAAAGGAAAATTAAATCTTTCCTCTTTAGCCAAGCACTCCAACCTTTCATTATATCATAGCTGTTATTCTACAGTTATACTCAGCCCATGAGAGGTGGAATACCTTCAAAAGGCATGTTAAAAATGGTTATTTTCTAAACCTGGAAAACCACACAATCTTATAGGATAAGTATTCCTGTGCAAACCATAGGATTCAGCATACATATAGAGTGGATCTAGCCTTAATTCTCTTAATTTTCAGTGGTACTTGGTTTTAAGAACCACCAAGTTTAAAGAAGAAAGGAACCTAGCTCTAGACTATTCTGTGGGTATAGGAACATCAAGAAGGAATCACCTTCACAGATCATGAAGACTACTGGTGTCCTTATCTTGGGACCAGTACAATGAACATTAATGGTTCCTGAATTACTACTTCAAGGATGTTTTCCTTAGATTCAGTAAAAATTTATTTCTTGGTGACTTTTTGAAAATTGGACTCTTTTCCAAAGTGCACTGATAAACATTCTTCTTTGTATGGATAACAGATGCCATTATAGGGACAATGATTCCACTATACTTATTTTTCTGCAACACCATCAGCTCTGATATCTTTTTTCAGACACAGTTTATCAGCCTCTTTATTCCAAGCCAGTGATCTATATCTGGAGCTATCTGAATGTTTCTTTTTATATTGTTTCTTTCTCATCATGACTCATAAAAATCACCATTACCATTTCTTTCATTATCCACCTATGCTGTGGAGCTTGCACACAAGATTTTGATGTACAGTGCAACCTTTTCTCATTTTATTCTCTTTGTCCTTTCTGCACAGATTGCATCCATCAATATTAACATTTCAGGTCTCTGATTTTTCTCATTACAGTTCTACATTACCAGCTAAGCCATAATTTCCTTCCTGTAATGTCACTTCGAGCTCATTTCCTGTACACTCTGCATGTGTATATAGACAATTATGGGGTTTATTGCTTCCTTCCTACTGGCCTTGGATCTTCTCCTTTGTCTTCATCTTTCAGCATTCAATATTTATAGAAAGAGCTCTGCACTGAGTTGTAACATCCAGTCTAAGTTCACAGCTGCCTGAAATAGCATGGCAGCACTAGTGTCCTGCGTTTTCTTGTTCACAGGTGGATGTTTTTTAAATATGAATTGAACTGCCCACCCTTTCCACAAATATCAGGATGTGGCCATGCTTCCAGTCCCACTGGAGTCCTATACCTGAGTGAAAACTATGGCCCACCAGTTTAAGGCTCAGTCATTTTGCAAAGCGGAACAAGGGGGTTTGCACTGACTTTACACTGATAGTTTGTGAGAAGAAATTCCTCATAAACAGTGACTTCCCAGTGGTTTGAAAGCAAATAGGTTGCAAGAAGGACTCCTTTTACCCAGGATAGCAAACCTTTGTCTTTCACAAACCACATGCCCCACTGAGGCTTCCTGTGAGAAAACCACTCTCAGCACCTTATGACTAGAAGGGCAAATGTGGCCCAACACACTGGAGGCAGTGCCTAAGGGAATGAACAGCTCTCTCATGCCTGGAGGCCTGGCATGGATGGACACACACAAGGGAGACCAGGTTATACTGGAGGACTCCATTCCTCTCTTACCTGGAGGCAATTCCAGCCATGCAGCTAGAGTAACACAAGTGTCCAGGCTGCCCTGACAAGGATGGCCTTTTAAACCTTGGCTTTATATTTTGTCTTTGTAAAACTTGGGGCCTTCACATAGTCCCCATCTTCAGCTGAACTGCCCCCCGCAAACTGCACTGCGGTAGCTCCACTCAGTGAAAATAGAGGCTGAAAACTCTTGCAGACCCTCTCTTTTCCACAAAGTGGAGGTGCTTGTACGTATTTCTTTGTCCGCTGGAGGGCAACATTGGCTTAAAAAAAGAGAAGTTTCTCTCAGTTACATGGTGAGTGAGGTGACACAGACGCACAGAGAAAACACGTAAGAAATTCCCAGGATGCTGCTTCACGGGCAGAAAAAATAAAATGTCTACTGCAATGCTAAGGAAGTATCTCCGACTGCAACAGAAATCAGTAACTATGGAATGGAGATGACAGGTGAAAAAAAGTTTGTAGAAACTTTCGTTCTCTCTCTAGAAATTCATTCACACAGGGATTTAAATGTGGTTTATTAATCTGAAGCAGGGCATTAGCTCTGTTGTCCTCAATCACACTAGACCTTATATAGACAGCATTTTAGATATACAGTATTAAAACTTTGCTGAAGGCTAAGGACTCCGAAATGTTTCCATCCCTGGGACAAGCCATTCAAATCAAAGGGAAACTGTAGATGGGCTGCTACTATTCTTAGGAGGACCAAGAGGGAAAGGAGGGATGTGTGGCAGGCCCTGAAGAAGTAGACTCTCAGGATAGGAGCCTTAAAAATGGAAAAGAGAGACTGTAGCAAATCCGGTGGCAAGAAGAGCTAAGCAAGAGTTTCTTGCTAAGAAGAAATTTGCAGGTGTGATTAGAGCCAGCAGTGGTCAAGAGTCCTCCTTGGATCGATGCAACAACTAGCACAGAAGGGAACTTCTTCTGCTTTTGTCTGTCAGTTTTTTCTTATTTTTTATCCCTGCTGAGGGAGATGGCTTCTCTCGTTTATTACCTCTGCTGCCACAGTAGGATTGTTATCCCTCTCCCTCCTGACGGTGATGTAATTACGTCCCCAGAGAGCCGTGCCTGCAGGCAGCAGTGCGAGCCTGCTGAGCCTCTCCCGGTCGGGCTGTGTGCTCTGGGGCTGCAAGCTGTGCTGCTGCCCACTCGGTACCTATTTCAGATTTTCCTGCTGGGGCCCACAGGGGAAACAACAGGCTGCATGCCCACTTAGCAGCTGCATGCTGGTAAATGAATTGGTTTTAGAAGTACCTGAAGACTTTTGCTAACAATAACATGGCTTGTCAGAGGTTTATAATATGGTTTTATAATTGGATTTTAAAAAAGAGGCTAGATTCACACTGTGCTCTGTGGGGAGCATCCCTTTGTGCTAGTCTGGGCTGCTGAAGAGGAGTGGGATGTGTTTGCACACTGGTTCAGGTGGCATTGGTTAGATAAGCAGCAGTTGTGCCTCATCTGCAGCCTCACTGATCCTGCTGCAGGGCTGCAGTGGCTGTGATGAGCACTGCTCAGGAGCCCAGAGACAAGGTGAGTATGTCAAGTCTCACATATCCTGTCTGAAAATCCGTACTTGGCCTCTACCTCCCTGTGCCTCATCTCACACCAGTTCTCTCACCTGCTACAACCTGCAAGGCTTAGAGCTGCTCAGAGCCTTCCCAGAGGTGGTGGTGCTGTGCCTGCTCTGGGAGGGCTGTGCATGCAGGGGCCTGCTGCTGCTTCCTGACTGCCACCTCCCTCATGGCCCTGTGCATGCCCTGTCTGCAGTGCTGCATTGCCAAACACCTCAAACACCTCCCTGCATAGCCCCTGGCACTCAGAAAAGGCAATATTTGGGGTAGGGTGAAACTATAAACATTTCTGAGTGTGATGCTGGCTTAGCTGCTAAGCTAGCATTCCCATTCACTTTGTCTAAAGAGCCCCTAATATCAGAAGTGCCCAAACCTTTCAAATTTGTAATTTGCTCTCTTTCCTTAAGAATATCTAGCCATGTATCCTTCCACAGACAGCTCAGAAATTCTGTATTGGCAAGTGTTTTGCACAGTCAAAGCATGCCTTGTCCCATGTAGAAACCAGAAAATCCCTCCAAAATAATACAAATAGATTTATCAAAATCTGACTATACCCTGTACTGACTCTTTACTCCATCTGTACTCCCTTGCATTCTTTATCTTTCATTTTGCAGACTGGAAAATGTAGAAATATATATCTTAAAGCTAAAAGCTCATGGTTTTCCCACTGATGAGGAAAGATCAATACACAAATCTAACAACTACCCTGCTGTTTTGGCTGTTCTGGAAAAGCAAAGTGAGCAAATTGCTCCATTCTGCCAAGAGAGGTGTCAGGACTCAAGTCTGTGGGAACTCTAACATCCAGGAGTAGCATATTTGGTAGGAAAATGTAGCAAAGAAACCGTTTTTGGGACAAACAGATTTGGTTCTTGAGAGGCTGAATTCCCATTTGCTTGCCTGTTAGCAATTCACAACCTGTATAGGATTCTGAATGCTAAGTAGGTGCTTATCATCTCAGGACTGCCAGCAAGATATTCAGTCAATAAACACATCTGCATGCAGACTGTCAGGACAGATCTTCCCAGGGCAGAAAGCTCGTGGGAGCTTGCTGCTTGCTACAGGTGCCCACAGCCTTGTGCTCTGCAGAAATGTCATCGAAAGGGACATCCTCAAAGGCAGGTTTGGCTTCTCCCACTACCACCGGGGACTGAAGGTGCAAATGGTGCTGCCAGAGAAGTGTAACTGCTGTTGCACTTCATTAAAAGCCCACAGTTTGAGAAGCCAGTAACACTGTTTTCAAAGGAACCCTGAGAAAAATAACATTTGTTCTGAGGCTTTTTTTAAAAGGAGGGAGTAGCAAAACAATCCAAGGAATTCCCCATGCCCTGCTTGTAATCAGTGTGGGAATGGCACAACATACACAGCTGATTTATGCTATCTGCTGCCAAACTGTTGTGGCTAATATTGAGCACTTCCAGAGTATAATTTATGGGTCATTTATGGTCAGGCTGTTTAATAGCCTATCCGATCAAACACGATAATGTTTGATCATGTCATCACTGCTTAGAGAGACTAATGCGTAGAGATTTTGCTCCTGGAGCCAATACATTGGGCTCTTCAGATTTGCATGCATAATAATTCTCTGGGCTAATAGCTGCCAACATACATTTATTCCAATAATACTGTCTGTTTACTGTTCTGCAGTTCCACAACAATACAAAGATTGATTGACCTGTTCAACTACTGTAGTGATTTCTTCAAAAATCAGAAGCCTAAAAACATAAATGTTATCATAAACAGGGCCAGGATCTTTAGTTAATAGCATATAGTCAATAGCGAAGTAACATCTTAATTTATTATACTTCTCAATTTCTTCTTACTCATACTCTTTTGCTTATGGCTGAAGTAAAATCGTACCATCAGGAGCCTGAAATCTGCTCTTTTGCTCCCCTCAAAGGCCAGCGTACATCACATAGTACAAGTGCCCAAGAAGAGTTCCCAAAGCTAACTGAAAATAAGATCCAGGGCTGTCAGGGTCAGGATTCATCTGGGAAGGAGGGAGCAGCTGGTGAGAAGCTCCCTCCACGTCCCTCTTCCTCCCCACTCCATCATCACTCTTCTCTCCAGCATAACCTTTTTGTTATCTGCCTTGGATGTGGCAAAGCTTTGTAGTTTCAGTCAACTCTTTCAAGGGGGCTCAGGGGGACAGAAACCAGTGAAGCCAGAAGGGGGGCATCACCTATGGCAACCAAAGTGACAGCTGCCGCAGCCTTTCATGTCACAGTTTTACAGACTCCAGAGGGGAAACATCTCATAAAAGATAACCATGTATGTATATGTCCAGAAGGTTTGGGAGTGTTTGTGTTCCAGGCAAGATATTCTCATCTTCTTTAGTAACAGATGAAAACAGAAGGAATTTACAGAAGCCGTAATAAACAGAAAATCATCTCATGCTTTGCTCTGGTGCCAAAATGTGTGACAAGGCCAGTAAGGGACAGAGACACACACCCCTGTTCCTGAAGAAAGTCAGTTTCAATTAACATTGGTTCTTATTTCAGGTCTGCACAGATGCCTCATGAAATTATATGCAGTTCCTTTGAAATGTAGAACTTATCCTGCATATGATCAAAAAAGAAATTTAAAAATGCTATGTGTACTCTGGGAGGAATTCCTTACTTTCCATTTGAAACTTGCTTCTGTCCAGATATGGTGGATGCATGTCACTTACAGAACAAAACCTTTTTCATTTTTAGTTTTCACTGGAAAAATGACAAGGGTTTTTAAGAGGACACAGAGCTATTTTTTGTATTAATTGTACACAGAACAAATCTGTTTGCCATAATGCCTACTTCTTTTTCACATCATTCATTACACAGTGGGACAACAATGACTGAAGTGTCCCCTGCCTCAGGCAGAGATTGACAAGGCATATATCTGCTGAAGCCAAGCAAAGAATGATCCTCAAAAGTCCTCACTAGTATAAACACTAGTGCTATTTGCACTATAATCAATTACTGTACTTAAAACTAGACTCATACATTTTGTGAAATACCACACTGGAGGTCTCTTTAGCAGTTTTGTCTGTAAGCCTCTGTTTCTAAGTGTACCTTTGTCTGGGTGGTGCATTTAAACTTTTTTTTTTCTTTTAACCAGTTGCTAGGAATTCAAGGCAAAAGTCATTAAGAGAATAAATTGATTGTATCTTTCCTAACATCCTGTGGCTGTCACCAGTGACCACAATGCTGACCCAGAGTCAATTCTGCACAACAGACTGTGTGCCTCATACCCATAGTAGGGGTACCTAAGTGGGGATATGATATAGATTGAAATGTTTTTACATTTCCAAGTGTCTTTTACAGACAATTTAACATTGGCATTTCATCCCCAAGGTTACGTGCAGGCAGAGGGAAAGCTTCATGGGCAGCAAGGTACTGGCAAGGACACACTGTGTGCCCTCCAAGGCTTTCCCATTTGCTTGCCTTGGAGTTCCTTTTGTGTGACCCCTTTCCTTTATGACTGAAATGAAACAAATTCATTTGTGAGAGTGAAAAAACAGAGGTGAAGGAACCAGATTTTTGAAGAAGCATACATTTCAAACATACATTTCTCCAGCAACATCAGAGGAAAAGTGAAACATAAAAGCTGATTTCTTTTTCTGAAACTTCATTTTGCTGTGAAAGCCTCTATTTAAAAAGCCAGTGTTAGGCTGCATTCATGGAGCAAGGGGGAGAGATTGAACATACTGTTTTCTGCTCCCTCTAACAGCTTATTTTTCTGTGATATAGTGAGTAGGGTGATGGGTTTACAGAAGGTTTCTAGCTGCTCCTGCACTCCCATCTGTCTGAGCCTAGTGCCTTCCTTGGAGGCACCCCAGCTGTGCCCCAAGTGGCCTTTCAGGCCCCTCACTGCTTTCACTGCCACCCTGGCTTTGGCACAGTGTGAAAAGCACAACCCTTCCCAGCCACCACGGGGATGTCCTGAACCTCCACCCTGCTCAGCGTGCCATCTCTTCCATGGCCTGAGGGGCAGGATAACAAACCTGATGTATTTTGAAGCATGATTATTAGGACCTCTGATCTTTACAACATACCTTTTAAAATGCACCAGAGGATCTAAAATCTATAGGACAAAATCAGGGGTTTCCTTGATGTTTGCTTTTCCAGGCAAACACAGGCTGTTGAACCTCCCTCTCAACAGTGGCTTTAGTGGAGCAATGACTGTGATGGATTATTACAGAGTAATAGGATTGTACTGCCCCTGCAGAGAGCTCCATCTCACCTTTGCTGCTGATTTGGAACAAGGGAAACAAGATTTCCCTGGGCTGTAGCTCACTCAGCACGAAATTAGCCACCAAGTTCAACAAGCAACAGCCAGCAAGACTTTCTGCACCCTCATCAAAGCTCTTTCTGGTTCTTCATTGTCCAACAGCTTCTCCATGTAGAATACAGTTAGTATTTTTTGGAACTTATTTTATGAATTTAAGCACACTTACAAAATATATTCACATACAAAACAAAACCTACCACACTGATCTATGCCAACTTATGATGCCTACTTTGTACAAAGAAAACCCCAAAAAGTAGATGCTTTCCTCTTTTTCTCATTATTTATCTAAGCAAATGTTTAGTTAGAATAAAAATAAACATAACAAAAATAAATTAAATATAGTTTTGGGAAATATACTGGTGTTTATCACTAAGAGTTTTCTGGATGCTGTGTGGGGAGTTTGTATGAAATTACCATTATCTTCCCCTCCCAAGACTAAAATTTTGAGTAACTTATTTTTTGGATCCCAGAGGAATGAAGGACACTCAGGCAGAAGTAGTCATGAAGCAGACTAATTCTATTCCCTCCATGAGTAATACACTCAACTTCAAAATGATTGCTAATATTTTGTATTTCAGAGGTTTGTATTTCCCTCCCAAATGAGATCATTACTAGATTTAACAATAACAGAAACATCTTTTTTTAAATGTTCAGCTATCATTGTAGCAACTTTTAAAAAATTGGCACTTAGTCATCAGCTGAATTCAGTTAGCAATATTAATTGGAAGTGTCACTGATTTTTCTCACTTACACAGTCAAATGACTGGAGCGAAAAAACACCTAGGAGGCATTGCAAGACTGAAAGTGCCATTTCAGATCAGAAATGATGGAAACACAACACTGGGATTTGAGTTTCACTTGGCAAATGTTTGATGCACACTACAATCTTGCTCAAAGCGAGACATCTAAGAGAAATAGTGGTAATAACTAAAGCAAAATATCTTCTGCAAATGCTTGTGCCGAAGTTTTGCACTGACTCTCAGAGATGGTCTGCCGAGGGTATAGGGTGAGTCAGTCTTGGTTTGATGGCTCCAGTTCTCTGTGGGAGTCAACTACAGGATGCAGAGCAGAACAAGAAATGAGTTCCCTGAAGTGGGGAGGGCTGCACGGTTCCAAACACACCCTCCTGTTCTGTCAGCATGAGAGATCCCCTTCCCCACACCAGGCTGGCTCCCCACTGCTCCCGCCGGTCCCTGCTTGGGAATCAAGGCAGCACACCCTCGGCTAATGACAGCCATAAGTCTCCACTGAGTGCAGAGATGCTGGAAAAAAGGGCAGGAATGAATAAATGCCTGAAGTCCAAGGGAACACAAACACCGCGCTTTCCTTACAATAACTGCCCTGGCTGTTCCTGATGGGCACCAGGCTGCCAGTCCTGCAGAGCCGCTGAGCAGCCTGGCCAGAGCCCTGCCTCAGGGCAATGGCCACACAGCCCTGACACAGGCCATTTCCTAAACCCTCCGTGTTTCCCTGCTGCTGTGGTGCCATGGGAGTAGGCTCAGGGTAAGCATAGGCAGCAACGCCTCTATCTTCTCCTGCCCAAAGAGGTGGGGAGGAGGCCCTGCTTGATGGGGACAGCCAGTGCCAGTGTTCCCCTGCCTACAGGGCTGGGGTTTTTAAAATCAGAGACAGTGAAGGCAAATCAGGGGTCTGAACAAAAGTGTTTGCTCTCTGTCTGGAGATTCCAGAAATAATTTAGGGCAATAAACATGGCCACAGAAGTTGCACTTTCTGAATATAATTCTTAAAAAATATTCATTGCTCTATTCACAATGTATTCACGTACCCACAGATCTTGAGCGGTACCAAAACAGGATTTTACTTTGCTTGTCATGTTGATGCAGACATGCAAGCAGATAAAAAGCAAAAGGAGACTAAGCTGTCAGAAGATGACCAGCTCTGTTTATCTTTGTCTGTTACTCAGAATTATAGGGAAATATCTTGCCTTTAGAATGTTTTCACTACTTTTAGTTAGCAGAAAACAAAGGAAGGAGACTTTAACTGCTTTGAAAGGCAAAAGGCAAGCCTTTAAGCACTGTGCTATATTTGCCAGGAAACTGTGTTGCCTGCTTTGAAATTATATACTCCTCCACTGTTTTCTTAGTTTTAGTCATAACATTAAGAAACATTTTCCCCAGATCTTATTAAATACATATCAGTAAGTCCCTGCACATATTTGACAAGCATATTGGAAGATTAAATTTACAGGACTTCACCCTCGCTGTACTTACATCTCTCTTACTCCACTCCTAACACTGGGCGCACAGTGTACTCCTCAGGCATTTATTTCCTTAGGGCTCAGGCAACACACACAGGACAATAATTCCTTTAGCAAGTGCTGGGTTAAGGGTAGATGTCCTGTGCAAATGCCCAGTTGCACTGAGCTGCAGAGTCCTTGTACTAGAGGAACTGCAGTCACTTAGTTTAGCTTGAACCATTCAAGTGAGTATATGCTGAATCCCTGCACTATGGTGGCCTTGCTCTGACCCAGCAGCTTTGTCTCTGCTGAGCTGCAGAAACAGATCCCATCCCATAGAATCAATGATTAAAGTCCCAGCAAGAAGATTTTCAGGAAGAGCCATCCCTACCCTGTTTATTTATACCACAACTACTTCCACTGACCACCTGTAGCCAGGTGAGTGCAAACAGAGATCAACCCTTTAACAACCTTTGTTACCATCAGCAAAGCAAGTAAACAAGAAGTGTTTTCTTGTAAACAAGAGTTGCCAAATCACTCTTCCTATCTTAATGTCACCCGAGATTAATTAAATTAGAACTACCCCTCCTCTACTGGAACTCCTAAAGACAAAAAGTACTTAATTTGTTCCTGCTCTGTTGGCTGTGAAGGAAGAAAAAACTTCAAGAGAGTTAAATACAAGGTACGGAGCAGTGACCCATTGTTATGATAGATGAGATCTGTGACGTGTTTATAAACAGGTTAAAATAACACATGCATTATAGAAATGGAATGTACAAAATAAGTCAACTTGTATGTTTGACTGTCTTTACTCTTTGAAAATCGTGCTAGTTTTTATTTTTGGAGTGTTTTTCTTCATTTGGTTCTGTTTTACAAATTCAGTTCTTCAAAGTTTGAAAACTATGGGAAACCTGTTAAAGGCCATACTGAACTACCCAAGAGGCTGGAGGACAAAAAAGAAAGGAAAAGCTTCCAAGGTATATAATCAAAATATATTGTTTTAAGCATTTTGTTAATACCAACGAATAACAGACAATAGAAATAGAATAAAACTTCAGTACATCAGTTAGGAGATCATAATGCACATGCTCAGCGGTATCCAAATGGTCTTCCAGAAAGAAACTGGAAATTACCAGCAGTGATATTTTAATGTCCAACTGGACAATCAGGGGCAACAAATCCCTTTTTTAAGATACTTTTTACACACTGTGAAGCAACTAATTCAGTGACAGGTTCAATTAATCAGAAGTCTTTGCAAATCAACTCACATTATACTTTTGTGTTCATGCTATTTGTTCAATCATGTCACAAAACAATTAGGACAAGCAGAACAGAAGCAGCCCAGGCTTAACCTCCTTTACTACACCTTATGCATTTTTAATTTTCCTTGGCAAGGAAAAAATAAAATTGAATTGGTGGGCTTAAAATATCAGAAAGAAGCATATGGATATAAAGTGACCAGAAATACATTTAAACTGGGAGATCATATAATTTCTAACTACAAGAACTGTGAAGCTACGGAGCAGTGTTCCAAGACAAGTAGAGCAGGTAAAGAGCCAAATTGTCTTAAGGTGGTGTTTAGCTGGTTTGTGAAGAGGATGATGTGTCACGCTTGCCTGTTAGGGACAGGGACAGGACTTGATAATTCAGGAGATTCCTGCAGTTAGCGATTATTGTCTTTCTGTCTGCCAGCCAGCTGTTCAGTCTGCTATCACCGTATGACAACTACTGCCAGAAACAGCCAGCTTCCTTTGGTGAGCAGAGGGATGGGAAACATGGCAAGAGAGAGGACTTCAGGTGCTGGCCAGGTCCAGAAGAGCCCTGCTGAGCTTTGCCACAAGAAACAATGTAAGGCTTATCACGGAGTGAAGTGCCCAACACCAGGGAAGAAATAGAAAGCATTCCCTACTTAATTTGGCTACGTAGCATTCCAAGACACGCAGAAAGATTTGGAAAGCACTCAGTGTCACAGCTCTTGTTCCAATAAACAGACTTTTCTTTCTGTAAGCCTGATATTTTCAGTTTTCTTCATGCTGAATAGCTCTTGACCTTTTTACTGTATCTGAATATTACTTCCCTGCAGAAGCAGCTTTACCACGTCACTGAGCTGCTTCTGCCCTGTGCAGAGAGACCTAGGGAACACACACATACTAATGTCCAACTCAAAGGCAAGTGTCAGAACAACCTTCTCATATTTAATCTGTTTGACCAAGGACCAAAATCTGCCAAAGTAAATGCAGCTGTACCAGTTTGCCTCAGAGGGAAGAGAGTTGAGCGAGCCCCTGAACCACAACAAAATTAATCTCAGAGGACTGTGCTAAGAGCAGCAGCAAGAGATAACACTGAAATACATTCCATATACTGTGAAATACTTCAGGATCAAGTATTAAACAATCTACTAAACTAGAATACACTGTGATTTTGTTTGAGACTGATTCATCTGCTAGTTGCATTAGATTGCCAGTCTGGTTTACCTCACAACCAGTCCTGGGGAGGTGTTCAGCCATGAAAGCAGTGATTAAAAAAGAGTCAGATAATATAAAACATGAATTTTTCAGGCCAGAAACAATAATATACACACCTTCCTTAATATCACTTACTTAAGGCCTTAGTCTTCCTGCTTCTCAAAGAAGTTAATGTAATTACTTCAGTCCAAGGTTATGTCCTGGGATCCTCAGTTACCAAAGATGATGCAAAGGGACCATCAGTCCTGATGGTTTGGGCCTTGGCTTCTGTTCACGAGGCTTTTTTTATATGACCTGGATACTAAAATGTAGTTTTTCCTCTCCTATCTCCTTAATTCATGGTGAAATTTGAACATTTGAGAACTCAAGTTAGGGAAAGCTAATTACAGAGCTTGAGTGCTCAACTTCATTTAGAGCTTGGTACGGATCATAGTCCACATGTAGACTTCTCCAAAGGCACATTTTATATTCTAGTTCTGTAACTCAGAGTTTAGAGCTAGAAAGTTTCTTTAGTATTACCCAGTTAGGCTTTAAGTCTAATGATGCCTCAGCTATGGATATTTACCATAACATCCCACACCTCTATTCCAGCCCTTTTTAATTAGAAAGGGATTATTTCTTCCAGTGGAGCTACTGAGAGAAATCTGTTTTCACTTAGCACTTAGGCCAGAAATGTTATTGCCATTCCTGCTGTAATTGTCTGCTAGCCTTTATTAGTTTGTATCGATCTGAGAATCCACATTTTTGGATGCTTTCTAAATCTTTCTGTTTGAATTCAGCTTAATGTGAAGCAAATGAAATAGATTTTACCCCGTCTATTTTTCCTCCAGTACACTTCTGAACCATATAAAAATAGCTTCAGCTGTTTTACAGTTCAGATTTCTCACTTTGACAGACTTAATATCAGCTCACTGCCACACACCTCCAGAGCCAAGCCCCTGCAGCACAGCTCAACAGAATAATAAATACTGGGGGAATGAAAAATAATCATAGTACAGCTACAACTGCTCATTACAAATTTATCTCTGGTGCTGTTTATCTACTGGTTCCAGCCTTCTACCCCATCCCAGCCAAACCTTCTGCATCCATAACAACAGAAATCACCCCAAACCCTTGGCTGCTGTGACTGCTGTGATGAGCTCTGAACCACACACTCCTACATCACACCTCAGAATCAGTGGCCACCTTGCTTTACAGACTGCTTGCTTTCCTCCCCATTAGTCTTCAAGGGGATAAACAGGCAACTGGCAAACTACAGGGCAGATAGAGGCTGTGCTCAGTTATCAAACTCCCTTAGGCTTTTGACTACTGCTGCTTTGCTCTCCCTTTCAGAGGTGTCAGTGGCATATACAGCACAAAGCTGGAAATCAGGAGACATCAGCTTCACCAGCAGTCTGCTGCACGACCTTGGGGAACCACTTCAGCTTATTCAACTTTTATTTCTACTTCTGCCCTTTGTTGATTCTGTTTTTGATGAGAATATAAATCTGAGACAGACATAGTCTCCTACTATGCTGATAAATGGCACCAAGTACAACATGACCAGCTCTTTCTCGTGTTTCTAGATGATAATGTAATATAAAAGAGGAGCAACTAAATCAATCTTCTGTCTTCTCAGTACCATTAGCTCCCTTAAATCAAGAAATGTTTGGTGGCCTGATGATGATGAGGTGTTTGATATCCAGCCTAAGATCATTATCCTCAGAATAGGCTAAACTGCACAGAATCATCTGAACTCAGAAGTACTTTTAACTTCTAGGGGCTTGAGCCAACAGAACTGGACACCTCTTAGTGCTTCCAAGAGACCTTCAATGCTATTCAATGACTGGTTCTCTCAAGAAGCATTACTAGACAAGAAGAAAATTACTTATGGCCTACTAGGAGAGAGGTATAGTTGAGCTTTCTGGAGCCATTTCACAGCACAGTATCTCAGAGCCATCTGGGCTTCAACAGTGATGGATCAAACATGACTGTGCTGCCTTGCACAGCATTTCCCTTTCTCAGTTCCTTGCAGGGACCATGGATTGCCAAGCCCACCTCTGAGGCAAGCTGGCTTCTTTGGCTGACCCAGAAAACAAGGGCAGAGCATAAATGCTTGGCTACATAGGTTTTTATGGAAAACATCTCATAATTTGTCTCTCTTAACCCTCTAAGCCCCAAATGCTGAGGCCATCCACTCTGTAGGACTCAGTGGGTAACCCTGGGCAAACTGAACGCTGTTAAATAATTTCCAGCTGAAAGGCTTTTCCAGCCAGTCAGGAAAGAAGCAGTACATGCTAATTTCTACCAGCAGGCTCCTGGTATAGTTAATTCAACCACCTGTGTGTTTGCCCAGGGCTCACACATGCTGTGCTGTCTATATGATTTCATATGGGCTTGGTTTTGTGCACATATGAGGTTGACAATTATGTTATGTCTTGTTTTTTGGAGTTTGAGCTGGGGTTTTTTTTGCCTGAAAACCTACTTGTTTTATTTTGTATTTGCTTCTGTTCTATCTAAATTGCCTTTGCTAATTGCAAGTGCACAATATGCATTATATTTGGGCTCATTTAGTTAAAGGCTTAACTTCGAGTCTTCCATTCAGCAGCTGGTCCCAGATTCTAGATATTTGTGAAGGAGACCACTGGCAAAAATCCAAAGACCACTGGCACACCACTGTCAATGCTCGAATTGCCTAAAAATACATTTTTCTTTTTAGAAGGAAAAATCTTTCTAAGTGCTAACATTTAAGGATGGGTATTATCAAGCGTAAAAGCTCATTCCTTCTATAGAAAGGCCACTCAGTCCACAAGCACATCAATGACAAAAATGCTTTATGAAGCTGTTCCTCAGAAAAACTGGCTCATAAAGCCTTCATGTCAGTCTCCTGCCATCAGCAGGTTCCCCAGCCTGTGTAGGGCTGATTTGCTCATTTTATGTGAGTTCTCCCCCTGGCCTCTCACATCCTGTCTCAGTGCTGGTGCATGAAGGCAAAGCAGAAGGCAGTACTCCCTGGCTGCTTCTCCCAGCCTAATAGCAGTGAGCTGCTGGACACAGCTGTGAGAGTGGAGCTGGGAGTTCACTCTGACCTGGGAGCTGGCAGATGTGCCAGCCAAGCTTTCATCCAAAAGCAGCTGGGTACATATTTCACTGAAAGAAAGTTATTCTAAGAAAAAGCATCAGAGGTAATACTGAAGTGAGGTTCCTAACTCAGATTTAAGTTTGGCATTTGCCTGGGGGCCTTTTGTGTCAGAGAAGCACAATTCTTCAGAAAAAGCAACAACATCTATAGAAGGTATTTTCAGCTATTATGGCTTTACCATTGCAAAGGTGTCTTAGCAACATGCAACAAGTTCTGATGTTGCGCTGATCTCTCTCTGCCTTCTTTTTCTGCTGTATTTGCAGCTTAGTGGCTGCACTGCAACGTCCAGGCTCAGAAACAAGGGTGCTTTAGTTTTTCTGCCTGTTGAATGAGGGTAAAGACTCAAGCTTTTTCTATGCATGTTTTCTCCACATAGTGTTATGTAAAAATATTGGCATAACTTTTGTCATGTAACCAATAAACTAGAAAGGTTCATAGGACACAGTGAGAGAGCACATAGTTGCTCAGTGTATTTTAAATTGACAGTGTCAGGAATGGACTCCAGGGGCCATTAGCCCTCATTGACCTGACACAAAAAATATTACTAATGCACACTTCCACCCCTGAACTATGCTGGGCTCAGTGGCAGAAACATAAGCACTTCAAGTCAACCAAAGCTGAGACAGAGGTTTTGCCAAATGAACTTACAGGGCACAGCAGAAAATGCAAACTGGCAGTGAGCTAGGAGAAGAGACAGGCACCAAAAATGAGGGGAGAAAATTAAGAATGGATTCCTGACAACAGAGATGCACTCAGTGCTCAGAGAGCTTTGCAAGTGTAATTGCTTGTGTGCCACTTGGACTGCCCCACCCCTGTTTAAAGAGGTCGTGGGTACACTGTGAACACATTATCCTAGATATGTGCTGGGTCATCTCCCACGCCAATGGCAAAAAGAGCCATCTGCCAAGCATCTCTCTGCTTGACAAAGGAGGGATTTGTTTCTGCTACAGGTGGTAATGCATTACCCACAGTATTATTACACAGTAATTAGGAATCCAGAAACAGCAGCTGAGATGGAGCCCCATTGTGCTAGCTGTTTGCCAAAGCACAAACCAAGAGAAAGTCACCCTTTTGATGACTTTACATTAGTAAGCGCATCCTTGTGTTTGCAAAAAAAACCCTACAAAACAAACAAAAACCCCAAGCAACAACAACAAAACAAAAAAAAAGCCCCAACCAAACAACAAAAAACCAAAATAAAAAACAATCCACACCAAACCTCAAAGTAAGAGAGGTTCAATCTGCCTTTGGAAAAAAAAAAAAACTCAGATAGAAAACCATCTAATCAACTTGCTCAGAGGTACCCAGGCAAAGCAGTTAGAAACTGGAGACAGTCCTAGTACAGTTCTTAACCCGAGGTCATATTTCCACACTTTTTTTGATAAACATTTGACTTCATTTGTACTAAGGAAATATTTTACTGCCTCAGCTCTATGGACAAGGCCATTTACAATCACATGCTGCTGCTGTGCCTTCTGTTAGCTGTCAGGAGCAGAGCTGGCACCTTGCTCTGGATTTTTACCCTCTGTGGGTATCACATCAATTAAATGCTGCCTGTGGAACAAGCACACAAACTGCAAACTCTGTTTCAAGCTACTGTCCTTTAATTTAACTTGAATCATATATTTGGAACTTCAGAAAAGGTTTCCAATAAGGCAGCTACCAAAATCCACTCTCCAGGAATCAGCTGGTTTTTCTATATTTTTTAGCTTACACAAATGCTGAACTCTGTACAGTTTACTTCTAAACCCATATTTTCATGAGTCATCTGTTAGGAATAACAGTCTCACATAACCATTTCTACTTATATTCTTAATGTAGATGTCAAAATTATTGATAATTTTATGATTATTTGATTAAAAGTTTTTGCCTTTCAAAACTTCTGAATTTTTATACAGTAAGTGTGATCTACATTTAAAAGCTGAAATAGAATAGCATAGGGTGCAAGTGTAAAATACAACAGCTATTCCTAAAGTAATCCACTTGGATTTTCCAGTTTGGAAATTTTACTGCAGGATATCTTATTCTGGTATAATTACGAAGCAGGTTGAACTAAAGCAAACTGGCATGAACTGGCAAAAATTATGAGGTAGAAGTGTGTATACATGATGTGAATTATTCAGAAACTTCAGAACAGCAATTCCAAACTACTTCCAACGCCCCTAGCTCGTGTCTAAATGAGCTCACTCCCCTGGGCCAAAGAACACAGCTAAATAACCCATCTGAGCAGCAGAGCACTCTATTAACACAGCAGTGTTGCTTTTAGAACCAAAGCAGGCTCGGGTGTTTCTGTTTCCAGACATTACTCCATGAAGGGAAACGCTTCATGGACTATGAACAAAGACAAACCCAAGCATCAAAGCAGTGAAAAGCCTTAGGAGTGCCCCACTGTATCCCTGAGTGAGGCAAGGGAACTGGCTTTACCTGCACCTCTAATCCCAACAGGGCTAAGTCAGACAGGGGAGCATAGCCACCATCACTCCAAAGAAAAGTTGTTTTGCTGCTGTTTGTGTGGTCCACCCTACATAAAGCTCCAGATGTCAAGGATCCTGCAACCTAACACCAGACTCTCCTGACATGGCTTGTGCAAATCATCTTCTATCACAGCCAGTGGTCAGTGGTGCGAATCCATTCTGTTTTGCATTGCAACAGATTAAGGTTGCACACACACAGAGTGAGCTAACTTCCACAGAGGAATCGACAGCAGGATAATAAATTGCTAAATTACCACAAAGAACTCTCTAGTGTTTAATAACTGTGGCATATCTATGCTGTGGATCCAAATACTTGGCAGAGGTTTTATATCAGAAATGAGCAACTTAAATTGCTTCTAAAGAAAGGCATTTCTAGATGATATTTCAAGGGGAATTTTAAACACCTGCCAGATTCTGGTTTTAATTGTCCTGCTAAAATCTCCCTAATTAGCAGTTAGTTGCAAAATATCAGACTGGGTGCTAGAATTATTTAGTGCTTAGATTCTGAACACTGACTAAGCAGTACTGGAATAAAATCTACTGATTCCTTTTGAATTATAAATCCATAAACCTGTCATGCATCCATAACTTTCTGTTTAATATTTATTTTCCTGATTGTTCCATCAGCACAAACACTCTACCACTTTATCTATTTTTAGAAATAAGGAAGTGGCAATTGCCACTTTGGGTTTCTTTCACCTCTAAAAAGACTCGCTTGTCATACAAAGGAAAAGAGGAGGAGTTTGGGAATGGGCAGGGGGTGTGGTGTACTAACCAGAACCCAGAAGAACCAAACATTTAGTAACTGGTTCTCAATGCTTACTGAACCACATCTGTCTCAGATTTGACTCTGTGAACTTTGCCCTGTGAAGCCCAGAAGATGTAACCCACAAACAACAGTGGAAGAAAGACAGGAAACTAAATATATCCCATCTAAATTTCAGTATCAGTAGCAGCCCATTGGATAAAAGGATAAGCTGTGAGAGTCACAACACATCATCTCCAATCAGTGCTAACGCTTGCTGGTTTCTGCAACATCAGCTGTTAACAGACCCATCTAATTTTGCCCCAGAGCTGACCAAAATTTGGAACATCAGCTAGTATTTTGAAGTATTAAAAACGCTTTAGTACTCAACAGTTAGTGCTAGAAGTAATTTGTTCCTGTACAAAAGCTTAAAATTATTTGAGCCCAGTTTCTCTCCAATTACAGGAAGATTCAAGCACAGCTTAAATTCCTGCTTAAAAAAAATTATTAACAGCTGCTCTCTAATTATATTTATTTCCTTTTAGAACGAACAGACTGTGGGCATTGATGAATTGCTATTAGTTAATCACACCTCATGAAAATCCCATGCAACGCAGAATTTCCTCCTGATGTTTGGCTGGTAATAAATTAGACCAAGGTTGCCATCAACAAATTAATTTTGTGTCATCGTCCAAATTTCACAACAAGAAGTAAGTACTTTATGAGTTACAATTCAGTAACTTTGGACAAAAACTCATAAGTGGAGGTGCTAATTTAGAAATTAGCCTTTTATCAATTAACCTCTTTTATTAGCACAGAAATGGGTTTTCTGGTGGAAAAAGTGCTTAGGCTATAACACTATATATGAAAAGTAAAGGACCTTACAGACACAACTAATTTTTTTTCAGATTCACAATTAATTCAATAGATTCTTGGTAAACAGACTGCTGGTTATTCATACATTCAAAAGGCTTTAATGGGACCCAGAAATAAAGATTAAGTTTATTAAACAAAGCAAACCAAAATTTTGGGCTAAGATGCTTGCCTTTCAAGTAGTATAAAGTAGCTCATACAACTTTGAAATCTCTTTTCCTCATATCATGAAAAAAACCAGAAAATATCCAATGCTATTAGACAAACTAGCAATTTAGCACCCCAAAACACACAAACACTGGGTTGGGCTCACAAAGCCCACTGATGATCTTTTGTCACATACAACATACCCTGCTCTGCCTCCTCTGCTGTCACAGCACTTTGCAAAGGCTCAGGAAAACCAGCCCAGGCAAGGCAGAAAAACGCTGCTCACTGCAGTGAAAAACTGTAGTTACAGACTATCCACTTGTACAAAGGATGAACAACAGGCAGATGTATTTCCAGGCTTCCATGTGCTGGCTAAAGAATAAAAGGTTTTCATTCTCACAAAACAAAACTGTTCAGCTGATTAGAAAGTAATGTTACAATGGGAGCTTTTAGTGCAGGCATATCTTTCCTCAGTGACTTTCCTAGGCCCTTGCAATGTGGTGTTTTCCTCTTTGAGTCCCAGTTTGTCTTGCAGAAGGGGAGGCCATTTCTATAAACCTTGTAATTGAGATGACAACAAAAAGCACTTGGGTATTTTCTCCCTGATTGTAGATACACACTACCAAGGGCTGCTTGTCCTCTGTCTTCTGAAGCTATAAATCAGCTGAAGAGATAACCCAGAAAACCTACCTGAAAGGTTTAAGTAGGACAATAGATTTTCTCAGCTGCATTATTGCAGAACATGCACCAAACTCAAATGTCTGCTTTAGGACAGTGTTCTGCCTTTAAGAGCAGAATTACACTAGACACATACATAATTGCACTGACAATTGATAATTACAGTGTAATTACTCTTTTGGCTTTTCAAATTACATTCAATTCTCATCAAGTGAGAAAATATTAGCAACCTAGTCCAATCTGATCTGGTTTCTACTGACATAAAATTCACCTCAGCATTGTGGCTGTTGTGGTTTAACCCCAGCCCTCAACTAAGCACCACACAGCCACTTCCTCACTCCTCATTGCCAGTGGCTGGGCAGAAGAAGCAGATAAAAGGTGAAACCTGTGGGTTGAATAAGAACAATTTAATAACTGAAATAAAGTAATAAATAAGCAATATTATTAAGGGGAAAAAAGAGAAACAAAACCCAAGATACACTAGTGATGCCCAGTACAATTGCTCACCATCCACTGACCAATGGCCAGCTTGTTCCTGGGCCACAATCAGCACCTCCTGGCCAACTCCCTCCAGTTTACACACCAACCAGGATGCTCCATGGCATGGAATATCCCTTTGGCCAGTTCAAGCCAGCTGTCCTGATCACACTTCCTCCCAGCTTCTTGGGCAGCTGCTCACTGCCAGAGCACAGGGAACTGCTAAGTCCTTGACTTATGGTAAGCACTACTGAGTAACAGCCAGAACATCAGTGTGGTATCTACATTACTCTCATACTAAACTCAAAACACAGCACTGTGCCAGCTATAGGAAGGAAATTAATTATGTCCCAGGTGAAACCAGGAGAGTGACCAACCAAAACAAAGGCCCATCTCATCACAAAATACAGCATCATTCAGACCTAATTTTCCCATTTAGTAAATCTCGTATACCTACTGGCACAGAATATAAAACAAACAGTGCTCTAATGTATTCAAAATAACTGGGTACATAACATAATGCAAAAGAAATCATATTGTTAAGTGTCTCACAAAAAAAAAAAAAACCATATCTGGTCTTGCACAGGATATCTTCAGTAGAATTTATACACCTGTAACTTCCTAGGCATTTCTGGGCATGTGCTTCAGGATTTGGCAAGTTCTAGGATTGGTAGATCTTACAAGCTCTCAACCTTGTTAGCAAGGAAAACAGTTTTCCATATGATGAATTTAGGACTTACACAATTTCACTTATACCTGAAGATGCCCTGCTGTTGCCTCTCCTGCACACCTGTCTTACCCAACTCATGCTCCTTTACCCTGTACATTCGAAATTGGGGTTTTTTGGGTCTCTGACACGTTTGTTGCTCCTCAAGGCAGATAAGCCCCTTCTTCACTGCTCCTTGAGCTCACAGTTTCAGGTGGACAGTCAGCTAGTGGGTTTTCATGAACTGTCAGGCAGCCACTGGCAGCAAGTGGGAGCACTTTGGATATTGTGGCCTGTGACAGCATAGAAAAACCAAAAAATGCAAGGCCAAGCAAAAATACCTTTGAAGACACCATGCATGTAAAGAGTCAAAGGGATGCTGGCAGAGGGCAGCCAACTCTTTGCTACTGCAGTCAATCACACAAGGAAATCCAGTTCTGCCTCTGTTCTAAACCTACTGCCAATTGTTGCTGCATTCACCTTGGGCATCAAATCAAACTGCTTTAATGAGAGACGACGGCTTCTGACTGAGTGTAGCCAATTTATGCACATGTGTTGTTGTGACAGTATTATCTTTAATACAGAGTGTTGTTCTTGCACTCCAGCAGTCATACAGTTCTCCTTTCAGCCACAAGGACTGACTTATACATCATTTCCAACAGATGGCACTTTTTAGCCTCTTCATGTGCGCAGGTGAGTGCGTGTGTACAAACATGTTTCCATAGTAACTGGAAACTGCTTTTACACAGCACTGCCTACCATAAAGCAGAGAAATTACAGCTGAGCTGAAATGACATCATCTTGTATTTGAAAGACACTTTTTTTTTTAAAGCCACAGTGAAAATAACATGATCATCTCCTTTTCTTTATTACCTTGTGGTAAGAAACGCATCCTCATGCAGAAAGAAAAACACTTAAGGGTAAATAAAAAATCCATCAGGTATAGGAGGTTTGGGGGAGAAAAAAAATCAATACGACCTTTCTGATAGAATTCTATAGGAAGCCTTTATCATAGATGAATATAGCCTTCCTACAAGTACAAATTGAAGTCATCAAAAGTTAATTCCTGGTTTCTTGGAAGGTACTGTAAAGGGCGTGTAGCCACAATTCTCAGGAGACAGGCAGGGCAGCACAGCAGGGCTGTGCAGTCCTTCCTCACAGCCTCCAAGATGAAAAGACCAAGACCTTTGCTTCTCTAATAAAGCTTCTGGAATGGAAAGGCTGTAAATTCAAACCACTGGGTAAACAAGGTCTAAAATACTCCTCCTGCATCTGGGTTCCAAAACATTTACTTCAGTTTCTTTTTCTGTCATGAAACTGCTGTCTCATCTTTGTGGTAAATTTTGAGGGGTTTTTTCCCAGTCCTCTTGTATTTTTATAAAGCTTGTTTTTCTTCTAAGGAAATTATCTGCTACATAATTAGGGGATTTGGGATGCTGTTTGTTATTCAATAGTCCCTTTCGGTTCATTGGGCCACTATAGAGTTCTCCAAGTCTTCTCCATGCTCTGGGCATCAATTTTACAGCAGTTCCAATTATGTAGGCATAAAAAGGGACAGAATGTAACTTCTCTGTTATTTTTGTTCACATTTTCTGCTGATAATATTCCTCAGCTACCCCTACCTCAACTTTGTCATTATCCTTGGTTTCTCCCTCTCACTCAGATTCAAGCCAATGTATCCTGTCTTCTAGTATTTCCTGCTCTTGCTTTATGCCTCTCACCCGGTCATTGTCAAGATTTCCTTGGGGAAAATTAGAGAGTGCTAAGAACATAAAGAAAATATGAATTTGTATTCATTTCTAATGTCATGGCTACAGCAATGGCTGTTCCTTGGGTAGTCTTATCTCCCTGATTTCAAGGAGAGAATACTGAAAGTGGAGAGGTTGCCCTTTACTTCTGTGAGCAATATGCAGTGTGTGCTGTGCTTCAGGAATTAATATTCAGTCATCAGAACCGCAGCATTTTAGTTTTCCAAAGCCAGCAACTTTTGAGTTGCTTCACCTGAAGTGATGTACTGTACTTGGAGTTGACAGAATGAAGTGCACCTGCTGCCTACTATAAAACATCTCTGCTCCTAATGAAAAAAACAAACATAGCAGAGAGGCAGTCTTACTGTTCACTGAGCAGAGCTCAGTCTGACCTGGTGCATGGGGACCAGCCCTGCCCTGTGCAAGAATGGGGAAGGTACTTAGGCGCAGGGAAAGGGAGGAGCACACAGTGTTCTGCTACAGACTGCCCACAGCTCAATCCTGAAAAGCTGGAATGCAGCAACACAAAAATATGGTCTATGAAAATCAAGATGTAATCACTGCTTCTTTATTCTCCACTGAAAATTTTGATTGGCAGGTTTTGTCAGAGGACAACCTCCACATCTCGTATCTCTGTTATTTCAGCACATATACCAAGATAACGCAGACCTTGGTCTTCTGGCAAAAATACATCACTAAATAATGCTTGCCAATGTGTTTTAAATTGTATGCTGTACAATGAGCAAAGAAAGGAGCAGCCAGATTTGTTAAATTACTGTTATACTGTTAATCAACTACTTATTTAGGGTCTTCATGACTCAACTCTCCACCATATGGGCAACTTCTAGAATATTTTAAATCATTGTTTTCTTAAATGTGAGATTGAAGGATCAAAAAAAAAAAAAAAGGTCAAGTAATCAAACTGAAGAACAGGATGCAAGCTTCAAGTTCTGAACCAGAAATGAAACAGTCTTGAAGATGAGAAATAAGAGAGACTCATAGAATGGTTTGAGTTGGAAGGGACCTTAAAGGTCATCTGCTTTCAACCCTCCACCATGGGCAGGGACACCTTCTGCTAGACCAGGCTGCTCAAAGCCCCATCCAACCTGGCCTTGAACACTTCCAGAGATGCAGCAGCCAGAGCTGCTCTGGGCAACCTGTTCCAGTGTCTCACCACCCTCATAGCAAAGAATTTCTTCCTAATATCTGATCTAAACCTGCCCTCTTTCAGTTTAAAGCCATTCCTCCTAGTCCTGTCTCTACATGCCCTAGTAAAGAAATCCCTCTCCAGCTTTCTTGCCAGCCCCCTTTAGCTACTGGAAGGCTGCCAGTATGAACCTAATATGACTCCATTTAGTGGGAAAGACAGCTACTAACAGGAGGAGGTCAAACGAGGAGATGCCAGACTAAGTGCTGTGCTTCCTATTGTCAAAAGAGTTAGCCTCATCTTTTCAGTGGTTCTTGCAGTTGTTAAGGAGGTATGTAAGTGTTTTTCCTTCTTAAATGTTGTTAATTTCACATCCTTAGGACTCCTCTAATAATTTGGAAGCATTTATCTGACCATTATACTAGGTCTCATCCTTACACTTTCCAACTCTTTTCAAACAAACCCCGAGATATTCCACCTCTTCAAATTTATTTTCTTCTTCAAACAAGTCTCACAAATACAGCAGTTTGGCTCAGGCTGGTATTAGCAAAGTGTCTTATAGAAGTTATTGCCAAGGAATTAGGTTGCACCACCACACCTCTCCAAAAAATTAAACATGGAAAATTAATTCATAAATACAGACATTTATGTAAATATATATAAACATTCAATATAAATATCACATGCTGTTCAGAACTTATTTTCATACATTTATAACTTCTGTTTAGACTCACATGTTAAAAAATCTCCAGTGGTCAGGCAGTATTTTCCTACTGTGCTGTAGGACAGCACAGTATTTTGCTCTCTACCAGCCCAAATTACCCCATAAAACTGCAACTAAGGACTCTTTTCAGAGAATCTCCATTGCATCCAATTTGCTAAAATACCTCCAACCCTTTTTACAACAAACTAGAAGAATGTCTAGGTGCACCACACTATCATCTCTCTTAAGGTAAATGAGGGTACTTCCCTCCTGCTTATTATAAACCCGCTTAGAGTCAGAAATTCCATGTGGTCCTAAAGAAAACTGCCTGGAGACTCTTGACCTCTGAACAGCAGCACAGGTGCTTGCAATAGCATCTCAAAATCCCTCAACACAACTGCATTTTAAATGAACAAGAAACACTCAGAAACAAAGTACATTTCAAGAATATTTGGTGAGTGAAACCAGGTGCTATCCAAACTAATGGTGTTCCTGAAGTCCTGAAACCTTTCTAGAATAAGTGTCCAAGCTCTGGCTGGCTCCCAAAAGGCAAATGCCCTTGTGCCTGGGCAGTACTCACAGTTTAGCTGTGAAGTTGTGCTGTCAGCAAAGAAGAATCAAATGTTTAAACACTTCATGCAGTCATAAGATCTGCCATCTTCACACGAGACTTATACACAATATCATCTTCCCAAAAGACATGATTCAAGTTTAAATTCACTGATTTTGGCTTTGCCACTTCCACAGCCTAACTAGCTCTGAAAACATAATTACAGCTTTTTCCTCCATCATTACAAGTCTTATGTTCTAAGCATGACCTGTCTGTATTATTGTATTTGGAAGGAAATATACCAGGTCTATTTAGCTACATGCCTATTTGAATGCCTACAATATTCTTCCTGCAACAGTACTTCTCTTCAATGAAAGCATCATATCCTAAATATTAAAGGAAGTACTTTTTTTTTTTTAACGGTCTAAATGTACCATATATCCTTTCACTATTCCCCAGGAATGTGAGAGAGGAAAAGAATATGCAAGGCAAAACCATGTAGTGAACACTGCCAGTTCAGCATTCAAAAAGGAGTTGCCAAGACCATTAATAACCATCTCTATTAAGTGCTGTCCAAAGTGGGAGCTGTTGAAGTGGGGAAGTTAAAGGCCCTGAATAAAACAAAAAAACCCACACTGACCAACCTGAACAACAGAAGTTCTGCATTACAGAAGTCTAAATTAAGTGCTGTTGAGGTGTGGGGTAAATCGTTAGCACACATGTTGAATCTGTTTGGACACAACTTTTTTTTTTTTTTTAATTTACCATATTACCAATCTCTATGACAGATTTCCACAAAACATAGGATTAAGCTCTAAAAAGTTACCATAGATGTCACTTCAGCAGTAAGATATTACATATCATCTCTGTTGTACTAGTTGGTAAGCAAGTTCATAAATGCACCATTTTTTAAATTATGTTTTTCATTAATTTTAATGACAGCACTGCTTCATTCCTTGCTATAGGGAGGTGGCTGCTGGTAGATTGAGTGTGAAGAGGACAAAACACTATGATTTCCAGCATACCTCTAGCATCTGTTGTGTCACAAGCTGCCTTACAATATTTCATAGGAGTTTCTATTGGCTTTAAATATCAATTTTTAAAAAAAGTGATCCTTCACCCAGCAATCTTTCAGACCATGTAAGGATGTTCTTGTCAGTGGTACCAACACAGGAATCTCGATGGACCCCAGGTTTAAGAGACCTATCTGTAAAAAAGCACAGATAGGCAGATAAAAGCCAGGCATCTTTCTATGACAATCCAGGTGTGGAGATAAAAAATTGGAAGGGTTGAAACACTCTGTCAACAGCTTTTGAATGACAACAGAGGGGTTGTTTCCCCAGAAAAAGGGCTGTGGAAACTCCACAGGCTGAGCTGCCAAGTTCCAGCTGTTCTGAGAGAGAGGAAGGCAACAGCAGTCCTGGAACTGAACTCTCCTGGCAGGAACCTGAGCCAGTTTCTGCCTCTGCAGGCTACGAGTTTTCTGGTTCAGTAGCAGTGCAACTATACCTGTGCAGCTTTGGGTTTTCCTGCAATTCCAGTGGCATGATACAGAGGGAAAATGGCTCCAGCTACCAATTATTTCCCTTAATTTGCCAAGCACAAGGGCACATCAAATTGCAATTAGGGCACTGAGGGGGCATAAATCCTAAGGTGTACTCAACCCCCTTACCCAAACTAGCAATGGTGTGGAACAGGCTCTAAAGGAGATACAGCTTGAGCTGTAGCTGGCCCAAGAACTTCTCCAGAAAACTCACAAAGGGCAGAGCAACCCCGTGAGCATCAATGCACGTGAGCTTGGAACACCAATCATTGATTAATACATGAATAGTGTTTTTTCCAGGACTGTTTTTCATGGACCTGAATGTGGTCAGGATGGAAATTTATGGATGTATAAACCCAATCATCCTGTGATGTTATAAACAATGGTCCTAAGTGAGGCCCTTTGAGCTCTCCTGAACTGCAGAGGGCTGTGCCAGCACCTCCCTCTGAGCAGGATGTCTCTCAGCGTTCATGCTCTAGATCCAAAACCTCACAAGTTCTCATTCTTACAAAGTTAAAAGGACCATTGCCAAAATCTGACAATGGAGCTTGGCCTGTGATTTTTAGTCATTATACTCTACATATTTCAACATTAAAAGAGTGAGTTTTGGGACAGTTCCCCTTCAGTCATTCATCTCAAGTTAGATGCGCTGCTTTGACCTTTGATGGACGGTCTCATAAGGAATCAAGAGTTACAGCATCTTCTGAGAGCCCTGGTAATACAAGTGGCAAGGAGCATTGACTGCCTGGTGAATGTCTTCTGATGATATTACAGAAATATTAATATTTGTCTAGTTCTTCCTACATGGAAGCTTCATATTTTTTTGAAGCCTTCCTTTGGCTTAAGTCATCCCAGTGAGTATACTCCCTGTGGAAATGCTGCAAATTTTTGTTCAAATATAGACTGCTCATCACTACCTCTGTTTCAATGCTTTATCTCTGGGTTGGACTAGAGAAGTAATTTTACATCAAAAAAGATCTGCAGGAAAAGCAGACAGTGGAAGGAAAATACCACTTAGCCCTTATAAGAAGGAATCCAAGTACATACAGCACAATGGAAAATTATCATTTTTTAGATCACACTGCTTGAGAAGCAACTGGAGAGATCATTAAAATCACCTCTGTAGTTCTCTGAACACTGGTGTTATTTGCATTTCAAAGGAGCAAGTTTGACAAGAGCAAGTTTACGGCAATTCTCTACTCTGACCTTGTAGCAGTCTGGTTCCCTGTTATCACACTGCCTCCTCCCTGACCCTTCCCAAAGCCACAGATTTCTCCTTTTGGACAATAAAATCTAACCTACAAAAGTGAAGCACATTTATAATCCAGGATTGCTTAAGAGCAAGCTGGCTCAGTGAAAAGATACCTCAGTATCAGGCCCTTGTTGTTGCCCATACTCTATTTCAGTGCTGTCATTGTGCTCTCCTAGATCGAGCTGACCGCCACTGAATACAGAGTTCAAAACGAGATCAGGATGTGTAACTTGATATTCCGTGTGCATCTTCCCCTCTCCCATACACACCAGAATTTATTCCTAGGGCAGGAAGCAAGAGTTTAAATTGATCTACTCACACTTGTACCTCTCTGGGCTTCCTGTTCTATTATTAAAAAAAAAAAAATCCTGACAATTCAGTACTTTGCCTGCAAGTTCAAACAATTCTTGCATTTATTCCACTGAATTTCATCAACAGGTGAGGGCAGCTTGTCAACAGCATTATATTTCCTTCTCATTCCTCTTGTTTATCCTCTAGTGTCTTAATGAAGCACTGCTGCAGGCACATGGTGAAAGAGTCTTAGCACAGAAGTGGGACAGAAGGAAGATGCTCACACAAAGATCTATGTCTGCTGTGGTTCTCAGTCTCTGCTTCAGGATGCAAAAATTCCTAGTAAAGGAAAGGGTCAAGAGGGCTGACCTAGGCTAGAGAGACAGACTGACAACCACTGTTAGCTGGACTCTTACAAGGACATAAGCTAATGGGACCAAAGAGAACAGTATTTTTGACCCTAGAATAACAGCTCCACCGTCAGCAATACTCAAAGGAGGTGGTGACGTATGGGGAACAAGAGTGGGAGGGGAAGGAGTTTTGAACTCTGAGTTAAACTGGGACCCAGAGCAGACAGATCTGGAATATCTGAGAGCTGCCACCAACATGGTCCTTTCCCAAAACTAGGCAGAACTTGGCTCTGCTTGTAGAGGCCACAAAGGCTGCACCTTCAGTCAGTCTCCTATGGGAGACTGAAGTGCCCTGCTTTGTTTTCTTTCCTTACTATGGACACTGATTCCTGCCAAGGACACCCTCCTCACTCTATCCAGAGGTACATGGTGTGCCCTAGAGGTACCAAGACTTTTAACTCCAGAAAAACCCATGATTTGCTCTAAGGTAGATGAACTACAGACAGCAAGAACCACTGGGTTATAATGCTGGCTAAGCTTTATCTCCCAAAAATATTTAATCTGATTAATTGCTTTCTGAAGAGAGTAGCAAGGAGTGGAAGTGACAGCATTAGGGAGGACTTTCATACCAATACAAGAGATAGCAACTAATGTTGTTAAGAACAATTCTTTGAAGGTATCTTTTTCAAACCATGACTTTATTAATCAGATAATACATTGACAGATATATGAGAGAACTCAGAGGTGTTACATGAAAGGTTCATCTCCAATAGCATTCCTAGTTACAGAAGCAGCTGAATCATTCATCTTATTACATATAAGACCCTTGGTTTTTTAGGGCTGCTCTAACTAGGTGGAAGAGGGAGAAAAAAAAAGCTGTAGCAAGCTGGTTAAGCTTAAATCCAAGTAAAATGGTGGATTTAAAATTAATGCGCACTGTGTAGCTAAATTCCTTTATTAATAAAACTGCATATTTTCTTTAAATCTGCTACTCAATACCCTTAACTTTCAGCACTCTATTTCTGTGGAGGCTCCTCCCATATAGGTTGACATTTAAAAGGACCTCAGTAGTAAGTGGTTTTTGTTGCTAATTTCTAACTGGGTATTTACATCAAACTGTCAGAGCTCTTCAGTACAATTACACCTTACCCCAGGGGGTCCTGTAGATTCATTCCTAGTGATTCTGCAGAGCACTGAGGTGCCCAGATCAAGTTCTCCAATCTGACCATAGCAGAATTTTCAAGACACACAGCTACTTCAGCTGACTTCTTAGCAGCATTTTAAGACATGCAACACATTTCACTAGAAGGGCAAAACCCACAGAGAAAAAAGGAGCAGCCCTCCTAGTGCCAGCCTGGCCAAGAAGACAGATGGCCTTGTGCCTGGGGAAGGAGCTTGCCAGGCTGTTGCAAAAGACTCCTCTTCAGAAAAAACCCTGGCAGCCTGAAAAGGTGTTTCATCTTCCTCTCACAGAACTGACCAAACCAAACCAGTTTTTTTAAAAACGCCAACTCTATAATAAATTCCCATCCAGAAGCCAAGTTCCTTTTCCTGAGTGCCTCATTCATAGTGAGCAACAGCACAGCAGCAGATAGAGGCCATTAGAGAGCTGTTATATTTTACTGCTAGGCAATCACTGATTGCACACAGGAAAAAGTAATATCAAAAAAGTTCCTACCAACAGCTGTTGGAAGGAAGCAGCACGGTCATGGTGTCTAGACATTGTCAGGATGCCCTAAATCAGACTGCAAATGCAGGTCAGCACTATACTAACAAAAGTCTTACCAAAGTGGCTAGAATGTTGGCTTGTCACTAAAGGGGCTTCAGCAACAGCCAGTCTGCCAACACCCTAAGCACAGCTCAGGTCACGTGGCTTTGGGGATTGCCACCAGAAAGGCAGATTAAAAACTCAGGAGCAGAACAGGAGCTCCACAGCTTCAGCGGTAGGTGTCTTACTCTGGCCTTGGCATGGGCACAGAGAGGGTAATCTGAAAGGCTGAGAGTTTTCCTCCTTCTTGTCCCTGTGAAACAAGGGCCTCCTCTGCAAGGGATCCTTGTGGAGGGGAACTACTGCCATCACTGCACCTCCAAGCAGATTTCCACCCTTCATCCTCATGGGCCCTAAAGCCAACTGAGGTACACTGTTAAAAGGAGGGGACAGAGCTCTGGCAACAGGTGCTGCTGAGTGTGGGTAAGATCCACCAAGCTGCTTCCATGCCTGCTTACTGCAGGAGTCATCCTGGCTCACAGCTCCCCTTCATTCAATCTGACAAAGGGTGCTGGAAAGAGGCAAGGTGGCACTAGGACAACACACGTGAGAACAAGCTGTTGTAACAGGCATGGATAGAAAAAGAGGTTCAAAAGGTTTCCTGAGCTGATTAACAGTGCACACAACTCCCTTTCTCTCCTGCTGTGCCACCTGTGGGGCTGCCAGCCAAACAGTGGTTCCCAGGGGCTGGGAGCAAAGCACAGTGTGGTGTGAGGACGGCTGCTGGCACCACATGGCTCAGCAGAGACCAGACATCTGCACACAGCAAGGCAGCAACTGGAAGTTTGTAATAGCGACCTGCAGGGAGGGATCTTCCTCCAGGGAATTTGTCTTGCAGTCTGCTTTAGAAGCCTTACCTGCAGTAGGAAGCAAACATACTGAAAGATTTCAGACAGCTGTGGGGAATTAATAGGTGTCAGAGATTGCCAAGTCTTTGCTTATTACAGGGTCAGCAGTGAGCTCCTCCCTCTGCCAGTTGAAAGCATAGTGATGCTGAGCACTAGTGATGCTCAGAAAGCACACCTACACGTCAGCCCAGAGCCACACAAAGCCCTTTCACAGGGTTTGGAGGTTCAACAGGACCTATGGACTCACTTGCTGCTTAATTCATTTTTCAACCACTGTAACCATGTAAAACTGCACCTCAGTGCACAGCAAAAGTCATCCTGTGCACGTTTATGTCTTTTTCTAAAATGCAGCACTTGAGCACCACCCTGTTGTGCTTGGTGGGCTACATAAACACAGACTAGAAGAAGCCAAAGGGAAACAGTGGCCTTGGACAGCTTTATTTTCACATTAAAGAAAAGGACAGCACTTCTAATATCTGAAGTTTAATTGTAACAGCAATACATAAAAGACTGTTCCTGCCAGCTACAACTACAGTAGCTATGAAAACCATCAGCTGCTGCAGCTGCATTTCCAGAACACTGAAGTCCACAACTTCCTCATAAATGAAATGTCACCAAATAATCAATAGCATTATAATCAACTCTGCTGGGCCTGTTGCTTATTCATTGTGCTTTAGTTGCATATAACATATAATAAGCTGGTTTTCTCTGCTGTGGATCCACATAATTTCTGCCTGTAAGTCAAAGTTCCAGCATTAGCATGGACTCTTGTTTTCTACACCTATGGAATCAGCCATTAAGAATTTAATTTATTTAGTCTCCTGGCACATCAACATGACTTCCTTCAATAACTTCTCCCTGAAAGTACCACCCACAGCAATGATTAAAACCTACTGAACACAGAAGTTTTGGAAAAACCTGGGTTGCAGGAAGAAAATACCAAGGACCATTGTGTTTTATTACTATTCAGAGAGGGAAAGGAAGAAAAATTTTTGACAGGAATAAATAGAACTGCAAGAGGACATTACAGGGCATGACAAGCAAAAAATAGTTTGCCTCCCATCCCCATCAAGTCACCTGAATACCTGGCTTCTTTCTGCAGTATGAACTTCTGTTAGCAGAATGTTGCTGTTCTGGGAAGTCAACCTCACGCTCAGGTATGCCAGAAAGGCTGAAAAGCTGACAATTTGTGACAGACAGAGTTGATGATCACTTAAAAAGAAAGTAGGGTTTGGGGTTTTTTCCTATTTCTGAAAGGTAGCAAAAGAGAACAGTTCAAGGACCTTTTTCTGATGTTCTGATCTTCTGCTGGTGAGGAAATTACCTAATATCCTGGAATAACATTTTAATAAGAAGAAATGCAGTCAAGTGTCAGAGGGAGTAGTGAACTGTGCTCTCTCTAAAGACATGCTGGCATCTGAAACTATCTGAAACTATCTCTAAATACCTTGAAAATAGATGTACTTTAGTTTTACCTTTAGATTGCCAGGTGAGATGAGGAAATTTAAGCCCTTATTAATAAAATAGAATAAAAAAGCGTTTTAATGCTGTTTGATTAAATAAAATTCAATTATCTAGAGGCTGTCTGGTTACTTTTGAATAATCAATCATACACAATCATAATTAAAGACCATACACAAGTGAGGCTGATTAAGATCAAGGATCATTACCATTTCCTAGCTTCTGAGAATGTGATTTTTTACACTTAGTCATCTTTTATTTTGGGACATTATATATATACATATATATATATATATATGCACACAGACACATCCTTATTTCCTGACAGCTGTCTTTTAAAAAGTTTACGTATGTGAACAACAATAACAAAAAACCCCTTAGAAAGCCAGAGTCAGTAGTAGGTAAATAATAGTCTCCCTCCTTTTCTAAGCATTTTGTTCCATCCTCTATGCTCTCCCGCACTCTTTCCATATATTCATGGCTATTTTCTGTTCACATTTTTATCCTCTTTGTCCCTCTTGCTTTCTAATAATAGCTTCTTATTTCTCTTTTATATATCCTATTCTCCTTTCCTCATTCAGTCAAGATTTCACACCCCTCTTCTGAAACATGCAGACTTCTTCACCTTTTCCACCAGGCCAGATACCCACCTTTACACAACAATTTAGGATTGTTCAAAACATGGTTTCTGTCTGATGGTACCATTGGACATCAGACTGTATTGTGTGCCTATATATGCACAGTAAACTCTATAAATTCAGACTCCATTTAATCTGTAGCATACATTACTAAGGTCCCTTGTACAGCCATGACATTAGCAGTATCAAGTTATTAGGATTGAGATATTTACACAAAGAGAATCTCAGAAAGAAAAGAAAAAAAAAAAGAAAGAAAAGAAAAAGTATCTGCAGTACTACATGATTATAACTGATACAAAACACATACCCCATAATTAGAGCATTAGTTACGCTGCACAATGAAAGCCCAATTATTTATTTTCTAGCTATACCTCCTCCTGAAGTGACTCCAAAATCCTCTACAAAGGTCATTTCAGTAGAAATGGGAATTATACTTGAACATGAAGGCTCCAAAGCAGCAACATTTGATCACTCACACAGACTGTTAAATTAGCCATGGAATTTTGAAAAACTTCTACTCCATCTTATTCATTAAATTAATGCCAAAGGAGCTAGGCTGTGCAAGAGGTGATTACACAGTGGAAGACACAATGTTCAACAATACTGAAAATGTTATTACAAAATTATTACAATACCAACAGGTTGAAGCAACCATACAGAAAGAAATACATGACATCTTGACACAGTTTAACCATAAAGTCACTTCTTACACCAGAGGAAAATGACAAGCAATGATGATTACAAAAGCATAGAGACTGGCGTTATGCTATTCGAAAAAAACCAAACCAAAACAAAACAAAAACCACAAAACAACCCCAAATAACCACTTTTACTTCCAAAACCCAGTCCACTGTAAGATTCAGAAAGAGTTTGTGAACTAGAGAGACAACTTGAAACTTGCATTTAATAACATGAATCATTTGACACATGTGTTTGAGTTCACTTTAAAAATAGTTATCGAGCAAAAAGACTTGGGGGAGATCTACAGCAAAGGACTAGTCTCAATTTGCCTTTTTTTTTTTTCCACTAGTTGCAGGGACTTGAAATGAGAATAAGGTGGGGGAACTAAGCAAGCATTCTCACTTAGGAAAGCTGCTTCTGAAAATAGATGGTGCATTTTTATTTACTTATTTTTAAAAGGATTGCTCAGTGTCTTGGTATTCATAGCTGCATTTTCATAGTCTCATCCGTGTATAACAACACAGCTGAGCACAGTCCTGGGAACAAAGTCCTGATCAATAATCTCAGTTCTCTGCTGATTTCCCCTGTAGGAAGACAATTCTTTTACAATGATTTTCTTATCCACAAAAAGCAGACACAACACATAGATCCATGGGTAAGCAAAGCCTTTTCCAGTGGTTCTTTAATTAGTGTTTGTGAAGTGCTCTGAAGGCAAGCTCTCAGAGAGAAAACCATTAGCAGCAGCATCTTTCATGTGGCATGCTCATTTAGCTCACTAGAAATTACAGAACAGCACTGTTGCAGCTGCCTTCAAAGGCAGGGCTGAAGGTGGATGTTCCTCAGCCCACCTATCTTTCCCTCAGTATAATTAATTGCCATCTGGTCTGATCTCAGTAAAGAGCCAGCTAGGAGCTACTTGCACTAATCACAGTTAATATAATCATACCTGCATGATTAGAAAGTTAAAACAAGTACAAAGAAAAACAAGATTTAACTTGTAAAGAGGCTTTATCATGCATTTTAAGTGTCAAGCAGCCTGATCAGAAACAATGCAATGCCCACAGTGAGTCAGCAATGTACATATCAGCCAGGCACAGGACTGGCCAGTGTTCATTGCTTAGTAGCTCTCTGTAGTCTGTATTTATGTTTGTTTACAGTACAGAGAGGCAGCAGCAGTTAACAGCTCGGCAGGAGCAATGCTTCACACTTTTCACATTTGTATTTTGGGCTGCTGAGGAGGCACTAAGAACTGAACACCACAAGGAACTGCGATACCCCAACGCCCTGTGGAACACTGTGAATAAAACCTGGAAGTGCAGCGTGAGGTAATGACTGGTATCTTCTGCCAAGAATCCCAGAAACTTGCATCAGTTGGCACCAATGAGCCAAACAAATTCAGATATGTACGACACTCCTCCCCCATCTCTCCTTGCTTTTGCACTGGAACAGAGACCTTATGCAGGTTGTACCTTCCCAACTTTTCTTTGCCCATGCTCAGACAACAGGTACTTTGTTAAAACACTTCCTGAAGTTTGTTCTCATTAAGTTACCAGCAGAAGCACTGACCAAAATGTAGCACTATAAGGTAACACCTCCAAGAACACTCCACAGGCTATGAAAGAAGTGAAACAAGTATGGAGGGAAGTTTAAAAAACACTTTAACACTTTTCCCCCGCACTTTTTGCAGCATCCTTTGCATGATCAAATATACTTTGAGCCTGAAGAAGGCTATCACACAGCTCTGAAACCTCGCGTATATAATTTCCTGTGATCATAATTTCATCTAGTATACAAAGGCAACTTTTCATTGATAAATTACATGTAAGAATTTCTGTTATATTACTACACAATCCCTGGGTAAATAAAAAGAACAAAACCAAAAACAAAACAAATGAAGCTTGTGAACTTAATCATCGCATAAACCCATAGCTAGAGTAATAATTAGTACAACTGAAGAGTAAACCAATCAAAAAATTGATAGCTATTGTTACCATCTTTATAATTGAAGTTAGCCAGAAAAATAAAAAAAAAGTCTTAAACCCTGCTATTTTCTAATCATACAGTGATTGCTTCAGAGCCAAATCACCCTCACTGCTAGAAAACAATTTCTGTTGGCTGATGAGAAGTTAAGGCAGGTGGATACATGGTGCTTGCATGAGACCCAAAACTCCATAGCAACAGTAGGAAAACTTAGAAGTTTTAACATGTAGAAGACAGCATAGTTGGGCACCAAACCTCTGCAATCAAGATTCCACAGCATAATTTGTAAGTCATCAGTCCACTGGGACACCACTGCAGCACTGGCATTATTCAAGGGAGCAGCAGAATTCAGCTGCAGGTGATTTAACTTGTGCATTTCTAGACTTGACCACAACCACATTCTGAGCTACAAAGACATTTCAGCAAAGAACTTTCTTAAACTCTCTAATTACCACCAATAGTTTATTAGTATCAAACCAAAGTGGTTCAGCCAGAAAAAGGAAGCTTTAAAAAAAAAGCTGCTTTAGTAGAGCATAATAATGGAACAGTTAAGTTTCCTCTAGTTTTACAGTTTTCCCTATTTTGTTTTCTCTTTGGATTACCTTTATCTGTAAATACAAAAGTCTAGGACAAAGTTTACTGCAAGTTCTCATTGTTTTTAACAAGCTTATTTCCTAATTGATAAGAGTATTTTAAATGCAGTTATGCAGAGGGAAAAGTTAGTTTTACTTGCACATGTAAAACATAACCAGTATTTTCCAGCAGTGTATGTGGTACAACTTAAACAGATATTAATTACACAGGATGTGCAGCAAGTCTGCTCTAAATGTCAGAAGTGTGTTCACTTCAAAGAACATATTTTTGATCTCTCTATTCTGAAGCTATGCTTTCACTACTGAGTATCATGCTTTAAGAACCCTGTTTTTTCCAAAGCTACTTTAAAAGCTCGTTAGCCAGAACATTAACAAGAGCAGGCTACCTCAACTTTTATTTGTACCCTCTAAATGCTTTATAAGGTATTCTCCTTCAAAGGCCACACTTACCACTGACAGGAAGAAAACTGTTCAGAGCTGCCATGGTCCTTCACAATGGTCAGAAGAAATCATGAAAATAAAAAGGTCATTATTGACTCAGAACCTTTAATGCCAGATAGGAACATGATTCTTTTCTCCATATACTTCTTGCATAGAAAGCATTTAAAGCATCTCCTTTGCACAGTATTCCGGCTTTTTCAAGCTTTTTACCACTCTGCTGGCAAGTTACTTGAACCATACACCCTGCACCAAGCAATGCCTGCTCACCCTTGCCCCTCTCAGGGCCATCCCACCTGATCCCAGCAGCAGTCCCTCCAGGTGCACCCAGTAGCCTCCACCCATGCAGCCCAGATTGCTATTAGTCCTGCTCTCCACCCCAGTACATTATACTGAAGTCCACAGGAAGCTATATTTAGATATTATTATTATTAAAGATTAAGAGAATGCTTTTTGGTTTTGTGCATTTCTAGACTTGACCACAACCACATTCTGAGCTACAAAGACATTTCAGCAAAGAACTTTCTTAAACTCTCTCTAAAATAAAACTCCTGCTTTCACCAGCTCAGAGCTGCCAATGCTCAGGTCAGATTCCCTGCTCCTTGCAAAATTTTCATTATTCTGAATGTTATTCCTTTTCTTTTAAGATTGCATTGAGGAATTACATTTTGTCATAAAGAGAGAAAAGGGCATTCCAACTGAATTGGCTTAATTTATTAATCTCACTATTCAACTACTAGCAAATGAAATTGCAGTTGTTTCAATTAATACAGCCTATGGAGGGATGGGAGACGAGAGTCATACACAGCCAAATTTGTGTTACTCACGTGTTTGGCTCATAAGAACCACCTGATAAGCAAGTTTCCAGGCTTCCAGCCCAGCTGTAAAACCTATCACATCATCACAGAATGGATTGGAAGGGAATTGGCTTGGAAAGGACCACAATGGTCTAACAACCCTGCCCAATCCAGGATCATCAGAATTGTGTCCAGATGGTTCTTGAATATCTCCAGTGAGAACAGATCCCTAGGTATGCCAGAGTTATCCTCTCCAGTTTGGTTACTCACATTCAGGTGACACTTCCTGTGTATCAGTATCTGCCTGTTGCCTCTTGTTCTACTGCCTGGCACCATTGAGAAGAACCAGTGAGGGACACTCCAGAGCATCTCTGGGAGATCTGTTCCAGTGCTCAGTCACCTGCATAGCCAGTGAGAAACTTGCATTAAAAAATCAAACCCGGAAGATTAAGTTTGAAACTGATGATCTTAAAAGTGTTCTCCTTTTCATGTTCTTTCTCTCAGACTCCTTTCTTCTCCAGCACATTCCTATCCAGATGTGTCTAGATTTTCTGTGCTTCTGTTTCACATGATGTAAGAATTAAAGAGAACTCTTATGGTTAAAGAGGAACTTCCAGCAAAACAGCACTTTGTATTTTGTACTATGCCTCTCTGCCCTTCTCCCCAATGCCACTGGATCAAAGCAAGTCACCTAGTTTTGGGTCACTTTCAAAAGCAAGACAGGTCTTTCTCCTTCTTTACTGATATCCTTCTCAAGTATTGTTTGCTTGTTTCCCAGGTTTAACTGTGACTTCCACATTATCTCCTCCATCCTCTCACACCCCCAGTTGTGTGCCATTATTGTAGAGGGTCACCATGGAAATAGCTTGCAGGGAGATCCCTGTGCTAATTGTTATCCCGACTTTTATTAATCTCATACACTCATTTGGCATTTCAAAATTTATCAACAACACACTACTCTACAGCAAGAACTCCAGTGCTCTGTCCCACTCCAGTTTGTACTCCCACAGCTCCAGCATCCTCAGGAAATACGCTGATTTGGTTTTGAAGGACTAGGGGACACTTTGGCAGTTGAGGAGTCACCACCAGTGGGAGAAATGCTGAAATAAATGAGCTGACAAGAGCTCTGTATGCCTGCCTGTCTCTCAGACAGCAAATTAACTCTTGGCTGGGACAAACCAGGTCTCAACACTGAGGAAGAGGTACTTTGTGTTTGAGCTACTTCTTCAGCAGAGGAACCTAACCTTCCTCTAGATATAGCAATTTGATATGCTATATTTTTAGTCATGTATTTCCCCTTAACAAAGAGGAAAAAAAAATAGACATTTACATGATGTTAGAGAACAAAATGAGAGCAAAATTCAATATTTTTCTACCTATAATTCCAGTTTACCCTTCCACATTCACTCATTTCATACCAGTAGCTGACAAATACACAACAATGATACAGTGACTGTTTTATATTTATTGCAGACTTTCACAGTGATGGACAGCAACACCAGGTCCACAGAGGAGAAAAATGACAGCCTAGGGATTCTCTAGTACTGCACTGAAAACAGTGTGTAAAAGTTGTCTTCCACCTACTATTTATTCTGTATTTGCTTCCACACATTCCCAAGAATTTTTAATGGTTTCCAAGAATTTTTAATTTTACATAAAATATTAACTTGTTAACAATATCATCTTTGAATGACAGCTCTGTGCTTCCAGATGCTCTGGCCACATGACAAGAAAAGCTCTGGATGTCAGAAGGCCATGTTCAGATTGCAGACCAACACAACACACATAAGTGTATTCCAGTCATTCAAATCTTTGGCAATTTGTTTTTTCTCAGACATAATGGAAATCCTAACTGATCACTTATCATTGCAAAATTATTCTATGTATTATGCAAAATACATATTCTATGTATTATCACAAAACTATTCTATGTATTATGTATGATTTAGGTTTGAATAAATGTGAATTAAATGTCATAAGATCAATTATCACTCCTCATAAAGAAACTAGTAAAAATTCATTTTGCCTTTTTCTGAAATTAAAAATAACTTCCTTTCAACTAATCACCATTCTGCAGTTTTCAAAGTCTATTACTCTTCTTTTTTGTTTTTGACTTGTTATTATGTACTGATGGTGGCACTAAGAGATGTTGCAGGCAGGAAGTCCATTGTCATTTATCTTGTGCACTGCTTGGAGACAGCTACATTTCTTACTGAACTAGTGAATATAAATGGCACTATAAATAGACAGCAAAACCTTTAAATATTTTACTGCTTTTGGGCAGTCTAATAGAAAGCCAAATGCTTTTGTTCTTTTTGTCACTTCACTGTTGACTTAGGAAGCTTTTCCATCAGATCATGCAGTAACTGTCACAGAGGGGAAATATTGCCTTCAAAGATTTTAATCTCAACAGTATTAAAAGAATGGTGATAATGACCTGCAATGCCTCCATAAATCTTTATCCAAAGAAATGGGAATATTACATATTTATTTTCTGTAAAGAGGAAGTCAAATCTACACATACTTTGTCCCATTTTTCTCAAAAATATCAGCACAGCAATATGTCTGATTACTTGGTGAAGCAGTTTGCACCTGATTTATGGTCACAGGAAGGTAAAGAAGGATTTATTCAACTTCTGTAACTGCTTGTTGTCAGGAGTAGCTTTCCATCTGGGAGGACAGACCTGCTCAGCATCTATAGCCTTCTTCTAGATCCACTCCCAGTGGCAGGAGAAGGGGCAGTTAGTTTTAACATGTTTGACTGTGGAGGAAATGAGTGTCTAGGTTCATGCATTAATCTGTCCCAGCATCCACCCTAGGAAGCAGGAAGTTTTGTTCCTGTCATCAGATCTGTTCCACAGCAGCTGCTCTCACCTCTGTGCACAGCCCATAAGAAACATGGCTCTGGGTGGAGCTGTAGCCTGCAGGGTCAGTCCCATTTGCCTCTTGCCTCAGTGCTCCTGCAACATCTCACTCCACTCTGATCTGTCCTTCTGGCCACCTCCTCCTCATTCCCCTGCCCAGAAGCTGGGGAGCACCTTGTAACTCTCATTGGACTGGAGGGAGAAAGTTTTCCTGAGAAAGACAGGCAGAGGTTGTCTTCAGGAAATAACAAGGTGCAACACCTAAATAGTCAATGGAATTGCAAATAGAAGCGATGGCAGAGGAGACCATTCAGGTGACAGGCCTTGCCTAGCTGATAAGTACTCAATTTATTTCTGATAAGTACTCAATTTATTTACATATACACTGACTTTATTATTATTATTACTATACTATTACTGATATCTTCTCAATAAAAAAACAGAATTTTACTAGAATTAGGAATTCAGCAATTGAGAGATTTCAAGAGTTTGTTTTGAGAGCTTTTCTATTAATATTGTAATAATCCTAACAATGTTACAATTCTATAGGTTCTATCAATGCTGATTATTATAATTATTTGATAAAATATATGAACTGATATAATAAAATCAAAGTATGGGGTTTAGCTTCTTTTTGAAGTAAAGGCTCCAGGTGACTGCAAATGACGCAAGAAACAGAAGTGTTCCACTACAGGTTACAGCAAAACAAGGAAAAAACTCCAGACCCTTGAGATAAGCTCCCTCCCCTCTTGTGCTGTTTATTTAGACTGGTAAATTCTTGCTCAAGCTCTCTGGTTTAAGTTAAGTTGGCCACAAATATTCACCAATTTTAGTGGGAGTAGAATCCATTTCAGCTTTCCTGAATAGGTGACCCTTTTTACAGTGTTCTGTGCTTGGGACCTGCAGGTACTATCAGAAAAGACACTGAAAAAATGGGTGAATATATTGTTATCCATAATGGGAGGCCAAGACATAAAAGAAACTTAAGCAGCTACTAAAGAACACAATACATCTTTAATTGGGACACCAGTCAGCAACCAGGACAGCTTTTCAAAACTCCTGTGAGTCAGTGGTCCATTTTCCTTCATCGTTACATAAACCATAGTGATTTAATCCCATGCAATCAAGTAAAAACCTTTTTATATTTTAATTTTTCTCCCTATGGAAGAGGTTAAAATTAAGTTGTTTTGGTGGATGTCAAAGAGGAACTAAAAAGTACACAATCTTATTTTTTTGTCATCAAAATGTGACGATGGCTATTATTACTAATTGGCAATATTTGAGATAGAAAACTGTTTTATAACCACTATACTCCCATTTACATTTGGTAACTTTATAGAAAAACGCTAACATTCCCCAGCAATTTAAGCTCTCATTCTTGTACTTGGGGGAGCAATTGCTATAGGTTTCACTGGTGTTGTCAGTATTTCTGAGGTCAAAGATGTTAAGCAACATTCTATTTTTACACTTCTATGGTTTTATCCTTATGCAATTTTACTTTACATAAAAAAAGCAAGTTGCCTCTCAAGGAGGAGCTGTAAAGCTGCTTCTATACCTTGCAAGTATGGTAAAAGTATTTTTTTCTTTAGGAATGGTACATCTTGCTCTCACTAACATACTTGTTGAATAAGTAATTTTCAGCTCAAGGAGAACAAGTGAAAGCAATTTAAACACAGGCAGTCACACTATGGTAAAATACACTCACGTGGCTAGACTGTAACAAGGACTGAAAAGATTACAGCTGTTTCTGACTAGTTAGGAGACTTGGATATCAGTTTGGACTTGCCTGTCTGAGACATTTAGGGTATATTTGGGATTTTTTAAATTGAATGGGGGTAGTGCAGAGAAAAGCTGCAGAGGAACCTCATTTCTTACTACTTGCAAATTAAACTTCTCTAGAAAAAATTGCAGGGCAGGATTGGACCCCAGAGAATTTGTACCAAAAAATAAACAGGAAGAGCCTGAGCTGAAGGTAACCTTACTTCTTTTCAGAACAATTCAAACAGTTGTGTAGTTGGGGTCTGCTTTCACACACACACACAAAAACACACAAGAATTTCTGTTTGCCCTCCTCTTGTGTTTGCAATGGACATTTTAATATAACCCCTAAATAAAAGTGGGAAAAACTACCTTACAACACCTTAATCATTATATATCAGAAATCTAATAGAGTACATATTTTAAAAGGACATTTACTTTAGTCATTAAAGGAAGAAAATATAGTGGGGAATGTATAACATATTGATTGAAAAAGTTGACTGGTAATGTTAACCAAATTTCAATTAAATAAGCATTGAAAATATAGCACTCCACATATAGATAAAAATACTGGAGTCATTAGGTATTATCTCATCCACTGTTTTGTAAGCAGTACTTCTCAAAGCTGTTTTACCACATGTGGTGAGGAATGAAGCAGGATTTGACAACCATATTTATATTCTGAGACTACAAGATTGATTATAGATAAGATTGGCACATTATGTATCTTCACAAGAAAAGGACAAGGAAAAATACTGAAAAGTTTAAGCAAGGGAAATTCTGCCTGCATAAACAGAAAAACAAAATTCATTTTTATAATGGTCAGGTTCTGGATTAGAGCTCAGAGAAACTGAATTCAAAACTCAGCCAGTCAAAGCCCTGGGCACTTCACTTGTAATTTAAAGTTTGCCCTGGATTGCACAAAGCTTAGACTAGATGCTTAAAAAATTCTAATTTCCAAAGTATGTCCTAGTGCTAAATATTAATTTTTACATTCTGAAAAATAACTGAGTGTTTCTTACATGTACACCCACAGACACAATTTCTCAGTCCTCTCCCAGAGACTGACAAGTTAAATTAAATTATAAATGCAAAGAAAAACTTTTATATTCAGAAACAAATACATACAATTTTAAAAGCAGAGCAAAGATAAGCGTGGCAAAAACTACACAGCATTAATTAGTTCTGTCTTTACATAACTATTTGGATTAAATCCAGTGGTTTTTTCCTCAGGTTAAGAAAAATACAGACCTGCGGAAACATGAAACATCACATTTCAATATTTTTCTGTCTTTTCTAATTCACAATTATTATTACAAAAGTCACAGAAGAAGATATAAGAACTACAGGCAAGAAAAATAATTTCTACCAGCTCTGAATATTTTAAAGTAAAGCAAAACAAACCAGGAGAGAATACAAATAATGAATTTGCAAATAAGTCAGTTACAGTGTTTAGATCTTTCCACAGAATGTTTTTAGAATGAGCTCTGAGATAATGTCAGCTGTGCAGAAGCCCTCCTTTCTAGACAGCCTTACACTAAAATTTATTATTTCCTAAACCATCTAAAACAGTGAAACTGAACTTCTCCCTTCACTGGACATTGATAAATCCTGCTGCCTAGGTGTAAGCAAGTTTTCATGGGAATAACAGATACTCTTGACTAAGGATGTGGCCATGCTTCAGTCCCTCATGTAAACCATGGTAAAGATTTATTGCTTTTGTAGCTATAGGTGTTAAAAAAATCAGTACAAGTAGCAAAATCTAGTTTAGAAACTGTATGACATGTAAAAGAAAATTCCTCCCAGGGTAAAGAAGAGTAGAAGGATTACATTATACAAGGCAGAATGGATCAACACAGGGGAAGGAGGAAAGAAAGAAGTAGCTGCAAATTAAAGCTACATCACACATAAAATTAATCTTCCTTTTTCTTATAAGCAGCTTTCATATTTACAGCTACAGATGCAAAATGAAAGAAGATAACATTAAAGGAAAGCATTTCTAGCAAATTAAATAGCAAACATGAAAAAAGTCCCCAAGTATTTATGAATGTTTACATAAATAATACATGAAAATGGCAAAGCAAGCAATAAGAAAGATTAATAGCATCATCAACTAATTCTAAAAAATCACCTGGAGTTTTGGTCCTTGCAGTTACTTTCATCATTAAAACAACTGAAATGATATTGCTTTCAAAAAATAATGCAAGAATATAGTCTGAATGAGAATATAGTCTGAATTATCTCTGAATGAGGTATGTTTTTTATTATTTTCAAAATTAAATAATGTACATGGTATATAAATCACTTGAGTTATTAGTAAATAAAAAGGGAAGGTACTTTACTTTTTCAATGAAGAATTGTTCTGACATTCTATATTGCCCATTCATATATTGCCCAGAATGCATAATCTTGCTAATAGGTCTTGCTACCATACATCTCTCCATTAATTTAAAGTTCCACAATTTAAAAAAAAACCCTTTGGTATTATCTAAATAAGTATTATGCACATGACTGAGTTATTGCAAGACTAGGACAATACAACAAACTTGAGCAATGAGGTAGAAGATTCCCTTCTGTCAGAGGAATACCAGCAGTACTATGTATTTGAGTTCAGCTCATTAAGTCCCCACCTGACTGTAGCTATTTACAAAGATGCTCATCGAAACTCTCTGGAATCAGACTGGAGCAATAGGATCCTCTTGAGGATGATTCAGCTTCATTGAAGCACTGCAGCCTGGAAGTGCTAACTCTGATTTGGCTGCACAGTGAGCTTAGACAACGAGCTTAGATGTAGAAACCCACCTTTCAGCTATCCGAAATCAAATGAGATTGTCTTTGTTGGCCACAGCTACATAAATGGGCAGAGTATCTGTTTACATCTTATTCTGTAACAGGCAATTATGTTTTTTACCATGCATATGTAAGATTGCACATGACTAAGGTATGTCCTCTCTCCTGTGCTACATGATCTGCCATTAAACAAGCATTCCTGAGAGACATTTCTGCCACCAGCTGGCTCTGTGATAGTTTTATTTTTGATTGAAAATTGGCTATTGGTATTGACACCTGGCACCACATGACTTACGCCTAATGAGTCACAGAGAAAACATAAGGAAAGCATTAATATAAAGTTTAGCACGTGAATCACTGACAGCACTCAAGATATCACTCTGTTGAAGTGTCAAGAACCAGCAAAGTGCAGCGTAAGGCTCTTATCATATCAATTCTTTTACTCCTACAACACAGAATCTTATCAGTCATTCTGTACTGTGCCGCATTTTCCAACCAGACATAAAGGAAAAGCATGAAGAAACCACCAGAAGAAAAAAAAACAGCCAGTATGAAATGTCTCCAATTTTGCTTTCCTGCTAAACTCCCTTAATGCCCCTCCCTAGGTTATCTATTTGCTGTTGCATGGGTGAATTGCACTGCAGAGCTGATGAGGACAGTCTTAATATGGCATTCTGTACAGTTTGTCTCCTACAGTTTGCAAGGAGCTGGAAAGGACTCACCAGAGTGTTTATGCATGACTGGTAAAGTACTTTCATCTCAATGTGTGCTACAATGTTTGCATAAACATTTTATCCCTCAAAGTAGAAGAAGATGAGCCCCTCTCTAGCCCGAGCACAGTTGTGTTTGCACACTTATTTTCCATTGTGAATTTCACAAGATCATTAGCAGGCAATGGACAGAAACAATTAAAGAACTTATTATGGAATTCAGTTTTACTAACTAAGTTCATGACAAAAATTTTACTTCTGTTTAGGAACTGGACATCTGTTATTTCTGTTTGAATTGGATAAAGGCAAGGTTGGAACTTGGACAATCTTTGAGGTCCCTTCCAACCCAAACCATTCTGTAATTCTATGAAATGTTTCAACAGCAGAAATATTTCATGGTATTCTCAATTTTTTCCTTTTAGGAAATAAAAATGCTATAAACATTTGAAATTAATTCCCCTCATTGGATGCAGAATACAGGACATCATCCTGTAAGTTGTTAAAATAAAAGTTAGTTTTGAGTAGATTATAGCACAATTGTGCTCATTTCATTGAACAATGGTTCATATAATAGTATATGCGACTAAGAGATGACTTCTTTTTAGTATCTAGTTGCTCTAGAGATACTGCAGGTGATTAAGCTGGTTTAGATTTATACCAAAATAATAAAGTAGCTTACATGAATTCAGTATTATAAAAGCTCCAGCCAAATCTTCTGCTGTTAATTAGACACAATCAGTTAAAAACATCTTTGTAATTACATCTAAAATTAGCTCAGACCCTGCATGGAGTCTTGTAAACTTGTCACTGTCAAGTCAAAAACATTTACAGCACTCAGAATTTCACTCAATTCTTCTGTGATTATTTTAGGAATGTCAGATTTGAACACAAGAGCAGAATGGAATCAATCTGAACCTGCCAAACTTCAGTTCTCAAGATCTTCATCAATATAAAAATTGATCTGGAAAAATAGTTCAGAATATCAATCAGACAGGATATTTGCTCCTTCAAATAACTCTGCAATGGACCCAATTTTAAGCTAAGAGATACCTACTGGAGACCAGTATACTGAAATAATATTACAGTTCCATTTATCTGTAATGTTTGGAAGGTACATAGGCATTCTTAGAAACCACTGCAAACTACTCCTGTAAGCTGGCAAGAAAAGAGAGCACAATTTTGATTAGACCACGTGAAACTTTGTTCAATTCACCCTTAAACTCTTTTTTTTTTTTGAAGTGCAGATGCTAGAGGCTGCCACCACAGTAGGGAAAAGCATTTAAAAAGAGTTCTCTTAGCAATAACTGCACAGTTATTCATACATGACTATACATGAGCAGGTAAATAGAGTGTATTTGCAGCAGCAGCTTCAACCTTAAGAAACAAATAAAAGGTGTGTGCAGAAAAGAGAACGGCTAAGTGATTTTATTACTACTTATTCATATTACAGTATGTTTTTCTTCATGCCTAATACCAAGGTTAACTGTATTATTGAAACATGTGCAGCATTTTAATAACTGTTTACATCTGTAGGTCCAAGATAGCTGGAACATTCTCCTGAGACAAAATAAGTGACTTTAGTTAGACAACTTTCTCTCCCTGAACACTCTTTCATTTTCTAATGGAGACGAATAGTGGTGAATAACTGAAATCTTCTGAACAACACTGTAGTATATTAATGGAGGGAAAAAAATTGAAAGAATTATTTCTCAATTTTAACATTGATTTCCTGAGGAAATTACAAAATTTATATCTATGATATAAATTAAAAAGAGGGGTTACATATATCTGAAAAATGGTTTCATGAAGTGCTCTGTACATGCAAAGCACAAATGGCCTCTGGCATTAGTAGAAATCAAATTCAGAGATCTCGGTTTCTCTTCCCTTTTTCACTGTACCATGTACTTTTGTAGCAACCCAGCCCTGCAGATGGGTTTCATACTGCAGGCATGATTGCACATAACTGTCAGAAGTGGACTGTGACGTACATTTTACAGCAGGTAACAGAAAAGGAGAGGGGTAAGATAAGCTATTTAGAGATCATAGGCATGACCAAAATTTGTGTGACGAATATTCATCTGAGTTATCTGATTCCCTCCACCATGTTGGTTCAAGAAATGTATCTTTACTTGATATAAACATGTGCAAGGCAGTTTGAAATTAAACAATTTCCTGTACCTTTGCATAGAAGTGAAAACAGGAGGAAAAACTTCCTAAATTCAAAGCTAGCAAGCGCTCTCAGCATTGCAACATAGCCAAGTTTAGAAAAAATGTAACACCTAGAGTATCAACAGTACTGCTAAGGCACAGGTGATACGCAATTTTTCTAATAGGAAGAAAAGTAGCAATCAGTACAGCAGAAATCAAAATCAGATTTCTCCAATAATTAGCTGGAAAGCTGGTAGGTGTCTGTATGTGGTTTATTACTTTGTGACTTGAGACTTGTTGCATGTCTAATAAATGTACTGAATTAAAAGTTCATCAAAATATTTGTCTATCTAAAAACTGAAGATGCCAGCCTTGGAGGCTTTAGACAGAAATTTTACTGGCAGCTTTCTAGAATCTTGACACATGTGAATGAAGTCAAACCAGAGGAAAAAAGCAACAGCTGAGCTTTCCGTTTAAGCAGCAACAAGCTTACTGACCTTGCAAAATGTCAGTAAGTGCAGAGATTACTTCATGCACTAGTAGTCCCATAATTTTGTTTTCACTCCCTCCTTGCTGAAGTTCACATCTCCTCTTAATGCCCTCCCAAGATCCCACATGCATGGTTTAAGGGGCTGCAGTCACAGACATGCCAGGACAGAACTACAGCTACTGCCATGTCAAAGATCACAGATATAACAGTGCATATTCTCATTACATTTGTTAAGGTTTAGAGATCTGAGTTCACCATAAGAAATCTGTATCAGGGAAGGGCTTAGCTTGCACAGTGACAGCCTCACCCAACCTCCAACTGTTCTGACAGCAGGCAACAGCAAATGCCTAAGAAAGCTTTTAAGAAAACAGAGGCATTTATCCTTCCCCATATAGTCATCTGGTCACATAAATCATGTGTGGTGCAAGAAATTAATACAGTCACAGAAGGACTTGGTTGGAAGGGGCCTGAAAGATCATCCAGTGAACTTCATTCATAAATTCTGGGGTTTGAGGTAGTATCTTTATCATGTATCAGCTCTTGACAACAGGTCAGCACCTCTTTTTCATCTACAAAGCTTTCTAGTTGCTCTTCTGCATCCATGTAAACACTGGTCTTTACAGCACATTGCAGCAGAACTCCCCAGTTTCACTATATAAGGCACAAAGAAATTTCTCTGTTTTTTTTTTTTTAAATCTATCTCTTGGTAGTTTCATTTTATAACCCCGATTTCTTGGAAGAAAAACTAATACTTGAACAACAAACCCTAAAGGAATTATTCCCTCTTCATCTTTTCCATGCATTCTTATCACTTTTCCCTTCTGTTTTCCCTTTTCCAGACAGAAAATTCCTGGCCTTTTGCTCTTCCTTTCATTCCCATGGTACTTAAATGGTCTTCGTATCCCAGGCACATGGAGTGAGGGGGTCCTATCAGTATTGTAGCACAGGATCCTTAGTTAAGAGGTTAAGCTCAGAGGAAATCAGGCACAATTTCACTGGCATCTCATGTCCTTTTGTTAGAAGTATCCCTAGGGTGTAACCATTGATGGTTTGCTCAAATAAACATCTTCTGATTAAGCAAACACTGGGCCTGTAGCACCTTCAGGGCTGGATGGTGTCCTTACCTGCTACGCAGGGTAAATTTCAACTTTTCAGCACAGACAGAACAAACATTTATGAATGGCAGATGACCATCCAACAACAGTGCTGCTTGTTAACTTTCCGTGATTGCTTCCATCCTGAGACCAGTGGTGAAGGAAAATGCTTGGGATGATGTTTGTTCCTAAGCACAAAGGAACTAGGCAGTCTTCATTTTCCCTCTTACATATTCAGCTCTTCCCTGTGCTCCATCCTTTGGCAGATCAGTGCACAGTTCACTCCACACTGAGGAATGCACTGCTCTGTACTCAGCAGGACTTACCTCCTGGGTCACTCACAGCAGGCATTCATAAGCAGTTACCTTGGCAAGGGAGAGAGGAAAGATTCTGACAATGAATGGAAAGAATCATTTCCTCTAACAGCTCAGCTTTTGACAGCTTAAGTGTGTTTTCTTACCACTGGCAATTTTCTACTAAATATACAACTCACTGTGCATATTCTCTACTGACTACTACTACTGACTAGACTGAAAAGCTACAGACAGAACGTACCCACCACATTCAGGCGGATCTCTTGGCTGTCTGACCGAAGGAGACTGTCCTTGAAAATCTTGGGTCTTTGGGGATTTTATTCCAATCTCCCCATGGATCTTTAATGGACACTTGAGGTATCTTTAGGGATTTGGACTCCATTAGAGAAACATTTCTCCCCCCTTTCCCCTACACCCAATCTTTGTTTGAAACATCTGACTGTAGAGACTTATTTTTGCAGTGTTTCAAAGGATTGGAATGTCACAAACCCTGCTCCAGTACACAGCAATAAGGAGGTGGAAGCGTGGAATGCCAGATCAGAATATCGATCCCTCTAAACCTTTGCCCTTCCTCTGATTAACATCAAATTTTTGTTTGTCTGTGTGAAAACTTCCCTACCTGGATTTCTATGGGTTTTTTATCCACTAACTAGAAAGTGAGGTATACCCTAATCAATTGCTGCCTACAGCAAACAAAAAATATTTTCACCCTCAACTCTTTCAACCCTCTCACTACTGGACTGATTTTTAAATACATATTCTTTTATATTTGACGCTAGTATTCATTAATTTTCTGTATACATTCTTCATTTGAGATTTCACTTAAATTTAACTGCAGAGTATCATATAAAAGGAGAATACTATTTTTTTCCTGATGACTCTGGAAGTAATCCTACCACTAAGCTATTAAAAATTAGTGAGTCTCCTATTCAGATAAAAGTTAACTTCATAATAGAAAACGGTAAAATTTGTCTCTTAAACCAAAAGTATACTGAGGCAATCACTGTTTCAGCAACATATTTATTTTCAGGACATTCAGCCTGATTATCAATGAAAATATAGCAGATCACAGCCCCTTTTATCCACCCCAATAAAGCCTTTTCATTCTTTCCATTTTGGAAAGAAACAGAAGCTTTGCGAACACACAACAGTTTAGGCTAAGAAATTTGAGAAAACACACACACAAAAGGACGTGAAATTTTAGCATAGAATTTACAGTCCGTCATTTGCACCACTGAGTGTGCCATTTCTACCAGATGAGTCACCACTAAGTGTTCAGTTCAGCTTACTTTAGTGCAGTTAATTTTTGTAAATGAAGATCATATTATATTAAGAAACCAGGAAGGCAGGTCACTGGTAAGATCACATACAATAATATTTCACATCATTTCAGGAAGGACTACCAGAGTTAACCTGAAGTTTACCAACTTTATTTTTTGTTTTGAAAATCCTGGGGACATAATGCCACAAGCTTTTCTCACTGTAGCAATACAGATGGAATTAGTGAAAAACAAGCTTATGAACTGCAACAAAGTAGTACTGTCTATGCAATAATTCTGCCAGAGATCATAGGACACTTGTGCCATACCACAGGACTAAAACGAAATCAGTTTTCCTAGGAAATTGTCTACATCAGATGCTTTTAAATTCATCCAGAAAAGCAGAATGTTCTTTGCATGACAAGAATTCACAAGCATTCATCACAGCTATGCTATTTTATTCAAAATAAAACATACTATTCCTCGAGGAATATTAAGGGCCTATAGACCTAGGGCTTTTTTCTAAGTTTAATAATTCATAGCATCACAGAATCACACAGAATCACAGAATCTCTAGGTTGCAAGATACCTTCAAGATCATCAAGTCCAACCCATGCCCTAAAACTTCAACTAAACCATGGCACCGAGTGCCACATCCAATCTTTTTTTAAACACATCCAGGGATGGTGACTCCACCACCGCCTCAGGCAGGCTATTCCAGTGTTTTATTACTCTTTCTGTAAAAACTTTTTCCTAATATCCAACCTATATTTCCCTTGGCACAGCTTAAGGCTGTGTTCTCTGCGTTCTGTCAGCTGCTGCCTGGACCCCCACCTGACTACAACCACCTTTCAGGAAACTGTAGAGAGTGATAAGGTCACCTCTGAGTCTCCTTTTCTCCAGGCTAAACAACCCCAGCTCCCTCAGCCATTGCTCACAGGGCTTGTGTTCCAAGCCCCTCACCAGCCTCGTTGCCTCCTCTGGACGCGCTCCAGCGTCTCAAAGTCCTTCCCAAACTGAGGGCCCAGCACTGGACACAGCACTCAAGGTGTGGCCTCACCAGTGCTGAGTACAGGGGAAGAGTGACCTCCCTGCTCCTGCTGGCCACACTATCCCTGACACAGGCCAGGCTGCCATTGGCCTTCTTGGCCACCAGGGCACACTGCTGGCTCATGTTCAGCCAGCTGTCAACCAGCACCCCCAGGCCCCTTTCTGCTGGGCACTGTCCAGCCACACCGTCCCCAGCCTGTAACACTGCAGGGGGTTGTTGTGGCCNATTTGGTTTTTCTTTATGACCAATGAGCAGTGTACATGTTCGTTAAGTAAATGTAAACATCTTGTAAAACTATAAAAGCAATATGTTGCTTTAATAAATAAATCTAAACAGCCTTCTGACTGAGCCCTGGCGCTTTGCACCATGTGGGGCTCAACAGTGATGTCTGGTGACCATTGAAAAAAAATGAGAGAAACAAGTTCAAGGGTACAACCAGGCACCCTAATGAGGGAAGGCAGCAAGGAGCCTGCGGAGGCCCAGAACTAATTCAGATGTCTGATTCAAGGTGAGCGACTGGGGAAAAATAACGGGAAATAATTTATCAAATGAGGAAAAGACTTTTGTCCACGTGGAAAGCCTTATTGAAAAGGAAAAATTTTCAAAAAGGAAAAGTTCAAGCTTCTGATTATGCCCTTTGTAGTTTACTGATATGGTGTAAATCACAGGACTTTGAAGCTGATGCTGACACTGCCTTTAGTGTCAGGGCATGGAAAAATGTTGGGAAGAGACTACGGGATGTGATATCTAAGGAGGATAAGCCAGTTGTCGATTTGGCTACTACCTGGAGACTGTTGTATGAGGCATTGAAGGAACAGAAAGCAGAACAAGATAGACGAGAGGAATTGGAGGAAGAGGAATTACAGCAAGAAACTGAAGTAGAGGAACAGGAGGAAGATGGGGCTGAGCCTGTCGACGTATCTCCCCCTGAGGAGTCTGCTGCAGTTGCTGTGGAGGCTCCCCCAGGGCTTGCTATCGTGGGAATCAAACGGCAGGCTGAGACTGCTCCTTGGTATTCATCTCCAAAAGACTATATTAAACCTGTGTATATGTCACCCGCTCAGCAGCTAGTTGAACTGAGTACTAAAACAATGTACCTTACGCCTGCACAGCAATTAGCCGAAATGAAATTACAGAAGAAGCAAAGTGAAGAACGGGCTGGGTCATTGGCCCTTCTATCTTTCCCTGGGCTGTTTGCTCCCCCTCTGCCATCTCATGGGTCAGCTGCTCCCCTCTCACCCTCCCATGGGCCAGCTGCTTCCCCCCGCCACTTTCCCTTGAGCCGTCCGCCCCTTCTTTGCCTCCCTGTGAGTCGTCTGTCCGCCCTCTCCCTTCTGAACTGGCTAAACAAATGCAATCTTTAACATTGTGTCCTTCTTTGCCTAGCGATAGTTTCAACGATGAACTGCCAGTGATAAGTACATCTAAAATGACACAAGGATCTCTTTCTGTTAGACCTTGAAGCAGATCCTGGCCTGCTGTTTCTTGGACTTTGCCTCCCTGCCAGGTGGCTGTGACTCCTTGACACCCTTTGCAATTTTGGGAGCATGTGAGAATGAAAGCAGCTGAAGTGGAGGATTGGAATTTATTAGAGAAAATAGGTCCACCTAAAAGGATGGAGATGGCTGCTGCTGCTTCTGGTGGGCCTATGGCTTTTCCTGTTTTCAAAGCTGCTCTTAATTCGGGACAGCGAGATAGCCTCAGGTTTTTGCATAGAGGTTTGTGCAAGATCTCCAGGCAGTAGATAAGTATGGTGTTAATTCTTCACAGGTAATGCAATTGATTCATGTTCTTAATGCTGATGTGCTTGCTCCTTATGATCCTGTTCACCTTGCTATGATTCTGTTTCAGCCAGTGCAGTATGGTGTATTTCAAGCTACCTGGAAACAAATGGTTGAAAGAGTAGCTTTGGACAATATGCAGTTACCTCAGCAGGATCCACGTCATACTGTGGGAGTTGATGCCTTGCTAGGCAACGGACCTTTCTCTAACATGGATTTACAGGCAAGATGGGACCCTCTGATTCTGGCACAGGCTCAGCAGCTGGCTATGAGTGCTTTACTTAAAACAATGCAAATGGTAGCTCCTAAACCGAGGTATAGTACCATCCAGCAAGGGGTAAAGGAACCTTTTTTGCAGTTTGTGGAAAGGGTTGCTGCAGCCCTTGAGAAGTAAGCAGAGGATGGTAAGTTGAGGCAAATTTTATGCAGACAATTAGCCCGGGACAACAAGAATGAGGATTGCAAGAGAATTGTTGATTCTTTACCAGGGGATCCCTCGCTGTCTGATATTGTAGTTGCTTGCTCGAAGGTTGGTTCAGTTGAGCATAAAATGGCTGCTCTGGCAACAGTCTTGAAGTCTTCACCCAGATGTTCTGCTTGTGGAGAATCAGGGCATGTGAAGGCACAACGCCCTCAAACTGCTGGACAACTTGTACACTCTAGGGTGGTCGACAAGTGCAGGGAAA